>VDFB02026320.1:18598587-19198587 GCA_007258455.2 Sequoia sempervirens | reverse complement strand
GGATGGACTAATTTGATCTTGACATGAAGGTGGAGCTATGATGTCATGCTTTGGACTTTTCTTTTGACATGTATCCTCAGTTTTAGGCATTGGGATGTGATTTTGGAGACCATGACTAGATGTATTTTTATGAATAAATGTAGATTGAGATGGAATGGATTGGAATGGATTAGTGGATGATGGACTAGGATAAGATGTGGAGGCTTGGAATGGATTAGTGGAAGGTTGGGTTTCCTTGTTAAGGTTAGGATAAGGGTGATAAGTGGACACTTGTTTTGGATTAATGGCATGGATTGTGTTAATTGACTCTTGATGGTGGGGGTAGGTGGATGGAGGATGAAAGCTTATGGATGATTGGTATGAAGGGTATGTGGGTAGTTGAATAGGGGTTGAGGTTGATTGATATTTGGATTGGATGAATTTTCTTTTCAAGTCTAAGGCTTTTAGGGCTTTGACCATTATGAATTAATTGTTATTCAACTTGACTAAGTAGCATATCAAGGTAAATTGCAAACATGGTGGTGAGGTCTAAATGACAATGCAAAGGCTAGGATGAAAATGAGGATGGGAAGTTTGACTTGGAGATAATGTGGATAGCTTGACTTGGAGGACACCTAGATTTGTTTTTTTTGAAATGTAATTTTTAAATATTTTTTTACTTTTTATTTCAATTTTTGATTTTTCTCGCTTGATTAAGATCACATGTATCATTATTTTTCAAATATTCCATTTCTTCATCCATAGAAATCTTCTAGGATTCTGCATCATTCATACCTAATGCCTCTTCTACAGATCTAGGTTCATCCATATTAGTATTCAAAGAAAAAATACATATCCAATCATCAGGTGTATACCTTTCAGCTAGTTGTTTATGCATTGTAGACCTATGAACAAGTTGAGTTGGAGGTTCTTCATCCTCTTTTGAAGATTTAGAGCTAGATGAGCTCTCCTCAACTTCTTGTCTATCCATGGGCCTCGATTCAACTTTCTCAAGTGTGGAAGGAAATTGAATCACATCTTCTTGTTTACTTTGTTATGGATGCAATGTAACAGAAGAAGGCTTAGTTTCTCTCAAAATAACACTTCTACAATGTATTACCTTCTGTCCGACGGGATCCCAAAGCTTGTATCCTTTCACAACATAACTATATCCAATGAAAATACACTTCACAGCCTTGTTCTACAACTTTGTTCGCTTCTCCTTTGGAACATGTGCATATGCCTTGCAACCAAAAACTCTAAGATCTCCCAATGAAGGATTGCAACTCGACCATGCCTCTAAAGGCATCTTATTGACAAGAGATGATGTAGGAAACTTGTTAATCAGGTAACAGGTAGTGGCAACAGCTTCAACCCAAAACCTTTGTTTTAGGCCAACACCACTCAACATACTTCTAGCCTTCTCCATTAGTGTCCTGTTCCTTATTTTTGCAACTCCATTCTATTGTGGAGAATAAAAAGTTGTCTTCTATCTATGAATACCACAATATTTACATAATCTATCAAAATAATTAGATCAAAATTCATCGCCATTATCAGTCCTCAAACATTTTATTTTCTTTGCAATCTGTAACTCAACCATTGCTTTAAATTCTTTAAATCGACTGAAAACAAGATGAAGTATGCCAAAATGCCAAATGAAAGATGAAGTATGCCTAAAACAAGAGCTATAATGACAAGATTTTAAGAAAGCATGAAGTCAAGTAAGCATGAGGTGCAAAGATGAGAGCAAAATTGTCATTTTATAGAAAATGCAATTTTGGATGAATGGCCAAGATTGAAGATTGACAAGTGCCCTAGAATCAATGGACAAGATTCAATATGACAACCCACAATTAGGGTTAGGGAAACATCAAGTCAAATTCAAAATGAGTGGACAAGATTTAATTTGAGAAAATCAAATCAAGGGTTGACAATGCATGCAACAAGGAGATAAGATTGGTATAGAAAAAGAGGTGGCTAGAAAATCAAATGATAATAGAAATTATTTGATTTAAGAGGGAAAGTTATTATTTTGAATTAAAAATTAATTTCATTCAAAAAGGCAGGGCCATGTGATGGTAAATAATTAATTTAAATTATTTACTTGGAGAGAAATTAGGAAATGGGACAATTTAAATAAATGATTTTATTTAAATTTAGAGGAAAAGTCAAATAAGACAATTAAATATTTAATGATAATTATTTAAATGGGGGTGGAGAGAATAAGGTGGCCAATAATTAAATAAATTTAAGAATTTATTTAATTATGGAAAGACATTAAGAGGATTAGTGATGCATTTAAATAACAAGATGAATAAAAGACATGAATTAATTAAATAATTATGAATTATTTAATTAATAGTTGAAAGTGGACCAAATGACAATTAAATTTTTTAATTATGCTAGGACAAAAGTGGCGACAATAGAGCTTGTAGGCCTAGGTCATTTTTATGTGTCTACATTTTGCCTCTCTTTGTCATAATGCAGCTTATCACATTGTGACAAAGAAAATTCAATTAGAAACATGCCCCAACGAAGGTACTTAGTATCTATGCCCCCTCAGGAGATTTTTCAAATTTTGGGCTAGTGACAAAAAAATTTGGAAAGTGTCCCGACAAGTTAATTTGATGACCAGAAAAGCAACAACGCAAGCGGTTTCAAATTTTGACATGTTTAAGGCGGCCAAAGGGTTGGTCAAAGTTGGTCAAAAGAGCCCCCAATAATGAAAAGGTTGAAAAAATCCCACTTTGACCCTATAAATAGGGTGAAAATGGGGGAAAATTCAATTCATTTTCACATTCATACTTGCAAATTTGGAGAGCTTAGAGCGAGGAGAGCAGGCACGAGGATGGTGATTGGAGGTTAGTGACTGAGCACCGCAGGGAGATTGTCAAGACATACAGATGGCCAGAGGGCTCAGAACCACCTGTGAGTAGCTCGAACCCACTTTGTCATTTTTCACACATTTCTAGGGTTTTAGGGTAGTTAATTGAATGTGCCATGACGTAGATGCTATTGGAAAAAAAAGGACAAACAAGTGAGAGGGGGGGTGAATTAGTTGTCACAAAATATTTAAAATTTTCAAGCTTTCCTTAACTTAATCTTAGATTTGATGAATGAATAATTAACTATGAACAATCAACACATCAAAAACACAAAGAACACCAAGATTTTTACGTGGAAACCCTGTTAGGGGAAAAACCATGGTGGATGTTAGTCCACAATATTATACCCTATTAAAAGTATATGAATAATGGGAATGCACATGCATTCAGGCACACTACCTAGAGCTCATTGCTCAAATACAAAAGAGGACTCACTGTCCAAAGAAAGGTTTGGATTAAGACCATCCAAATTCTGAACTGAGAAAATAGCTTCTACAAAAGTTTGATTATAGTTCCAATTAAGTAAAAAAATATTCTTCACTCTTCACTCAAACTTCACACTCTGCTCAACCTTCTTCACAATTTGTTCAACAATCAAATGATATTTGCACATAAACACAAGAGTACACTGAGCACTCTGAGCATTCACCCCAAACTATACAAAAGAGACAATTGCTCTTATATATCTGCAACATGAGATTTCAATAACAACTTAGTCAGCCATAAATATAAAATATATTTTCAATGTCGGCCCAAATTTACAAGTAAATTTGCAATGCTAATCCACTAAGGCCAGCCACAACATAGCGGAGACCCAAATTAGTAACTCCAATACAAAAATACTTCAATTAATTCCACCTCAAAGATCCACAACACGCTACCACCATCATGTCGGCCAAGAACATGAAAAAATGAACATACAGAGAAAAATCTTTGACCATGAGAACACTGATCAATGTGGACGTAACACAAAGATAGAGCATGATCTAGAAGCATCCAAAAACAACAAGAACTAATAGAGAAACATCCGCAACACTAGAAACACACAAATTTCACTCAGGAACACTAGCAAAACACACATAAATACTATCAGAACACAATTATTTACAACATGATTAGATCTTCACGCAAACCTCTGAAACTTCCAGTGGATGAACTAGATATACTCAACAAAAAACCCTTTAATCCAAAACAACTGATCTTCAATGTACAAAACAAGACACCTTCATGACCTTCATAGTTCCACAAAGAACCTGTAACACTTCTTTTAACAATTTTCTCAATATCCTCGACATATACAACCTTCAATACACCAAATACTAATAGTGTTGACATCAATGACAACCACATATCAGCAAGACAACCACAACATCCAATAATCTCCCCCTTTGGCATTGATGGAAACACATGATGTGAAAAGCACCATCAACCCAACTCATAACCAACACTTGCTCTTGACTCTTCTTCCTTGACCTCTTTTGCATGAACTTCTCTAGATAAGCAACAATTTTTCACATTACACTTCTCCCCCTTTGACATCAATGGAAAAGATAAACATTATCTTCCCACATACAAGATCTGAACCACATATCTACACATCTGACTACTCCCCCTGAGTAGCTTCCACAAAAATAGCAATCCGGATCAGAATATGTCATGAAATACACAAATTAATGCAAATTAATGCATCTTAGTTCATATTAGGAGGGGTAATTACCCCTAGAATCCCTCTGAGATACTCAAAAGTATTCTTCGACAATGGCTTAGTGAAAATATCTGCAACCTGCTCTTTGCTAGGCACATACTCCAATCTGACTTCTTTTTCACTTACTTTCTCCCTTAGAAAGTGGAACTTGATTGATATATGCTTGGTCTTAGAGTGTAGCACCAGATTCTTTGAAATGTTTATAACACTTGGGTTATCATAGTATATGGCAATGGGTTCATCATATACTACTCTAATATCTTTCAACATCTGTTTCATCACATCACTTGAGTATAATTGTTTGGAACAACAATATACTCTACCTCAGCAGTAGATAGAGAAATGGAAATTTTCTTTTTACTCAACCATGACACCAACTTCTTCCCTAGGAAGAAAGCACCACCACTAGTACTCTTCATGTCATCTACATCTCCTTCCCAATTCGCATCCGTATATGCATTCAATGTAAGATCATCATCCCTAGGATACCAAAGCCCAAAATCAACCATTCCTTTCAGATACCTGAAGATTCTCTTTACAATAGTCACATGAGACTCTTTTGGATCAGCCTAAAATCTAGCAACCATACACAACATTCATAATTTCTGGTCTAGTCTCAGTTAAGTAGAGCAATCCACCAATCATTGATCTGTACCTTGTTTGATTTTCCTTAGGAGAATCATCATTCTGTGTCAGCTTACATCCAGTTACCATGGGAGTACCAAAAGGTTTTGAGTCTTCCATACCAAACTTCTTCAACAACTCTCTCACATATTTGGACTGAGATATGAAGATCCCCTTGTCTAACCGAGTAACTTGTAATCCCAAAAAGAACTTCATCTCACCAATCATACTCATCTCAAATTCATTCTTCATTTCATCAAAAAACTTCATACATAGATTATCATCTCCACCAAAAATAATGTCATCAACAAAGACTTCAATAATAAACTCTTTGTCATGATCCAATTTGAAATACAAATTGTTTTTAGCAGTACCTTTATTGAATCCAAGCTTCAGTAAATATTTGTCCAATCTAGCATACCAGGCTCTGGGGGCTTTCTTGAGTCCATATAGAGCTTTCTTCAATTCGAAAACCATGTTTTCTTTATCAGTCAGTTGAAATCCATCTAGCTGCTCAATGTAAACCTCTTCTTCTAATTCACCATTCAGAAAAGCAGAATTCACATCCATGTATTATTCTTTTCAATCTACATTAATTCTTCCTTCATAGCTTCCATCCAATGTTCATCATTGCAAGCTTCATTTATATATTTTTGCTCAATCTTGGAAATCAGATAATACTCTTCTGCAATCTTTCTTCTAGTTTGCACACCTTTACTATTGTCTCTTATAATCTGATTTTTAGAATGATTTAGCTTTACATACCTTTGGGTTTTAGGATTCTCTTGAACTTCTGATTCTTCTGATTTTTATTTTTCACTTGCACTTGTATTTGCTTATTGACTAACTTGATTTACTGGAACCACTGGAACATATGGAACATATGGCACAGTTTTAAGTTGATTCTATGTTTGAACATTCTTCCCTTGGTTATTATTATTTTCATCTAAATCATAGCCACAATATCTAGATGATTTAGCAGAATCTTCATCAAATCTAACATTTTCACTCAACCATTTTTCTCAGTCTTCTGTTATAGCACCTATAGGCCTTGCTTCTAGTGGAGTAACCTAGAAAGATTCCTTCATCGCTTCTTGCTTCAAACTTGCCTATATCATCATTTCTCTTGATGTAGCATTTGCTTCCAAAGACCTTGAAATAATTAACAGTAGGCTTATAACCAAACCATAGCTCAAAAGGAGTCTTACCAGTATTACCATTCACATTTACCCGGTTCAAAGTGTACACATTAGTGCTTACAGCTTCACTTCAATACATATGAGGCACATTTCCTTCAATCATCATTGTTCTAGCAACATCCAGAATTGTTATATTCTTCCTCTCTACAACTCCATTCTGTTGAGGGGTCCAGGGAGCAGATAATTGTCTTCTGATTCATGCTCATCATAGAAAGAATTAAAATCCCTGGAGGTGAACTCACCACCTCTATCTAACCTTAAGCATTTGATTTTCATACCTTTTTCATTCTCTGACATGGCTTTGAAACTTTTGAACTTTTCTAATGCTTCACATTTTTCTCTTAAGAAAGTAACCCATATCATTCTAGAGTAATCATCAATAATCAACATAAAGTACCTTTCACCATGAAGACTTCTAATTCTAGAGGGACCACATAGATCAATATGCACAAGCTCTAGTAATCCATTTGAATTATGTTGTTTGCTACGAAAAGAAACTCTAGTCTGTTTTCCCATTTGACACTCCTTGCAAATTGTGCTAGCAGGCTTTACCAGCTTAGGAAAATCTCTTATTCCTTGAGTGGAACTTATTTTGAAAATGTTATCAAAATTCACATGACACAACCTTCTATTCCATAACCAACTTTCATCTACTTGAGAAATTAAACAAATTTCACTAGCAACACTCAGGTGAAAATATTACCTTTTGTCTGTTTACCAGAAGCAATTAAATTTCCAAAGTTTCCAAATATCTTGCATCTTCTATCTTTGAACTGGAGATCATAACCCTTGTCCACCATCTGTCCAACACTTAACATATTATGCTTCAAGCCTTCAACATAAAGAACATCATTAGTGTTATTCTTACCACCAAGATAGATAGAGCCTTTTCCATGAATCACACAAGCATTGTTATCACCAAATCTCACAACCCCACTATAATATTTTTCTAGACTTACAAATTGTCTTTTGTCACCAGTCATATGATGTGAGAATCCACTATCAATGACCCACTCATCCTTTTCTTCAATTCGGGCTGCAAGAGCTTTCTCAACTTTAGCAGATTCAATAGCCTAAGGACTATTTTCCTTGATAGCAATGAAAACCCAACCATATTCATTTCCATTATCTTTATCAGACTCATCATCAGTCACTCATTCTTCAACAAAGTAACATTTCTTTTGGAATCTAGATTTGTAAGGCTTAGATCCAGGGACTCTTTCAGGACATCTTGATGCAAAATGACCTATTTTACTACAAGAAAAACATTTGATAGGAAACTTTCCTTTATACTTACCTTGTCCTCTGCCTTCTGTCTTTACAATCAGTGCTTCCAACTCTTCTACTTCTCTTTCTTCTTCTTCAAGCTATTTCATCTCTTCCTGACATTTGGATGTCTTTCTAGAGCTCTCTCCCAGATAATATCTTTGGTTGTTTCTTCCGGATATAGTAGCCTTGAATGTAGTTTTAGTCTTCGGAACAAAATCACCAAATTTGCTCAACTCAAAGGCAACAAGTTTGCCAATCAGTGTATCTCTTGTCACATTCATCAATGATCTGAATTCTTCAATAGCATGAACCTTCACTTTGTAGGAGGTAGGCAATGATCTGAGCACCTTAGCCATAATTCCTTCCTCTTTCAAAGTTCCACCTGCACATCTAATACCCATCACCAGTTCATTTACTTTCTGCATAAAAGAAGAGATATTTTCATCTTTGCCCATCTTCAAATTTTCATACTTTCCTTTCAAACTTTGTAGCTTAGCCATCTTCACATGCACATCTCCTTCATACAAAGTTTCTAGCTTCATCCACATCTCATGAGTTGTCTTCAAACCTAACACATTTGTCATTTTCGAATCTGTTAGAGCACTTAGCAAAGCTTCCATAGCCCAAACATTATTCTCAACCTCTTTAACTTCATCAACAGTGGAAGGACCACTCATAGGAATAACATATCTATTCTTTGTAATTTTCCAGAAAGGTTCATCAATACACTTCAAATGACACTCCATCCTAGCTTTCCATAATGAGTAGCTCATTCCATCAAATCTAGGATTGTCCTTCTTGTATGATTCCATCTTGGATCACCTCAAGCTTTTAAATTTTTTTAGAGGAACCAGCTCTGATACCAATTGTTGGAAAAACAAGGACATACAACTGAGAGGGGGGGGTGAATCAATTGTCACATAATATTTAAACTTTTCAATCTTTCCTTAATATTAGATTTGATGAATGAATAATTAAACATGAACAATCAACACATTAGAAACATAAAGAACACTGAGATTTTTATGTGGAAACCCTATTAGGGGAAAAACCACGGTGGATGTTAGTCCACAATATTATACCTTGTTAAAAGTATATGAATAATGGGAATGCAGATGCATTTAGGCACACTACCTAGAGCTCACTGCTCAAATAGAAAAGAGGACTCACTGTCCAAAGAAAGGTTTGGATTAAGACCATCCAAATTGTGAACTGAGAAAATAGCTTCTACACAAGCCTAATTACAGTTCCAATTAAGCACATAAAACCTTCTTCACTCTTCGCTCAAACTTCTTCACACTTTGCTCAACCTTCTTCACACTCTACTCAACAATTGAATGATATTCAGACATACACACAAGAGCACACTGAGCACTTTGAGCATTCACCCCAAACTATACCAAAGAGACAATTGCTCTTATATATCTGCAACATGAGATTTCAATAACAACTTAGTCGACCAAAAATATAAAATATATTTTCAATGTCGCCCCAAATTTACAAGTAAATTTGCAAGGTGAATCCACTAAGGTTGGCCAAAACATAGTGGAGACCCAAATTAGTAACTCCAACACAAAAATACTTCAATTAATTCCACCTCGAAGATCAACAACACACTACCACCATCATGTCGGCCAAGAACATGAAAAACTAAACATACAGAGAAAAATATTCAACCACAAGCACACCAATCAATGTGGACATACCACAAAGATAGAGCATGATCTAGAAGCATCCAAAAACAACAAGAAATAACAGAGAAACATCCGCAACACTAGAAACACACAAATTTCACTTAGGAACACTGACATAACACATGGAAATACTGTTAGAACACAATTATTCACAACATGATCAGATATTCACGCGAACCTTTGAAACTTTCGGTGGATGAACTAGATATACTAAATAGAAAACCCTTTAATCCACAACAACTGATCTTCAACGTATAGAACAAGACACCTTCATGACCTTCACAGTTCCATAGAGAACCTAAAACACTTATTTTAACAATTTTCTCAATATCCTTGACATATATAGCCTTCAATACACCAAATGCTAATAGTGTTGACATAAATGACAACCACATATCAACAACACAACCAAAACATCCAACAGATGTGTGCACGTAAGCCAAATTCATGTTCGTGTTTGACCCATCCGATGCGTTGCAACACAAATGCAGTGAGTTTGTAGGATAGGTTATTTAGGCGCAACACATTTGCAGAAAATTGAGATGCATTTGCCAAGTCACGCCACAAATGATAGGTGTGATGCCAAATTTGAAAGATTGTGACGCATTCGTGCACCTAGGTGACACATTTCAATTAAGTGACAGTTGATAATAATCGTGATGCAAATGCCCTGTCAAGATGCAAACGCATGTGAAAATGATGCAAATCCCAGATTGAGATGCAATTGAAGTACAAAATAACACAACTGCCTAAGTGTGATGCAAATGAAGTCAACACGACACATTTGACCTTGACCACGGTTGGCTTTGTTGAGGTTCAAATTTTTAAATAGCTCTGAGTAGATAGACAATATGAATGATTTTTAATAATGTGTTAATGCTTGCTTATGTCTATGCAGAGACAGTTAACGTCGATCTATACATAAGAGAGAAAACCATTGACATATGGGTTCCGGGACTAGCTTCAATATAGGGAGCGATGACGACTGATGCAACTTGGTTTGTACTATGTTGCCTATATGCCCATTGTCTGGGAAAATAGGGGATTGCTGACCGCACTTTGTGAGAGATGGCTTTCAGAGACATGTTCCTTTCATTTGTCGATAGGAGAGGCTACAGTGACTCTCGAGGATGTGTATTGGATCTTGCACCTGCTGATCTGAGGGGAGCAGGTCATGTATGATCCACACCAAGGACTGTAGATGTTTATAGGTTTCTATGAGGACAAGACTGGCACATGGCTAGGGATCGAGGGGTATGAGATTCACTGGGAGTTCATGGTAGAGCACTACCCTTAGTTTGATGCCATGTTGTGTACATTAGGATGCGGTGAGATAGGACTATATATGCATGGGAATCTTGCCTTCTAGGGATGTTGTACCAACAACTTCATGAGGTTGCATATAGGGGAGCACAGAGCATCAGTTGCGACATGACACTTCTTATGATTTGGGCTTGGGAGCATGTTTCTGTCTTTCGTTCGCTAATTTAGAGGCCATAATTGGAAGATGGTATGTCGTATGTGTATTGTTATTTAGGTGTCCTACAACAGATCCAAGTGGGAGAGAAAGGCTAGTGGCGACATAGGATAGACATGATGGTGTCATTCATCTGGAGGCCATACAAGGATTGTGATCACTGGGATGATGAGGCTGATCATTTGAATTTTTGCAGATAATTTAGATATTTGATTGGGTGCACTATACATAGCCAACTCATCATTGAGATGTACCTTCCACAACAGGTGCTTCGACAGTTTTGTGAGTAGCAGGGCCTACTTATGGGTACCATAGAGTATGCTAGATCATCACCGGAGCCAATGTGGAGGCCCACCATTTTAGTGCCATTTTTGAACAATAGATAGAAAATTTAGTGGCACAACAGTGGGGATGGAGTGGAGGCCTTGCTGACCTAGGGATGACAACAGATTTTGACTTGTGGTGGTAGACACACCGTCTAGTGCCATTGAAAGATTTTAACAGGCCAACACCAGTGGATCACAGATCAGTGATACCACATGTACAACGAGGTGGCAGGGGAGGCAGGGATGGAGGAAGGGATGGAGGCAAGGAAAAAGGCAAAGGTTAGGGGAGGGATGGAGGTAGAGGGAGAGGGAGAGGTGGAGGAGATGACATAGGAGATGGAGAAAATGGTGGAGATGGTGGGAGGCAAAGATGAGGAGGTGATGGTGGGAGACATGGGAGGAGAGTGAGGCACCGTGTAGAGAGATAACCCTTGGTACCGATACTTGAGGTAGTAGAGGAGGAGAGAGAGGAGGCAGTGAGGAAAGAGGGAGAGAGACAACCAGATGTTGTGCCTGATGTTGGGGTTGGTCAGGAGGAGTGGAGATAGGAGATGGAGAGGCTAGAGGAGGAGGGAGTGCCAGAGATGGAGGTCAAGCAGGAGGGGGAGATGGAGGTACAAATGCCAAGGGAGGAGGTGGTCAGCGGAGGTGAGGAGGATACAGGTTATGATGAGGATGCCATAGATGAGTCAGAGCGGCTGCTGAGGTGGCAGATGGTAGAGGGGGAGGATGACATGCCAACAAGACCATCACTACCACATGATGTGACCATCGATTAGAGAGTGGTTGTCTACAGAGGATGCTCAATGAGGCTACTGCATAGATTAGATCCCTACGAGCAGAGCTCGAGGTTACACAAGTTGAGAGGGATAAAAAAAAGATCAAGTGACAAGATGCAAAGAGATGGTGTTCAAAATTTGTAGAGTTGTGTGTTGGGCTAGTTAGGGGTGTGGCGAGGGAGTTGGCCAGAGTTAGTGAGAGCAGAGGGTTGTACAGGATGCTATATGAGTGGGAAATGCCAGCCGATTAGAGGGAGCTTGGTTTATCTTGGTCATACAATAGGATAGGTTCAAGATCAGTGAGCAACAACAGGTCCCACAGTAGCCGCAGCTAGAGTAGTCAAAATGTTGGTCAAAGTTGGTCAAATGAGCCTCTAGTAATAAAATTTTCAAGAAAATCCCATATTTACCCTATAGATAGGTTCAATTTGGGTGAAAAGTTAATTCATTTTCACTTTTACCTTTTGAAATTTGAGAGCTCTGAGAGAGAGGAGACTTCACAATGATGGTGATTCCAGTGATTGAGCATCATGACTACATAGTGCAGACCTTTCAACGACTAGAGGGCACAGAGCCACTGGTAAGTACCTCATACCCACTTTGTAATTTTCTTGTTTTGCATGCTTTTTTAGGGTTTAAAGTTAGGTCAACAGATGTGTCGCGACACATTTGTGTTTGTGAAAGACCCATTCACATTCGTGTTGCACACATTTGATGCGTCACAATGCAAATACGAGGGATAGGTTAGGGTCAAGCTTACAATGATGCATTTGCAGGCCAGTGTGACACAATCATCGTGTCATAATGCAAATGGTGGGTTGTGCAACACAACTGCTAATTTGCAACTCAAGTGTGGTACCATGCAATGCATTTTTTTTACAATGACGCAACTGATTAGGGAAATGACACAAGTTCTCTAGCATGACACATATGTTAGGTCAAACAACACAAGTGATGGATTGTGACACAAGTGCGGAATGGAATGACACAATTGACTTTGACGCGACACATTTGACTTTGATCAGGGTTGACTTAGTTTAGGCTCAGTTTCTATGAGTATTTTTGATTAGATAGGTGATAATGATGATTTTTAGTGATGTGATAACTCCCATTTTTGTATGCGTAGAAATGATTACCACCTATTTATATGTGTGAATTCAAACCATCCACATATGCATTCAAAGATCAGCTACGGGATAGGGAGCGAAGGCGATTAATGTAGCTGGGATTATACTATGTTACTTATATGCCCATTGTCTGGGAAAATAGGGGTCTTTTGATAGCATTGGAAAAGAGATGGCATTCAAAGACCTGTTCATTTCACTTGCTGACAGGAGAGGCAACTGTCATGCTCGAGGATGTTTACAGGATACTGCGCATCTTGATCAGAGGAGAGCAAGTGGTTTATGATCCACACCAGGGACTTCAGGCTATCATAGAGTTTTATGAGGCTGATGATGGCGTGGGGCTAGGCATTGATGGGTATGAGAATTGATGAGAGTTTATGGCTGAGCACTATCCTCGATGGGACCCTATGCTATGCACTTTTATTGCCGGTGTACTCATTCCAGATCATCGCGGACACGGGTTTCCTATCAGATGGGGAGATGTGCTCGTTTGCATGAGACGAGACATGACTGTTTTTGCTTGGGGACCATGTTTACTGGGTATGCTTTACCATCAGTTGCATGAGGTGGCCTACAGGGATGCAGATAGTATTAGCTGTGGGATGACATTACTCATGATTTGGACCTGGGTTCCCATCTTTCATCCACCAATTTAGAGATAGCTTGTTGAGGGGATGCCTTATGTATATTTATATGTGGGTGCACTAAAACAGACGAGAGTTGGGGACACAGGATTCTGGCATCATTCGGTTGATACATTGATGGTATTTTTCTGGAGGCCTTATAGAGATTATGCATAGTGCGCAGGAGAGGGTGATCATCTTGCATTTTGTAGATAGTTCAAATATTTGATTGGTCACACTGTTTAGTCGCAATTGATTATTAAGATGTACCTGCCCCAACGGGTATTGTGTTAGTTTGGTGAGCAACATGATGTGCCTGTGGGGACTACAGATTATGCGAGATCTTCACAAGAGATGATGTGGGGACCACCCATATTAGTACCCTTGGCAGAGTAGCAGATAGATGGATTAGTAGCGCAATAGTGGGCTTGGAGTGGGGGACCGATAGATCCTGGGACTATTGCAGAATTTGATACATGGTGGAAAACACATAGGCCACAACCTTTGATAGATCTGAATGGTCCAACACTAGTTGATCGGCGATCAATGATACCACGCATGCACTGAGGAGGATGAGGAGGTAGAGATGGCAGTAGGGCGAGAGGGAGAGATGAAGATAGAGGAGACAAAGGTAGAGGAGATGAGGGGAGGGGTGGAGGAGATGGGGGAGGGGTGATGATGGAGATGATGAAGGAGATGGCAGGGATGGATGGGGGGAGGAGGAGAGGAGGAGACGGTGGGAGGCATGGCAAGAGGGTGCAACAATGTGTTGAGAGAGTGCCATTAGCCATGATTCCATAGATGGCAGAGGAGGAGAGAGAGGAGGGAGAGGTCAGACAGGAGGAGGGGAGGGCTGAGGTAGAGATTAGACAGGAGGGAGAGGTGCCAAAGGAGGAGGTCCATATAGGGGAGGAGGCATTGGATGTCGGCAGAGGGGAGGAGACAATTGGGGGTGAGGAGGAGATCGAAGGAGATGCCGAGGAGTTGGATATTGGTGGTGAGGATGATATGTGTGAGGCTGAGAGACAACTTAGAGAGCAGATGGTGGATGGAGAGGAGGACATAGCTAGGGGGCCACCTTTGCCTCAAGATGCCATAGTTGACCAGAGGTTAGCAGATATGCAGAGGATATTAGATGAGGTTGCATTACAGATCATGACTCTTCAGGCAAAGCTAGAGGTGACATGGGTGGAGCGGGATCAATCTATGATCAGATAGTAGGAGGCACAGAGCTGGTGCTTTGAGTTTGCACAACTATGTGTAGGGCCAGTTGGAGAGATTGCAAGGGAGTTGGCCAGAGTCAATGTGAGCCAAGGATAGTATCAAATGCTATACGAGAGAGCAGTTCTAGTAGAGTAGTGAGAGACTGGTTTGTCTCAATCTCAGAGCAGGACATGAAGTAGTAGCAAGATCCACAATAGCCACAGTCATAGCAGTGTGGGTGGGTCTACATCATCAGGGCAGTCTTCAGGGCATAGGTCCCATCAGAGTCATAGGCACTTCTTAGGCCACAGGTCCAGTCATAGTCATGGATCATCAGCATCAGGACATAGATCCCAGCATAGCCAGCCACCTATTACAGATCCATCCGCCTCATAGAAACAACCTACCATGCCTTCTTAGATGCCATCAGTTCCTGCCACAGGTCATCAACCACCCTGTTCTTCTCCATGAGGGGATGTTATCTTGTTGTTATGTTTGAGACATTATGTTGGGAAATTGATAATTTTTACCATTGAACCTATGAGCTCTATTTTTGAGATACCTCGAGACTCTATCCTGTAACATGATTTTTGAGATTATATATATGATGTAGTTTTGGCATGGACTATATGTTATGTGTTATGTGACGATGCATTATGATTTGATTATGTCTATGTGATATATGCATTTATGATAATGATTCCTATGATGATACCTTTTATATGTTATGTGATATATGCATTTATGATGATTATTTATGATTATATACCACGATGATACTACACTATGTATAATGATTATTTGATGACGATGATGATGATGTCCTATATGTATGCATAATGTTTTGATGCTAATGAATGCCATGTTTATGATGATGGATGCATTGATGTATGACTATATACATATGGATAATGTGACATGTGATGCCTTATGATGTGTATGCATTAATGACATGGATGATATATGAAAATATTTGATGCATTTTTATGTTATGTGAATGCAAATGGATGAATGTAAATAATATATATGCTAAGGATGTAAATGCAAATATGGAAATAAATATTTAATGAATGTATGCCTTAATGAATGCTTAATGCTTAATGCAACTATGTGAATGGATATATGTAAATGTCTAGTGAACTAATGCAATGTCTATATGTATGCAATTATATTTTTTGTATGTCACAGGATATCATCAGGAGACGAAAGAAGATAAATGACAAGACAAAAGGAGATGGATGTTAGTGTAGAGAAATAATCCTTCAATATATTTCCAAAGAACTAATAGTTGTTTCTCTAATCATCATTGGGCAGATTATTGTGATGGCCAACAAACACCATGATATGACATAGATCAATGGTGTGCAAGGTCGTATCATCACATAAGACAAGCAGTCGCAGACAAGGATGATCATGACTCATACTAATAGCGTAGTTTCCCTAGTATTTTTGTCACAACCAACCACAAACAAGAAAGACAAGCCATGAAACGTCATTGCTCCTCTAAATCCTATTTCCAGGACATCCTCAAGGAACTAGCAACATGACTATCTGAAAAATATTAGACAAGACAATCATCATGATACATCATTGCTCCTCTAAATCCTGTTGTTAGGACATCCTTGAGGAACTAGTAGCATGATGACAAATCAAAGGAAATTTTCCAAAAGACAGTGTTTTCCAAGTGTGTTTGAATGTCAAGTGTTTTGATGTTGAGATGTCAAGTTTGACGAAGTCTAGATGACGAATGCCAGGTAATGCCAAATTCAAGGACACATCCTAAATGATGTCGATGTTGAGAGGAACAATTCTTAAATGCCACAAGAATCCCTCAAAATTCCAGATGACAGTGATGATGCCTAGGAAGGACACATCCTACGGCATAAATAAATGACAAGGGATGTTCTTTACAAGGAAACATCCAAAGAATAACCAAGAGTTGAAAGTTTGACTTGTTTTGAATGAGTTTGACTAGAGTTGACTAGATGACAAAATTGACTGAAATGTAGATTAAATGATTGCCAAAGTTTGTTTTGAGAGTTGTCTGTTTTAGAATAATTTGTTTGACTTGAAGACATTTGACATGTGGGCCAATGCAGTGCCATGAACCCTAATGGACTGACCTAGTGCGGCCTTGATGACTCATCAATTGATGGCCTTGCCTATGTCGTACACTCAGAGACCTCATACTTCGACATGATCAATGACTTTTCCTTGATGACAAAATATTGAGTCATGATTTTATTTTGACAAACCTAAAAGGATTGACTTAATGTCTCGGGGGCTCGAAGATGAGCCTTGCCTACGTAGCAAATGCACAGAGACGATGTAGTTCGACAATGACAAAGACTGACTGACATGGCTAACTTGACAATTTATGACTCTATTTTTGGAATTTTCAAGTGCTATTTGGATGTTTTTGTGTTTTTGAAATATTTTGATTTTTTTGTATTTCTTCAGGACATTTTTCAATTTTTAGGGATTTTTTTTCAGGACATTTTATGATTTTTTTTTTAGGAATTTTTATGATTTTTTCTGTCTTTTTTTAGGACATTTTATGATTTTTAGGTCCTTTTTTATGACATTTTCGATTGAAAGAACCATGTGTGATACCCATTACAGTCAAGTGATAAAAGAGTTGCCCCCAGTCAGGTCAAGGACTAGCCAATGTTGAAGGATGTGGAAAAGGACATGCTCGGGATGATAGATGGACGGTATGCAAGACCTGATGTCAACCATTGTTAGCCATGGAAAGAAATGGAAGGATTTTATGATGGGTGTCATGGTGGTGTTAGAAAAGTAGGTGTTTCTTTTGGACTAAGGTAGATGGAGTGAAAGTAGATGGCGAAGCAAAGATTGACTACACATGGTGCCTGTTTTCCAAGTTTTCACCATGGTACTTATCCAAAGCGCCTGTTTACTAGGTTTTCACTATTGGATGAATTATTTATCTTTACTATGTTTTTCATCTTTTAATTATTCTTTTTGGTGTCACCAAGACAACTGTTTGCCAGGTTTTCATCAGGGTGACAATTTTTTTTGTATTTTTTATAGTTTTTAGCCTAGCTCTATGATGCTATGTATGGAATTTTCAAAGATGCAAACTGTTGATGGGTTATGTCAATTGTTTTCCGTTTGGAGTAGCTAGCCGGTAAACTCTAGAACCGATGAGGCAGTGATGATATAAGGACCCAACCAATTGGGCTCAAACTTGCCAGGTTTCTCTCTGTTAGATTGATTCTTTGGGTTTTGCATTAGGACCAGGTCACCAATGTCAAACTTTCAGATCATGACTCTCTTGTTATAACTGCGGAAAAGGAAATTTTGATATGCTTGTAAATGATTTAAGGCATTATATCTTCATTCTTCTAACATTTCCAGCTCATGCAGTCATGACTATCTATACTCTTCATCATCAATCAGGCCCTTCATGGAGACTCTTAAAGATGGGATTTCGACCTCGATGGGAAATATGGCTTCAACTCCAAAGACCAAGGAAATGGAGTGGGTCCTGTAGGTGTGCAAATGCTAGTACAGTAAGCCCACAAAGCAGGGTTAAGTTGTAAGTGCCAGTCATGGCCAATGTTATTAACTGTCTTCTTCAAAATTTTGATAATTATTTTATTGGACGCCTCAGCTTGACTGTTTCCTTGCGGGTAGTATGGGGTGGAGAAATGGTGTTGAATGTGGAAGCGTTCAAAAAGCTCACAGACATCTTGATTCTTGAAGGGACGACCGTTGTTTGTGATGATGGACTGTATATATCCCAAAAGTTTTCCTGATGTCACACTGAAGACACACTTCTTAGGATTCAGGTGGACCTTGTACTCTTCGAGTCTTTTGAAAAATTTGTCTAGAACATTAAGGTGATCTTTGTGTGTCAAAGACTTTTCCAAAAGGTCAACCACACAATCTTCCATCAAAGTATGCATGAGGTCATGAAAGATTGTTGTCATAGCTCGTTGATATGTGACACCTGCATTCTTGAGGCCAAAAGGCATGACGTTTCAATAGTATGTACCCCAGGGACATGTAAATGCTATTTTATGCTAATCTTCAGGAGCGATCCAAATCTGATTGTAACCTGGGAAACCATCCATAAGGGACAACATCTTGTATCTTGCTGTAAGATCAACTATGATGTTTATATTGGGAAATGGAAAGTCATCCTTCGGGCATGCCTTGTTCAGAACACGAAAGTCTGTGCAGATGCATATTTGACCATTTTGCTTAGTGATAGGTATAAGATTTGAAATCCATTCAACATATTCTATTGATTTTATGAATCTCGCGTCTAGCAACTTCTTGAGCTTTGCTTTGACTAAGAAGGCGATTTGTGGATGCATCTTTCACAACTTCTATTTTACTGGCTTGGCGTTTGGAAGTAAGGGAAGATGGTGCAAGACTAATGCTGGATCCAGTCCAGGCATATTGACATATGAACTTGTGAAGTTAATCTTACGTTCTAAGAGAAATTTTTTAAATTCAGGTTTTTCTTCCTCTGTCAAAGATGCTGCAAAGAGAACGATTTTAGGATCTTCTATTGTGGCTATATTGACTTCCATGGTGTCCTCAATGAGCATTGCTGATATTTCTTGTGTCATGGGGAGAAATTCCAATCCTCCATCCTTGGGTGCCTCAAAGAAGTTTTCACCCTCGGATACATCCTTTATTTTTACTTTTGTATCATCAGAAGGTGCCTTGTGATTTTCACCTAAAGATGTGTCTTTTTTTGTTTTATTTTTATTATTTTTATTTTTGTGACTAGGAGATTGCACAATCTCCCCGAAGTATGTTGCAAGCTCTAGGTCTATAGCGAATCCAACCTTGTGGTCCCCAATTGGCATGCCCTCATGGAGTCCCATGAATTCTGCTAGAGCCTCATCATTTTGAAAAATGTCCATTATTGGTGGGCCTTGTTGATCCCAGTCAATTAGTTGCAGGTAGACAAAGGAGATACCATCATCAGTGTTGGAAAATGGTGGGGACGATGTAGAAAGCATGCAAACTGATTCAAAAAGGGTAAATATAAAATTTTCATCCTCCAACTCCCATTTGGATTCTATCCAATATTCTTCTTCACTTGATTCAGATGAGTCAGAATCGTTGGAAAAATAAGGGATAAATGGATTGGAATTACGATAGATAGTGTCATGTGGCAAGTCATATGAATCCGAATGATGGTCATTAGGGTCAGATGGGTGGGAAAGCATGTCAGAATGATGGTTAGATGATGGTGTAGGTTTATCATCATTGTGAGGCCAAAAGAGTCCCACCCATTCTTCTCTTTTCAATGGGACTTTAGGAGGGTCTTTAGGAAGGTCAACTTTAAACATCTATTTGAATCGTTCATCAAAAGAAAGTTCACCAGGTTCAAGAAAAATTTCATCAAGGCAACAGTCACCCAGAGATCTTTGGGAACTAAATTCCCATTCATGTGAGTCAGTTTCAGTAAGGGAATCTTCGATAGTCTCAACATTTTCAGAAACATTCACGCTCTCACCTGACAATACATTGGTATGTTGATCATCAGTTTCGGGTAGCCCAAACCCTAACCCAAGAAGCTTTGGTCTTCGAGAAGGTATTATAGGTTCTTGTATTATAGTTTTTTTTTGGCTAAGGCCACTAGTTCTGTCATAGCCTTGTGCCTTCACCATGTCATAGCCTTTGCCATATATCTGGACTGGTAATGGGGATGGATCTTCTGGGTCTTTATAAATCCAAGTTGATATGTCTTCAATGTATTCTTTGTTCATGTCACCCCATTTTGTGAAAATCATTATTAGAGGGACTTCAAAAATATCTTTGGGCTCCATTCTGAAACAAGGTTGACCATAAGCCTTTGGAGACTTAGGTATTTTAGTGATGAAATAAGGCCGTATTCAATTTGTATTCTCTGCAACCTTGGTCTTGGATCTTGATATTAGGATCGACCTTCGGGGTGGAGGGAGATGGTGTGGCGGAAGACGAAGGAGTGGATGTGGATGTAGATGGTTTTGCGAGTGTGGATGTGTCAATGTATTTGGATGAAGAGGATGTTGAAGCTTCGTGGTTGATTAGCACTTGATGCTCTAAAATACCCCTCAGATTGGTGCAATACTAGAAGGGATCAGGGTCTCCATGTATGGTGATTTTGGTGTCATCAAAAGGAAACTTCAAGCATTGATGGTAAGTGGATGGGACAACTTTTAAGGCATGGATCCAAGGTTGACCAAGCAAGATGTTATAGGGTAGTTCAAGATCCAGGACTTGACAAGTTTTATCCACAATGATTGGTCCAACTTGGATAGGAAGTGTGATAATGCCCTGAGAGGAGTGTTCTTCATGATCATACACCTTTATGACAATACTCTTGGTAGTGTCTACACAAGCATCAAAGAAGCCTAGAGATTTAACCATTTTTAGGGAGCATATGTTCAGTCCTGCTCCACCATCTACTAAGACTTGTCTAACCTTATGCTTATGGATGAAAACTTTTATGTGTGATGTGTCATTGTGAGATGGTTTAGGTGATGAATAGTCTTGATCTAAAAAGGTAATGTGATGGGGAGTGGTCAAGTATCTGACCATGGCCTCGAATTGGTTGACATCAATGTCACTAGGGACAAAAGAGTCCTCTAAGGTCTTATCAAGTATGGCTTTGTGTGTAGGAGAGATGCGTAGCAGCTAGAGTATGGAGATTTGTGCAGGCATTTTTCCTAATTGGTCAATGAGATTGAATTGTCCCTTAGGTTGTGACTATTTGGCAGATGGACTAGGTTGTGACTGTTTGGAAGATGGACTAGGTATTATGATCTTCGTATGTTTAGGAGGAGGACCAATTATGGTGACTTTTCCTCCATGGGTAGTGACATTACGCTTAGGTGTTTTCTTGATGGTAATAGTATTGACATATTCGTCAACAACTTAGAGGTGATTAATAATGGGTCCATCAGAATAGTCAAAGGTGGTGCGAGTGTAATTGGCTCAATTATTATTAGCCTTTGGACTTGACATAGAGGGATTATTTGAACCATGATCTTGCAGTGGGTTTTTATGAATAGTATGGTCTGTTTGATGCAAATTGTTGACTGCCTAATTCAATGGTGCAATTTTCAATGAAATCTTGTACAAGATTTCTTAATTGTCTACAAGAGGAAGTTTTATGCCCTTTTGTGTGGTGGTTATCACGTAATGCGTTGTCGTCCCACCATGATGGCTTGAATTGTACTAGTTCATATGGCTTAGGGTCCTTTAATGTGATGACACCATTTTGGAGGAGATTCTTAAGGACCACTTCAATTGGTTCACCCAAGGGAGTGTATGTGCGACTCTTTGGAAATTTCCTAGTTTGACATGGTTGCCCTTGGTTTTGATTGTTTTGATTATTTTGGATGGCATTTCTAGTAGGTGTCGGTGTGGTCAATGGTGCGTTTTATAGTTGAGCTTTTTTGAGAGTGAGTACATGACCTATTTTGTTTACTACCTTAGCATCAAAACACCATAAGGCGGTTTTACATGAGGATCTTATGAATCTCATATTTTCTCACATTAAGCTTAAGTTAATTGCGGTTTCTCCAAAAACCCCTGGGAAGAAGACTGTTAAAAATTCTGGGTATGAGACGAGTGACTCTGCCATAGGATGGGTTGGGAGCTTTGAGCAAGAAGGGTCAGAGTATGAGGAAATGTATGTGGATTAAGGTGGCTCTAAGGATTTTAGATGAGTGGAGCAAGGGCTATGAAATAGATGTGGAGTTGTGGGTCTCCATGGTGAAGTCTATGAGGAAGATTTAGAAAGGAAAATCTAAAGGTGCCAAGAAAGATAAGCTTTCTAAAAGGAAGATGGTGGCTCTTGGTTCTAGTGACAAACCCTTGCTGGGTCCTAGTGAAGGTGGTGTGAATGAGAGCATCCCTATTGGGGATCCTATGCCTGGGAAGGTGGAATTTTCCTCTGTGACTATGTTTAAGGATTCTGAGGATGTGGGTTTGTGTTTGAAGGTTCCTGGTGGTGCTGGTAATGCTTTCTTTGATGAGTTGCTGAAAGGGCCTGGGCCTATGGAAGAGTAGGGGATGGAATAGGGGATGGAGGTGGTAATGCATGCTCAAGGGTTCTCTCCAGTTGATAGGTTGGTTAAATTGGAGCAATTGGAAGTGTTAGCTGATTTAGCTAACTTGCTTGATAAGGAGTGGATCAAGGTGAACGTGGTGGAGGTCGAGGACTCCCCAGTGGAAGAGGATGAGGGGTAGAAAATGGATAGGATAGATGTTCCTGGTAACATTGAGTTGAATGATCAACCTCCTATTAACTAGGATGATGTGAATATGAACATGTTTTGCAAGATGGCCAAGGACGAGACAAGGAATTTGCTGTCTCTGGTGAAGTGGTTATTTTTTGAGGTTAAGGAACTAAATATTCAAGTAAAAAATTGGTAGGAAATTTGTGTTACTATGCTCTGTGGTAATCAAAAGGAGTGGTCCATTAAAGGAAAAGTCAAATCCATGAATGTAATGCTGGACAAGCTGGTTATTGATGTTGATTGTCTGGGGGTTTCTCATGAGGAGAGGATTTCCTCTCTGGAAATGCAGGTCAATAAAAGTTTAGAGGACCGTGTTGCCAATATTGAGGAGAGAACTGGTAAGATGTTGGATGACTTAAGAACTATGGTTAATATCAACAATAATTATCTAAAGACCACAACTAGGGCTCTCTCTATTTTGAATGAAAAAGCTCTTAATTGGATGGGTAAACCTCTTGACTTGGGTGAGTTAGAGAAAGTGATTGAGGAAATCAACTGCTTAAACTAGGAGGACAAAGCTAAGGATTCTGATCCAGTGTTGGAGAAAGATGTGAATGCTGGGCTGTACCATAGGACTAGGAGCAAGACCAAAAAGAGAGTTGTTGTATCAGTGGAAGAGATCAAAGAGGTTGTGGATATGCATGAGGAGGTCATCACATGCTAGTGATAGGTATTTCGTGAGTTCCCACTTGTTGTGAGGATGTGTTCGGATATTGTTGTGGGATGTGTTGTTGTGGAGTGTATGACATGTTTTGATTTGGAATTTGTTGCTATTGCATATTTTAATTAGGAATGTGTTGTTGTGTATGGATGTGTGATGTATATGTGGGAATGTGCACTCCAACAGTGTTAGTCTGTATTTGCAGAATATGTTGACATTGAGTGTTTTGGTGTCCAAATGGGGTGATGTGCTGTGTTGCTTGATTGCCTTGTACAAATTGGTAAATGTGGCCATGTGGAATGTTTTTGTTTTGTCTTTGGGGGATATTGGTGTTGATATTGAGTTGTGATGAAGTATTGACATTAGGTTGAGGTCCTGAAATGGTGATTCGTCATTTATTCCTCCCAAAGGGGTTCAATGAATTTGTTCCCATGGCATTATTTGAAAACCCAATTAAAGGATTTGATGATGTCATTCCCATGGTACTAGATGAAGCTCCAAATAAAAGGTTTGAGGAATTTGTCCCCATTGTTGAGGATCCCAAGGTAGCTCCAATTGCTTGTGATGAAGTTGTTGACATTAGAGGCATTAATTGTGATGTTGCTTTTGACATGGTTGATGTTCCTCCAATGGATGTTGTGTTGACCATGTTAGAATTATTTTGAGAGGAGGTTCCATTGGAGGTAGTATTGATGGTGTTTGTCGCATTTTGTGCTGTGGCACCGATGAGAGTATTGGTTGCATTGTGTTGTGGTGTTGAAAGAGGTTGGTTGGTGTTAGAGGTATTGTTTGCATCATTGTTTGCATTATGACTAGGAGAGGCTGCTCTTAAGGTGTTAATGTAAAACCCTCATGGTAATTTTTCCCCTTGGTCTAAAAGCATGGATAAATATCTGTCTAAATCTTGCAAGATAAGTTCTTCCACAAAGGAGGCCACATCGGGGTTTTGTGCAACAACTTCTAAGTCTTCCACGAATACATGTCCATTTTTTTCTCTACGTATAAATGGTTCAAAGAGGTTGTGTGAAGAAGATGGCATGTTCATGTCATTGAACGGATTGCTGAAAGATGCCCCCATGTATGTGTTTTGGTTCATGTCATTGGAAAAGTTATAGGGGTTGTTGTCTTGTCCAAAAGGGTCCATTTGTCTTCTTTTCCTTTGGAGCCTAGTCTCCACCATATAAGGATTTTCTCAAATGAGGAAGATGAAAATGACAACTAAGCCTATGAATGGGAATAATATGACACTATGTTTTTGGATTTTTTTGAATAAGGGATGCCAAATGCGACTATATTTTTGGGGTTTTTGGCAATAGGAAATGCAATATGACAATGTTGTCTAAAGGGAATGCCAAATGCAAAAGGACAATGAAGACTAAAATGAAAGGTATGACACTTTCTTTTTTTTGGATTTTTAGGAATAATGGATGCAAAATGAGGATTAAAATGACTAAAATGTTCTAAGGTATGCAAATGCAATGGTCAAAGCAATTTTGATGGAATTTTAGAAAAGGTTTACTCAACCACTCAAAGCTTGGTCTATGTCTTAATTTGGATCATCAAAGGAATCTTTGGTAGGACTAAATGGAATGAAAAGATGACAAAGTGAGGTTTCCTAACTAGATTTATGAGTTGGAAAGGTCTCAAAAATGGACAATGACTAAAGGAAATGATTTTTTACTAAGTCCAATGATAACCTACTTTTGAAGGAAAAGATTTTGCAAGTTATGGTAAGTCTTCCTATTCCAAAGTTTGAAAAAATGAGGACCTAAAGATTGGTTTATTGCTAGAAATGATGACTTCTAAGATGTAACCAATAATTTGCAAGGATGGACCTATGGGAAAATGCAAGCTAAAAGATGCAAGAAAGGATGATTTGAGAAATTCCTTCTCTGGTTTTGAACAAAGGCCACTGGAAAAAGATGTCTGAAAGCATTTTAGAAATGTTTGGACTCGGGTTTTGGACAATAACAATGTTTTCCTAATGATAGGAAATTGCATCGTTTCAGGTCACAAATGTGTTTCAGGATGTCAAATGCGTCGTAGTTTCAACGAATGCGTTGTTACATGTCATAGATGTGGTTCAGGAAGTCAATTACAGTGTTTTGGAAATCAAATATGTTGTGTATAGTCAAATGCATTGTTTCAGTGAGAAAATGTGGCTTAGCAGAGCAATTGCAGTGTAGAAAGTCTCAGATGTGGTTCAAAATGTTGAATGTGTTGCATAGAATAGTAAATGCGTTGTTGAGTGTATGGAAGTCTGATTTGTTTGCAATTTTGGAAAATTTTCAAAGTTTTTTCAGTTTGAGTGAATGTTTTCCGATCTGTGGAAGGTATCTATTTGTTCAATGTCTCAGAAAACACTTGGCAAACACAATGTTTTGTCTTTGAATGTTGAAAACATGCACAATGAAGACAAACACAATCCTAGGTTAGGCAAGGACTATATCCATTGGATTCCACATGGGTTTCCCAGCTGCACTTATTCTTAGCAGGTGATCTAGAAGCTTGGCCACACAGGCTCCCCCTTACATTGCACTCACTTCTCGGGTCGACCAAGCTTCAAGCCCCCATAAATCTCCCATGGTAGGCTTTTCACCTCTACTAAGAACTATGAGAATGTGGATGCCTTGGAAACAACCATTACTACACCAACGAATAGATGGGTTTTTGGCAACTACACAAGAGGGTTCTAGTGAATAATCAGGAACATGGCACTTCACGAGTGTATAGCAAGCCACTTAAGGCTTTAATCACTCTACTAGGGCTCTTATACCTTTAAAAGACAAGGTAGGTACCCATTTTTGAATGACACTACACGGCTAAGGCCTGCATACCATGAGGACTTAACGGTTTAGTATTATCCTTTTATATACTAGCCTGAGAAAAAAATTGGTTGGAGTCATCCCCTCTTTTGAGGCAAGCCCCTCTAAGGTTAAATAATAAGAGCGAATTGAAAGCTTTGTTTTTGTTCACCCAAGATCGCACTAAGGCATGAGGGGATTGCATACACAAAACTTTCAACTCACACTCACAAGTTTTCTCATTTTAAAATCCAAATTGAAATGTGAGGGTGGAAAAGTAATAACCTCTTAGTGTTTTTGTTTCTCAAGATCACACAAAGAGCAAGAGAACTGCATACACACTTAAGAGTCAATCACTACACCACAAGACACACAAGACACTTGTTCATTTTAACCCAAATTTAATGTGAGACAAACAAGGGGTTCTTTTTAAACCAAACGCTATGAAGATGCATGCAAATTTTAGCCTTATGAGTTTCAGTGCAAGATTGTGTTTATTTTAAGCCCACGAGTATATGCATGTTCATTTTAACCAATGAAATGTGAATGCAAGCTGTTTGTTATTTGTTTGCTTGATTAAGGAATTGAAAAAGTGGTTCCGACAGTACTAGTAGGACAAACAACAAAAAAACAAAGGTTATACTCCTTGCCACATGTTGGAACCAACAGATTAGTAACCCAAAAACCTCTAACCTATTTAACTGAAATAAGAAATTTGGAAAAAATTGTAAAAATCCAAAAATAAAGTTTTACTAGGCGAATGTGTCTTTTGTAAAGCAAATGTGTTGCAGGTCCAAAATTTGGAATTTACCAAGAAGATGCATCAGTCTGCAAAGAAAATGCATCATGACTATCAGATGCATCGTTTAGGCTTGTAGATGCGTCACAACAAAGAAAATGCATCATTCTGGTTAGTGAATGCGTCTCAAGACTTCAGATGCATCATTTTGTAGATCAAATGCATCGTGACACAATGTTTGCGACTCAAAAATTTGCAAATGTAGCATTCTGTACTTGTACCTACAAAAACACAAAAAGTTGTACAAAAATCTAAAAAAAACACATTTTTGGCATCGGGTTCACCAATGTAACTTAGGGAAAATTACTAGGTTAGCATTATAAGCATAAACAAACTAATCCTAAGCAAAGCAATGAAGAACAAAGGAGTAAAAACATGAAAAACAAGAATAATATTACCAAATGTCTTCAACCTCCATGAATCACCTTCATTGCACCTTCTCTATTTGCTGCAATATTATGTTTGCCCTCAGATTTGTGATGAGCAACCTATGACTATACCAATGTACAAAGAAAACTTTGAAGGATTCTATCTAAAAGCTACACAATACAAGTATGCAACTATGAAGCAAACCTAAAGCATGAAAATGTCTAAAGCATGAAGTCACAATGTCAAGAGATGCCAAGAGATGCCAAGAGATTAAGAGATGTGCAAATGAGACCAAAATTGCCATTTTATAGAAAAGTCAATTTTGGATGAGCGGCCAAGATTGAAAGTTGAGAAATTCCCTAAGATCAATGGTTAAAATTGAATGTGACAACCCACAATTAGGGTTAGGGCAACATTAGGGTAAAATTTTAAATGAATGGTTGAGATTTGATTTTAGAAAAAATCAAATCAATGGACAAGGTTGCATGTGACAAGGAAATAAGAATGGCACAAAAAACAAAAGGCTGGAAAATCAAATAATAATAAAAATTATTTGATTTATGGAGGAAATTTGACATTTTGAATTAAAAAATTAATTTAATTCAAAATTGGTGGGACCATGTGACAATAAATAATTAATTTGAATTATTTACTTGGATAAAGAAAATAGAAAGTGGGACAATTTTAAATAAATGACTTTATTTAAAATTAGAAAAAGCCAAGGTGGATAATAATTAAATAAATTATAAAAAAATATTTAATTATAAGAAGACATTTAGAAATTAATGAAATATTTAAATAAATAAATAAAATTTATTTATTTAAATAATCAAGAAGACATAACAGACAAGTGATAATTAAATAAATTTATGAAATTTATTTAATTATGGAAAGACATAGGAAATTAGCGGCACAATTTAGTAAATAAATAAAATTTATTTATTTAAATAGTCAAAAGGAATAAAGGACATGAATTAATTAAATAATTAAGAATTATTTAATTAATAGTTGAATTGAACTATAAGACATAATTAAATAAATTAATTATGTGAGAAGAAATATGGAGAAAAATAAAGTTCGTAGTCCTAGGTCAATTTTATGTGTTTACATATATATATATATACTATCAACAATAACCATTCTCTAATTGCAAGGTTGAGACACAATTCCCCAACATCGATCCCTAAATGAAACAATACAATAGGTAGAACACTAGTCCTAACTAACTACAATGATAATGCTTGCATATATTCAATACAACACAAACATGTGCTAGAGTCACTGCTGACACTCTTCCTCATTGGTAATGATCTTCTGATATTGGCATGCTCTCTTTTCTTCACACTTTCTCCTTTAGGTCAATTTTCTACACATCGATGTAATTATTCTTCATATACACATACTCAAGTCACTTCACATGCATATGAACATTTGAAATATATACATGACATTACATTAACACTCTTCTATGTCAGCTAGGGATCCACAAATAGCCATGATGACATAAAGTGGAACTAAATTTAATTTACATGAAACATGTAATAGGTCAGTCTAATTTCAATTTTCTTGCTACCAAAAGAACATGATGTTGTGCGCTACCACAAGGACCTTAACCATGTCCTATTCTAACACCACACACAAGATTTGAATTTTGTATGCTACTAGCTATTACTGCACATACCTTGCACTTCGAGTAGGTTGATGAACCTTCTATCACTTCAAACTTCTTCCATGTTGAACATATCCTTTAGAAACTTAGGAAATTGATAGAACTAGTGTAGACACACTCTCCTTCCAAACAGTAGAGCAACACTACATTTTTCAAAGAAATGCCAACCGCATTTGTATTGTCAAAGAAATCTCTTTGTTTAAAAGGTATCCTTGCATAGACTTCCACACCACCACAGTCATACTGACTATATACTCTGCATGGTATAATAAGCATACAATACACACCAACTCCTAGAAGGCAGGCACTCCTCAATAAAACTTATGATGCATGCTACTTGATATAGGATCTGATTGATTAAACAACCTTCACAACTAATAAACAACATGCCTCTAAAAATGACATATCCTTGACAACCTTTGAAATCAATGACACTTTTGATAGCCTTGACACCCTTTGACAACATTCTTCTTCATTAATGACATGCCTTTGGCATCATTGACAATATATGTTCAAAAGTTTAGGTTTTTGTTTCAATATTGATTCAATTTTTTTAGTGAAAATAGCAAAGGCGACCATTGGTGTTTGGTGCTTGAGGAAGTTAGGAATAATGTTAGTGATTCTAACTATCAAATCATTGCAAATATGTTTTTCTTGAGCTAATAAAAATAGTTTCGTGTGATTCAAATATATTTAAAATCTATAATATCTAATATATGATTTCAATATCTTGTCTAGATTTGGTTTCTCTTTAACATCTTTGGCCTGTTAGAATACAATAATCTACTAAGAGAGGGGTGAATCAGTAGATGTTAAAAATTTTAGACCTTAAAACCTTTTTGCAGATTCAAAATTAAACTCAGATGTGCAAATTGAAGCATGAACAAATGTAGAAACCACAAGCACAAAAGAGATCAACACATAACACAAAATATATGTGGAAAACCCAAGATGGGAAAAACCATGGTGAGAAATGCTGCTAGGATCTTGTTGTCACCTAGAATTGCACCCTGTGCAAAGTTTACAAAAACTGAGCATTCTAGAGCAACATGGGATCATCTCAAGGCTGTGGGTCACCTATAGTTGAAATGAACCTTTGGAGAAGGCCGACTTCCTTTGGGTATCACCTAAACTGTTGTTTCTTTGAGAGAAAAGAGTGAAGAGGTGCATAAATTAAAAGACTACACTAGGGTGATACACTGAACTGATAAGAAATCATGAAATGAACACAGGAAGAACATACACTTGAAAGCCTAATTTCTATTCTTAGAGCAACTTCTTTCAGACTTAATGCTTTAGTCCTAACAGGTTCGGCCCACATACACATCTTAGGAAGGAAAGATTAATTTCACAGCTCTAAGATATGAACACAGAATTATAAAACAAAGTTAAAGACTTGTATTGCTCAAAAGAAAGATACATAGATGAGAATCAATATAAACATAAACACAAACTTCCAAGGTAAACTCTGTGTTGTATTCAAGATTCTAGTTGAGTTATAGAAAAACATACATTGATTGAGAAAGGATTGATTAAAAAATCACTAACTCTTCCAAGTGTGTCATCAGAACTATTTACAAAAGGAGAAAAATGCCTCATATACAGACTATACGTCGGCCCCCTAGGGCTTACAAAAATATCTGAGTTCAGAAAAAGATCTATCTCAGATCTTTTGATGAAATTAATGTTCAAGCCTGCGTGTCCCTGCTGTATGCGTCGATGAAGAGTTACCCTCGTAGAAGCCTTCTGCAGATATTCTTCAGCTACCGCATTCATTCGATCCATCATGTTCAGTTGAGCTACTTCGGCTATGCCTTGAATGCTCTGAGCCTGCAACAGATACACGTCGCCCTTCATCCTGTTGATGCTCTTCAGACTACCACAGTTTACCTTCAGATTTCTTTGATTGGCTGAGTGAAATCCACATAGCTTCTTCGGGCGGTCCAAACTTCCCCTGTTGAACCACATATCGGTGAGACACTAATCGTGTCTCCTTGATGCTGTTAAATCTTCTCGCAAGCATCAACAAGACATGGAGCCATCGCTAAGAGCTTATGGCGAGCTCGAAAGATCATACTGATTCTACCAAAGCCATTGGCGAGACACCGTTTATCGCCAAGAGATTAGTGGGTTGACAAGTCACGTGGAGATCCCTTCCGTCACTGAGACCACCCATGGTCGGTAAGACATCCAGTCGAAAGCCCCACAGTCATACCGAGCTCTCTTCTATCCTATCGACATTTGCTTTTATCACCATGACAAACTCCATCACTGAGAATCTATATCGAAGTATCCCTTTTGTTTTGCAAAGACATTGGCCTGTCAGCCAAACCTCTTGGCGACGTCTTCAACTATTGGCGAGCCCCTTCTAGTATCGGCAAGACTCCCGCCGAAGGCAATCATATCGAGGCCCTTTACTCAGTCGGCGAGACTAAATGTCTTCACCAAGACATTACAGCGAAGGCATCTCCTCTTGGCGATCTCCTTTTGTTGGTCCAGAAGACTTCACTGGTCGCTGAGACCTTTTGTAGACCTCCTTTTGTCTGCCCGAAGAGCCATCATCGTGTTTTCGACAAGAGTCCTGCCGAACTGCTTTTGTCTTTGTGAGGGCCCATCCTTCCTTTTGGCAAGACTCTCGCCTTCGCTAAGACCTCTGGGAAACTTCATTTATCTTTTCCGAAGTGTCCATTCGTCGCCCATAATCATACCGAAGATATCACATCATCTACAAGACATTGACTGGTCACTAAGACTTTTTGTCAAGCTTGAAATGTTATGCCGAAGACCTCTATGTTCGGTGAGACTCATGCCGATGCTGCCTCATTTAATTTCTTTGGCATTACCCTTATCCTTCGGTAAGACATCCTGCCGAAGGTGATATCCTTTGCCGATCTGCCCTTGTTTCATTTTGGAGGCTCCAATGTTCGGTGAGACCCCCACCGAGTCTATTCACCCTTTGTCGAGCTCTGCTTCATTTTGGGGAGACATCTTCACTTCGGCATGACATTCTGGTGAAGCTATCTCCTTATGCCAATAAGAATTTTTGGTGCACGGTGGGGAAGACATAACCCTTTCGCTGTGACCCTTCATCGAAGCCTTAAACTCCTGCCGAAGGGAACCCGTGTGAAGTCAGTAAGACATTTGATGTCGGCAGGACATTTCGGCGAAGTCCTGTAGTTACACTGAGGATCACTATTGTTGGCAAGACATCAAACCTTCGCTGGGACTTGTCACTGAGTGTTGTAGGTCTCCCCGAAGCCCGTGGTCACCGAGAGTCTCATTGAATGACGAATGAATGGCCTATCAGCCAAGGAAATCCACGAGGTAAGAGGTCATGTCGAACCCTCTCCGTTATAGCGATAGGCTCTATAGACTCATTCGACATAACAAAAACTAGGTCTTAGCGACCTATTCAAGATGGAATGAATCAAACAGTAAGTCGGCTAGATAGTAGGAGAGTCCTGCCGACTTTCTCCTTGGATGATTTTCATGCCGAATCTTCCTAGGGCAGCTTCTCCCACTGAGTTCCTCATGACCTAGCAACAGATGTAGAGTCTTTTCCCTTGGGTGAATGTCCCACTAGCCTCTGAAGATCTAACATTTGATTGTCTCGCCTGATTAACTATAGGTGAAATAGAGGCAACAATTCTGGTGACCTTTGCGGGATGTTTGCCTGCTAAACATGAGAACCAGTGACTAGACTTATCCATTGGGCATGGAGTCGTTAGAAAGCTCAGAGAACAAATAAAACGTCAGTCGACACATGGTTGCAATTCAAATGAGACGTATAGGACACAACAGGTTGCCCAAAATGGCAAGACATGGGAAACTAAAAGAGAAAATATTTACTGTGCTAAAACAACACTTATTGAAAACATAAAGCCTAAACTATTATATACAATAGATAGACTTGTCAGATTTGAAAACAGGGCTTAAGGTGTATCCCATTGACTGGGATAGGAAGAACTTCACCTTCTGTTGTAGCTAGTTGATATGCATTGTGCTCCTTACAGCCTGTGATAATAAATGGACCAGTCCACATATTGTCAAACTTGGTGTGATGGCCTGGTCTACTTTTCAGAACATCCCATTTGAGCACGAGGTCTCCTTCCTTAAAAAACTTTCCTGTAGTCTTCTTATCAAAATTCTTCTTGGTCTGGAGCTGATGATCCTCCAAAGTTTTCATTGCTCTGTCCCTCGATTCTTCGAGCTCCATGAGCTCTGTATACCTTATAGACATGGGGTCCTGCTCCTCAAACATCTCCAACTGGCGAACAACATCAAGAGCTGGAAGCTCCACTGATAGTGGCAATCTTGCCTCTTTACCATAGACCAACATATATGGCGAGTTACCAACAGACCTCTTAGGGGTCACTCTATCTGCCCAAAGTGCATTCTTTAAACTACTGGGCCAGGTCCTTTGGTTGTCCTCTATGGTTCTTTTAACAATTCTGATGAGGTTCTTATTCATGCTCTCAGCTAGGCCATTACCTTGAGGGTAATAATTCGAAGATGTGCTCAAATAAATTCCATGCTTAACGGCCCAGTCGGTTACCCTTAGGCCTGTGAGTGCAAGGGCATTATCAGATATGATGGAGTCAGACACTCCAAATCTGGTGACTATATCTTCATAGAAGTTCAACATTGAGAATTCTTTTGCTTCCCTTAATGCAACCACTTCTGTCCACCTTGTAAAATAGTCAGTGGCTGTAAGTACCCATTTGTGACCAGAACTGGAAGGTGGATTTATTGGTCCAATAAAATCAATGCCCCATCTCATGAAGGGCTTCTCTACTTGAATTGGATGCAGGGGCATAGCGGGCATCTTTTCCTTTCCTGAAAACAGAGCACATTTGATGCACTTTCTTGACCAGGCATACACATCCTTAAACAAGCTAGGCCAGTAGTAACTAGCTCTCATGACCTTCTAGGCAATAGTTCTGGGAGCAAAGTGACCTCCGGCAGTCCGTCATGAAACTCATGAAGCACTTTTTCAATTTGGTCACTGTGAATGCATCTTAACAGGACACCATTCAGATCCTTTTTAAAAAGAACATTTCCCATCAACACATATGGTATGGACTATAGTCTAAAGTATCTTCTTTTGGCTCTGTTTAGACCTAATGGGCATTGACCAGTTTGTAGAAATTGGGTCATATCTTGGACCCAATTAGTTATCCCCACGGGCACATCATTTTGAGCATTTTGAGGCTCATTTGTATTGGCAAGCACAACATCCTTTTCTAGTTCACTTTCACTGCTCGACCCTGAAGCAAGCTGTTCACAAAGACCTTTACCTCTAACTAGTTTGGTGATGCTAATATCTACATCGTACTCCATGACCTTAGTGATCCACCCTGCTCTTTTTTCATTTAGATCCTTATTCAATAGAAATTCCTTCACACTTGAGTGTGCCACCAGAATATGAATTTTATTGTGAGAAATCAAAGGCTTAAATTTCTTCATGCTTCTGATCACGGCAAGGACATGCCTCTCTACAAAGGAGTATTTATGTTCATAGTCGACCAAACCTTGACTGAAAAAGGCTATTGGTTGCTCTAGATTCTCTTCATTCTTTTGAACCAATATTACAAAAATGTTACTTGTGCTACCATAAGCATATAGATAAAAATATTTGGAAAAATTGGGATTTACCAATGTGGGAGTTGCTGCTAAGGCCTCCTTGACCTTTTCAAAACTGTGCTTTTCCTCCTTTGTCCAACTGAAGACTGCATTTTTCTTTAACATAGTTGTTAAAGGCTGTGATAGATTTGCAACATATGGAATGCACCTTCTTAAAAAGTTGATCTGTCCCAGAAAGCTCTGTAGGCCCTTCTTATGATTAGGCAGCGGCAACTCAAGTATGGTTCTGACTCTTTCAGGGTCAATAGTGATTCCCTACTTTGACACTATGTGTCCTAATAGTTTCCTTTCATGAACAACAAAGATACTCTTCTTTGGATTGAGAGAGATACCGAACTCTCTACATTTTTCAAAAACTTGCCTAAGATGCAACAGATGTTCATCATCATTCTTAGAATAAACTGTGATGTCATCTAGGTAAATCAGTATAATCTTGTTGATCAAACTTTGAAATGCCATATCCATGGCTCTCTGAAACATGGCACTAACATTGGACAAACCAAAAGGCATCCTTTTCTATGCCATGGTGCCCCATTTAGTTGTAAAAGTAGTTTTAAACTGATCTTCTTTAACCAGCACCTGATTATACCCTGAAAAACCATCTAATAAGGAAAATATTTCAGAACCAGCAACCTCTTGCAAGATTCATTCCATGGAGGGCAGTGGGTAGTGGTCTTTCAAAGATGACCGGTTAAGATCCCTAAAATCTACACAAAGTCTTATCTCACCACTTTTCTTCCTAACCGATACAAGGTTAGAGACCCATGAAGTATGCTTAATAGGAAAGACAATACCCCCCTCAACTAATTTGGTCAGCTCTTTAATCATTAAGGGCTCGAGCTTGGGATTCAAAGGCCTTTGTTTCTACCTTACTGGCTTGGCATTAGGTTCTAATTCAATTGTATGCTGAGCAATATGGGGATCAAATCCTTTCAAATATGAATACTCCCAAGCAAAGACATCATGAAACTCTTGGCACAAAGCAACAAAAGCTTGTCTATCTTTAGGTGAACAAAGTTTTCCTATCTTAAGAAGTTTACCTTTGAAAATCTCCAGCTCTTCATAGTGTTCTTCTTTGATTTGCAAGCCAACTCTACCCCTTTTAAGTTGATCATCAGTACTGAAAATCGACTCTAAGGTAACAAGGCCTTTAGGAAATTTATTTGTTCTCAGCTGTATGACCTGATCACCATACTGTTGCTTGAGTTTTGCTTGATTCACCATGGAGAACTGATCTTCCTCAAGCAAGAAGGAAAGGATCTTCTCATCACTGTCAAAGACTTGCCAGTGAATGTTGTCAGGAATTGAGGGTCTGACTACAACCTTCACATACTGCTGCACCTTCTCTTTTTTGATGTCATTTGGAATATCAAATTGTGCTCCAATGGTTGCAAGCTGGTCAGCATGCCTGTTCTGATTTCTTGGTATAGACACTAAGTTAAAGGCATCAAAATCTTCAAGCATGTTCCACACTCTATTTCTATAGGACTTTAATGTGTCATTTTTAGCAACATTTTGACCCCTTACTTGATTAACAATTAATTTTCTGTCCCCATGGACTTTCAAGTTGGTTATTCCTCTCTTCCTTGCCCACTCGAGACCTTGAACTAGGCCCTCATATTCAGCAGTGTTGTTGGAGCATGCAAAAGAAAAATGAAAAGCAGCATAGTATTTATCACCTTGCAGAGACACCAGCATTGTACCTCCTCCTGCCCCATTCTTACTTTTGGAACCATCGAAGAACATCTCCCAAAGTCCATTTAGTGGCTGCAACAACTGATCTGCATCTTTCTCCAAGTTTGGAATCTCTGTGTCAGGCTCAAGAATGACATAGTTGCCCATACCAGCATCTTGAATGAGGTCCTTAGGACTGTCCAATATGTTCTCAACTGCCCATTCATGCAGCAGCACGTCAGGAACAACTTCTGATTGGAGTTCTTGAGCAATATCTAGTTCATTGTTAGAAAGAATGACACAATTTGTGTCTGCAGCAGTAGGAACAACATTAAGGGGACTTGGGTTGTATGGCTCAATGTGATCTTTAGCCAATCTCTCAGATTTAATGGTAACCTTGGTTCCATATCTTGTTCTAAATAACATATGTGACCAATCAGTTGATACATAAACACCTATCTTGGCTGTAAAGTCTCTAGATAAATACAAGGAAAAGAAAGGTGGAAGGTCTATGACACATATGTCTTGAGGGACTAAAATTTTTGGACAAGCATGGAGGGTGAGATTTAAATCCTTGATGATCCCCAAGGTATTAACCAAAATACCATCCAACTGAATCACTCCCTTCTCTAAAGGCTGGTATTTTAGTCCAAGTTTGTCAGCAATCTGTTTTGGCATGATGGAGCTGCCAGCTCCGCTATCTACCATAGAGTTATGGACTAATTTATCACCGATAATTATTGACACGTAGAAAGGAGGTGGTTTAACTCCTTTTTCATTCTCTATGCAAGGTTGTTGATCATTTCTCTGAGAATCATTTGTTAACACGGCTCTAACTTGACCTATTGGGGGCTCGGCTTCATCAGACATTTTCAAACATGATAGGGCTGATTGTAACATATCCTTTTGATCGGGGATGACTAAAGAATCCCACATAGACATGGTTACATTTGTCTTTTTCATACTATCAAGAATATTAAAGGGTACAGTTGGATTTTTATTATGTACCTTTATGCCAGCGTGGTTAGCTTGTAACCGTGGCTGCTCCCTTGTTGGGAGTTGCTGATTTCCTTGCAAACCACTAGTCACTCGAGAGGTAGATGGTTCTACAGCTGCCACCTTTCCTCTATCAGCTACTTGGTCAAGCTCAAATGCTCTCTTCTTTGCCCTCGTATTGGCTGCAACTGGAGAGCTATCTTCATTCAACCCACAGAACTCTTGACCTTGCCAATTAAGCAGGGTTCTATCATTGCTGAATTGGTCCTGATGTTGTGGAGATGACTCATTGCATGCACTTTGCTGCGAACTTGAAGTATTTTGTACCATCAGTGCTTGATTGATGAGTCTGTTTGAATAAGTGGCTTGATTATGAGGCTGGTTGCAAGGGTAGCACCACTCATAATCAGCTGCTAAGTTGTTTTGAGTGGGAACCAGGTCCCTTACTGCACTAATAGGTGCTGGAGCATAGGCCTGAAAAGGCCTTGTGTTCACACTCTGTCTTGGGCCCTGATAATTGCCCTGATACTGCTGTCTATTCCCTTGGAATTGCTGCTGTTGACCTTGAAAGGGCTAATTTGGGGCCTGATTTTGCTGTTGATAAGGCTTGGAATAGGCCTGTTGCTTTTCCAAGTTCACCAAATTGTTACCAAAATTTTGTAAAAGACTTTTGATCTCTTGTAACTCATTTGATGAGCTTGAAGCAACACTTTCTTGCTTTTCAATGGTTTGAACAACAACTGGTAGTGTTGGTATAGCTGGTAGAGGTGTGAAAGGAGGTATTTGCAAAAGGGTGTTTGCATGAATTTCTGGAAATATCAGTATTGGTGGCCTGGGAGCAAGCTTACTAGCCTGTATTAAGCTGTTTTAAGCTCTAATAGCTATTTCAATGGCATCCGGTAGAGACACTCCTCCCATTGACTGTATCATGACAGTTATATCACTGTTCAGAGCTCTCAAAAAGTATAGGAATGCATACTCTGGAGGTGGTCTCACCATTGCAGGGATTCTATCCCAAGTTCTTTGAAATCTGAAGTTGAAGTCGTTCATCTGCTCTTGTGGAGCCCTCTTAATTGTAGTTAGTTGCTCCAATAGAGACAAGTTATCAGACCTGTCTTGGAATTGCTTATGCAATTTTTCTCCAAAATCGTCCCATGTTGCAATTGAACTGACTGGTAGGCTCCTGTACCACTACACAACTCTTCCTTTCAGTGAAGCAGCTAGCAATCTCACTGCAAAGTCCTCTTCGGTTATGTGGTGGACTCCACATAATGAAGCCAAATCTCTCATATGTTCAATTGGGGTAGTTTGGTCTTCTCCCGTGAAAGTTGGTAGACTTTTCAGGGCTGCCATTGGAATATCATTATGTTGGGCCAAGTTCAAAGGACTCCCTCCATTGAAAGCAACAAAGGGTTGATTCCTTAGAGTGGCCATTGAAGGTATCTGAGGTTAATGTACCGGTATTCTGGATGAAGCTAAGGATGAGATAACAATGTGTGATCTCACAGATGGAGGAGTGGATTGAGTCCTTCTGGAATAAATAACTATTGTTCCCCTCTTTTCTATTGCTCTACCTTTTCTTCTCGGTGGTGACAACTGCAAATATTCGAAGGGACCTGAGCTACCTCTTGTCCGAACTTTTCTCATAAACTGAAGAAGGCGTTGATTTCTGGAGCTCTTCCTCTTTGTGGAGTCGCCAAGTATTCCAAAGGGCTTCTATAAAGCCTGATAATTCACTGGCTGCATACCAAACCAGTAGTTAAAAAAAATTCCTGTCCCACCAGGCGTGCCAGAAACTGTTGTCACCTAGAATTGCACCCTATGCAAAGTTTAAAAAAACTGAGCATTCTAGAGAAACATGGGATCATCTCAAGGATGTGGGTCACCTATAGTTGAAATGAACCTCCGGAGAAGGCCGGCTTCCTTTGGGTATCACCTAAACTATTGTTTCTTTGAGAGCAAAGAGGGAAGAGGTGCATAAATTAAAAGACTACACTAGGGCGATACACCGAACTGATAAGAAATCATGAAATGAACACAGGAAGAACATACACTTGAAAGCCTAATTTCTATTCTCAGAGCAACTTCTTTCAGACTTAATGCTTTAGTCCTAACAGGTTCGGCCCACATACACATCTTAGGAAGGAAAGATTAATTTCACAGCTCTAAGATATGAACACAAAATTATAAAACACAGTTAAAGACTTGTATTGCTCAAAAGAAAGATATAGAGATGAGAATCAATATAAACATAAACACAAACTTCCAAGGTAAACTCTGTGTTGTATTCAGGATTCCAGTTTGGTTATAGAAAAACATACATTGATTGAGAAATGATTAATTAAAAAATCACTAACTCTTCCAAGTGTGTCATCAGAACTATTTACAAAAGGCAAAAAATGCCTCATATACAGACTATATGTCGGCTCCCTAGGGCTTACAAAAATATCCGAGTTTAGAAAAATATCTATCTCAGATATTTTGATGAAATTAATGTTGAAGCCTGTGTGTCCCTACTGTATGCGTCGGTGAAGAGTTACCCTCGTAGAAGCCTTCTGCAGATATTCTTCAGCTACCGCATTCATTCGATCCATCGTGTCCGGTTGAGCTACTTCGGCTATGCCTTGAATGCTCTGAGCTTGCAATAGATACACGTCGCCCTTCATCCTGTTGATGCTCTTCAGACTGCCACGGTTTACCTTCAGATTTCTCTGATTGGCTGAGTGAAATCCACGCAGCTTCTTCGGGCGGTCCAAACTTCCCCTGTTGAACCGCATATTGGTGAGACACTAATCGTGTCTCCCCGATGCAGTTAAATCTTCTTGCAAGCATCGCCAAGACATGGAGCCATTGCTGAGAGCTTATGGTGAGCTCAAAAGATCATACCGATTCTACCAAAGCCATTGGCGAGACACTGTTTATCACCAAGAGATCAGTGGGTTGACAAGTCACGTGGAGATCCCTTCTGTCGTTGAGACCACCCATGGTCGGTAAGACATCCTATTGAAAGCCCCATAGTCATACCAAGCTCTCTTCTATCCTATCAGCAGTGGGTTGACAAGTCACGTGGAGATCCCTTCTGTCGTTGAGACCACCCATGGTTGGTAAGACATCCTATCAAAAGCCCCATAGTCATACCAAGCTCTCTTCTATCCTATCACCATCTGCTTTTATCGCCGTGACACACTCCATCACCGAGACTCTATATCATAGTCTCCCTTTTGTTTTGCTAAGACATTGGCCTGTCAGATAGGCCTCTTAGCGACATCTTCAACTATTGGCGAGCCCCTTCTGGTATCGGCAAGACTCCCGCCGAAGGAAATCATATCGAGGCCCTTTACTCAGTCGGTGAGACTAAATGTCTTCGCCGAGACATTACGACGAAGGAATCTCCTCTTGGCGATCTCCTTTTGTTGGTCCGGAAGACTTCATTGGTCACCGAGACCTTTTGTAGACCTCCTTTTGTCTGCCCTAAGAGCCATCGTCGTGTTTTCGGCAAGAGTCCTACCGAACTGCTTTTGTCTTTGTGAGGGCCCATCCTTCCTTTCGACGAGACTCTCACCTTCGCTAAGACCTCCAGGCAACTTCATTTATCTTTGCCGAAGTGTCCATCTGTCGCCCAGAATCATACCGAAGATATCACATCATCTACAAGACATTTACTGGTCGCTAAAACTTTTTGTCGAGCTCGAAATGTTATGCCGAAGACCTCTATGTTCGGTGAGACTCATGCCGATGCTGCCTCATTTGATTTCTTCGGCGTGACCCTTATCCTTTGGCAAGACATCCTGCCGAAGGTGATATCCTTTGCTGATTTGCCCTTGTTTCATTTTGTAGGCTCCAATGTTTGGTGAGACCCCCGCCAAGTCTATTTTCCCTTCGTCGAGCTCTGCTTTGTTTCGGGGAGACATCTTCACTTCGGCATGACATTCTGGTGAAGCTATCTCCTTATGCCGATAAGACTTTTCGGTGCATGGTGGGGAAGACATAACCCTTTCACTGTGACCCTTCACCGAAGCCTTAAACTCCTGCTGAAGGGAACCCGTGTGAAGTCGGTAAGACATTTGATGTCGGCGGGACATTTCGGCGAAGTCCCGTAGTTACACCGAGGATCACTGTTGTCGGTGAGACATCGAACCTTCATTGGGACTTGTCACCGAGCGTTGTAGGTCTCCCCGAAGCCCGTGGTCGCTGAGAGTCTCGCCGAATGACGATTGAATGGCCTATCGGCCAAGGAAATCCATGTGGTAAGAGGTCATGCCGAACCCTCTCTATTATAGTGATAAGCTCTACAGACTTGTTCGACATAACATAAACTAGGTCTCAACAACCTGTTCAAGATGGAATGAATCAAACAGTAAGTCGGCCAGACAGTAGGAGAGTCCTGCCGACTTTATCCTTGGATGATTTTCATGTCGAATCTTCCTAGGGAAGCTTCTCCCACTGAGTTCCCCGTGACCTAGCAACAAATGTAGAGTCTTTGCCCTTTTGTGAATGTCCCACTGGCCTCTGAAGATCTAACATTTGATTGTCTCTCCTGATTAACTATAGGTGAAATAGAGGCAACATATCTACTATCCTAATCCAGCCTCATAAGCAATGAAGTCCAATTACACTTTTAAGAGCTATAACTCTAAGGATGCTGCAACACCCTGTTTTAGGAGCAACAACTCTAAGGAGACTACAATCACCTAAACTGAGCTACTACTCAGTATAATGAGGCTATAACCTCTTCAAATATTCAAATTCAAGTATGCATAAGATTGGTTTTGCAAAACCTATAATGCATCAATTTAGTACATTACACTTCTCTTCTATTCACTCTCACACCACTGTAAGCAACTTCAAATACTCATTCAGATACAGTGACTCACTTCACTTATAGACTGTTATTATCTTCGTACACTTCACCAACTAGTTCATATGACTGATCTGTCTTATTTCTAACACATTCTATCTTCACTATAAAGTAACACCAATCACCCTATAACCCTAATCAAAATTCAAACCTAAACCATTTCATTTTTGGTGGGCTAACTCTAGGGTTTTCATTCCATTTTACCATTTTACTATGCAGAGAATTCAAATTCAAATTGCGTTTCCAGTATTTCCTTAGATTTGGCATCATCATCCAATAGCTCATAAGATGCTCACAAGATTATCTCTTGATAATTTGTGCACCAGATTATATTTGATCATCCACTTCCTAGGATCAATGTCATCCCTTGTTCATCGTGCAAATCTGTGCCATTCACTTCTTCATTGGATCGATCAGGTTTATAGTTATGTTTATTATATATGTAATCAAGCTAGCACCCGAGTCTTCTCATGCCATGAAAACATTCCCATACTATGTCATTTCACATTTTCATTGTCAAGGGTTACACCATCATCAACATTTTTGATTAACTAGGAGTTATTTTGCAACAAGGATGCAAAACAAAAAATCATCTATTTGCAAATTTCATCATTCTATTTGCTTTTCACTACGCACATCATCAATCAACAACTTATCTCTTTCGTTATTTCCACCATCGGGTTGTCGAGGAGACTTCCAGCCAAGTCCCACCAAAAGGTATTTGTCATGTCGATGAACCTTAACTTGCTTATCGCCCTATAAAGGAGAAATCAAGACAAATCCTACCAATAAGCCTTTGTCATTCTGATAAAGTACTCCTTACTCCTTATTTCTGTGTTGGGGGGACATCCAAATGACTCCCACCGAAATGCAGTTGTTACACCAATGACGATTTTTCCACCAACATTGTCTGATCTACCTTCATTAACCTGCACCGTTGAATGTTACTGCCTTCCACCATCAGATCACAAATATAATCATTTAATTATCAATCATTGTTTTGCAACAATAATGTAAAAAAAAATCCACTGAACGCTTCCCACATGTCGCCATGTCAAGCACTTTTTTGACTATCTTTGTTGCTACTGGGTCCCACCAAGTAGCCTCCATGTATCGCTGTGTCAAGGGGAAAAAGTCATAGGTCCCATCGATAACACTCACTCATGCTAATAAAGCTCTCCTTATCATTCCATCAGAGAGAGATCCTTCAAACTCCTATTGATACACCAATGTCTTGTCGATAAGATGATCATTGGTCCGTTAGAGAGACACCAACTTTACTCCTGCCGATACAATATTGTCCCACCGATGGTATGGCCATCAAGATGTCGAAGAGACTCCTAGGAAATTCTTGCCAAAATACTTTTGTCACACCGATGTAAACACGAACCTCATCAACTGGTTGCCAATAAGTGAGGGGCAGGTCACGTGATGAACATCAATGGGCTTAAGTCATTACTTAAGCTTCTTGCAATCGCCAAACATAGGTCATCTTCGAAATAGAAAATTTGTGAGGATGCCATGATTGTACACGCAGGGTTTAACTAACAAACCCTAGACTGAGAGCATGAACAAATGAATGCTAGCATCTCCATTAACATCAAGACCTATACAATACCTTTCTAAAAATCTCTCAAAAAATCTAGTTCGAATCTTCCATTAGATCCACTACTCTCACACTTAACCTTCGTCATCATGCCAACAATCTCCTTTGCCTGATTTTCCCTTTTGACATCAATGACAACAATATGCCAACATGGCCACTAGAGTTCATCGTTGTAATTTACCTTTTCTAATTCTTATCAATATGCTCAAAATGATTTTTGCTAGAATTATGCATATAGTTTTGAAAAATAAATTTATTGTACGGTTTGCAAAGTCACCACTTGAATGAATTAGTTCCCAATTTACAATTTTTTTATATGAATAACATTTTATTATATTTGTATCTCATGCATTTCCAAAGAAAGGTGTTGGAAAGTTAATTTCTTCTACGTATTTGACTTTAAATATACCTATTGTATGGCTTTCTTGGGTAAGGGCTTGGATTATTTTATCATAAAAATCCTAAATAGAATGTGACTCTTTGAATCTGTGGACAAGTGTATTAGTTTTTGTTTCATGTTCTCTATTTTCATGTGTTTCATTAGTATACGTATCATTTTCACTATGCATATTGTCTAGTTCACAATTGTTACTATTTCTTGTTCTAAATACCTTTATCTAGCTAGGGTCTATGCATATGCCTTCTATTATGTGGCTCGATCTATATGATATAGCTACTTTAGTGCTTTCATTAAAAGATTGGGTTAGACAATGCCACCTTGAAATGCATTTTTGTATTTGTTGGTAAATAGTTTTGTCTTCTAAATGATTAACTTAGATTGACTCCATTCTGCCCAAGAGAAAGACAAAATTAATCACCAACAATTGGAGAGATCACCATTGCATTGGTGATCTTCCTTTGAATTTTAAGAGGTACAACTCCCTCGCATGATATTAATTTGGATTTTTTAACTTAAAAGAAAATGGGGGTATGCTTTTAACCAGAAAGCAGGAAAGGAAAAATAACACCAACCCATAACCATGGAAAAAATGTGATTGAAATAAACTTCTAAACTACTTATTGAACTGAAAATAGATTTCCAAGCTACTAATATCATGATTCAAAGATTAGATTACTAATAGCTAGCTAGCTCGACTCAAATAAATCTTGACATCCACTGAAGATATAAGAATGAAACACCATGAATACCACATCCACATAGAGAATGAATATCCTAACACTTATCAAATCTTGCAAACTTATTCATAAATGCTAAGTACTCCATTCAAATTTACTGCTCACAAATAATAAACACCTTCAAAATTTATTCTCACTCATGCATCACAGTGCAAGGGGGATCAAAATTTGGACCCCCCAATGTCTTTTGATTACATATTATACATTTCTCTTGATGAGCCTTTTCAATTTCCTAATTGCTTCTCTTACATAACTGTTTCTTGAATTGAAATTACAATTTCTATTTTTTGAAAAATCTTTCCAACTACCCTTTAGTGTCTTTTTCCCTATGAATTTCTTTGAAAGAAATTTAAACAAATTTCCAAAAGAATAAGGCATTACAAAATATGAAGTCATGTGGATGAATTTTCAAATCTTGAGACATCTATTCATTTTTCATTCCCCTAAGCCCCATATCAACCTCCAAGGAAGTTAAGAGACATTTTCTACTAATCATAATCACTCCAAGCACTTGGCTAATATCACCATGGAAAAAAAGTAGTCCAAAATTGGAATAAAATTTTTGTTGATCATCTTGAGTTGATTCTTATTGAATACTATTTTGTGGTTATGTTTATAGTACTTATATCAGTTACCAACTATTTCTTCAATAGCTCCTTTCAATCTCTTACAAAAACTATACAATTCTTACATATTTTGTGCAACTTGCAAGTGTTGTGGTATTATTAGACATTCTCAGAGAATGAGATTTTCAATAATTCATGAATGCCTCTTTTATGAGGGGTTCCCATAACAATAAGGGCTGGTAGGTATCCTAAATAGGGACATTAACATAGATATGCAACAACAACCAAGGTGAATACCTTACTTCTTTCCATCCAAAAATGCTACATAGTTTACAAGGACTAATTTAGCACATCATCAAATGCCTCAGACTAAAATCTAGTACCAATATCCATAGCAACAAAATTGGGTAATCAAAAGAACCTTGATCATTTTAAGCCTATGAATGACTTCATTGTCTAAATACATTCTTGAAAATATGGATTCAATTATTAATGTCAACATGTGTCCTGGTCGATGCACCTTAATCTCTTAATGGCAATAAAAATTTAAGATTGAACAAAACTTTGATTGCATGTCCTCCATTAGAACTAAAAATTCAATTCTCAATGAGTGTTGATAAGCTTGAATAGTCAAATATATCTGTGTAATAATGCCACACATTTACCAAACCATATTTTCGAAGGCATTCATTGTGAAAACAACATACCTATGTGATCCACCAATTCTCATGGTTTCCCATAAAATTTTCCACAAATACCTCCACAGATTTTATGTCTATAAAATGCCTCAATTACTTGCTATGCCATCTTAGTTTCCGCTTTAGGTGGGGAATCAAATTTTCATTTGGAATCAATACATTTCCTAGCCTTTTGTTCACATTTATCTTAGAGGATTTTGCTACACTCTTATCAAAGATGACATTTTAGAATTCACGGGTTTCGTCACCAATCTCCCAAGATTGCGCCTCTCTAACTACTTTGTCATACCTAGGAATCAAATAGGAATTACCAACATCTACTCATGGGTATCCTAAGATGTGGTGGTAATTAGATGGGAAATATATCACACTAGAGTAAAATGGTATGACAACTCCAATCCCAGCTTCTCCACTCAAATATAGCCCTTAGCCTCCTTTCTCATGGAATACTCGTGCTAGTTTCAACCCAGGAGTGTATCCAAAGCACTCCCAACACCAGATCTAATATGAAATTTAATGGCATAACAAACAGTCCAAATGAAATTTCCTGGTAACTAATAAAAAACCAAATATTTGAAATGAGTGCCACTAAGAACCATCACAATTTACCTTGGTCGTGCACTAAGATTTTCCCATCTTTAACTCTTGCAAGTTTTAAGTGATTTACATTGCTTCATCATACTTGATCTCTACATGGGATGATTAAACTCATGGCTAGATAACACTCCCTATTCAAATCTTTCGATACAATTCATTTGTAGCAAACTAAATACATTAACTCATAACATTCGCTAATGGATCCTTGGGATCACTTTGTCAAAAGTGTGAGAAACTTTAAATAAAATAAAACCTACAGAGTTGCTTCCTTGTTTCCCCAAACAACAGGGGAATACAAAAGCAAATGCGGAATAACCAAGAAAAAAATATGATTGAAGAAACAATGAAAAATTTCTTCTTCTATTAACTCAAAGAAAAGAAAAAATAACCATTACAATGGATTCATAAATTGAATAAAATACACATTTTAACAACAAAACTTGATTTGCAGCAATTTGGAGCTGCACACACAAACACTGGACAAACAAGAGCTTCTCGGAACTCTCTCTTCCTATTTGATCTAGAGCTATCTATTGCTCCCTACACACACTAACTAAATCAGGAGCTATCTACTGCTCCCAACACAAAAACAATCACTGTTGCTGTTGCAACTCCAGCTTCTTACAAGAAACTTGTTGCAAAAGTCTCTTACAAACTAACTATTGCAAACATTCTATTTGTCTATACTTGTCTCCTTCAAAAAATTACCTCTCAAAATTTGAATTCACCTACCACAATAACTTCTATGTAGTCAAGAGCAGGCCAGGGATGAAAATCCCCAAAAAGAAACTAGTCATTGAAGAAAAGGCTCCTGATAGGTAGGTGAACAGTTGGGGAGTTAACGTGAGGAAAGGAATCAGTCAAAAATAAATATTTCCAACAAAAAACTATTGATGGAGGAACCATAAGGTTTCAAAAATTCTTTTAGGCCCGCTACTAGCTCCACAACCTCTCAAAATGTTGATGACTTTTAACTTATCTGAAGGATATTTTGAACCTTCTAAAGACTTAGGCAAAAGAAAATTTAACTTTTGACTTTTTACCATTTAAAAGGTTGTCGGGAAATTTAATGATTTTGATAACCTATGTGAGAGCCAAAAATAGTTTTGAAGTCATTTGAATACTCTGCTAACTTCCAAACATCATTTTCACTATTACTTTATGATATGTGAACAAATCGCATTGAAATTTTTTAAGTCTTCACAACCATGTTGAATGTCATAATTTGAAGGGATTTGAGTAACCATCAAAGTAAAAAATCAGTCATTGGGAGAAAAATGAAAACCTCAAAACATTTTGATTAGATCCTCCATTTTGCACAATTTTTTGACCACATGTTGTATAAGACACCTTAGACATAACCCAAAATTTGTTTTTTCTTCAAACACTAAAACTCCAATTTTAACACTTCCCATAAACTACATGTTAGAAAGTTAAAATTTTAAAATCTCCCAATCGACATGGAATTTCCATATGAAAATTGGCTGCATGAGGCAAAATGGAGTTAGGATCAACCCTACAAAAGTATTTTGCACCAGCTATTATAGAACTCTAGAATTAATTGTTTCTTTAATTTGACAAGTCAAAGTGTTCGGGGTGCATCATACTTTATAAAGTTTAAAATTGGCCAAGTTACAAACATGGACAATAACTGGCTCTAATTGGCGATTGAATTTTCTAGCAAAGTGCAGAGAACTTCAACATCTTTGGGAGAGATAAGTTCTAATTCATTAGGCCACAGAGTCAAGGGGAGAAAGGAGACGAGCAAAACTAAAACTGAAACAAATCCACACAACCAAAAAAGAGAGCAACCTAAGACACCTATATACTCGAAATAGGTACAACACACCCCAATTCCCCCAATTGACTATGCAAAACCATTAATAGGTTGGGAAAATATATGCTAGTGTGAAGAGAGAGGTGTACCCATGAAGTTCCTATAAACTCAGAAGTTGTTTAATGATTATTGACATAAATCTGGATTTTACGAAATGAAAGAACTCACTGAAATGTGTACCAAATGGCCATTTCTCATCAAATACTTCTACAATTTCTTGTGAAATTTCTTTCATATCAGTTATTCCCTCAATTAAAATTTGATATGAACCAATTCCTTTTGTAGGGGATTGAAAAACCATGTCATGAACAACAACCTTATTAAACTTAGAATCATTCTTAAATAAAGTAATTTCACCTTTACCTTTGTGACTTGTTTCATGTATTTCTAATGGAAGCTCTATATTTTTAGATCTTTCAAATCATCTTCTTCCATAACCTGTAAAGGAGATAAAATAACTCCCTCTCCACAAAAAAAATCATCCTCAAGTATTTGTAAACACCAAATTGGAATATGAACAACACAGGGCTAAACATCAACATTACTTTTTCCATCCTTATTTATACCATCAATTTTTATTTCATACTTAACAACTTCTAAATCAGATTCAAAATAATATGGCTTAGAAACAAAACCATTTCTAACCTTTTCTTGTAGCTTTTCCTTTGCATGATTCAATGTGGGAACTTTAGAAACTTCATGCTCTAGTTGTGCATGATTAAGAAGAATATCCGATGTTTCAAATTGTTTACAGGTTGCAATAGAAGTTGCTAGGCCACTAATATTTGAATAAGAAGAAACGTTTCATCTTCTTTGTAATGTACACAATACACCTCAACTCTTGTTTCAATACATGAACCAAGTTGGCTATTTCTTAAAAAAAATATTGACACAAAACAGTGAAATTGGTGCATTCAAATGAAGAAGATGAATGATTTACCTCTTGTGGTTGCACTTGATTAGGGGTCTCTTCAAACTTCTTTATTTTCCAAAATTCACATGATATTATATCATCTTCAATTTTAATGGCTTCTTGTTGGAGATTACATACTTTGCATCGCTTCAAGAGGTTTTTGACTTCGGGGTGTAATGCTGCAACAAAGATGGAAAATTGATTAGTATCACTTGGTTGATCATCATGAGGAATCCTTTTTAAACATATGTTGAACTAGTCCACAAAATTTCTCATAGATTTATCCTCTTTCTTTTGAATGTTGAAAAATTGACGTAGAAGTGCACCCACATCAACTGTTGATTTGAATCTCCCAAGAAACTTGTTCTTTAACGTGTCCCAATTAGTGATGAAACCATTTTATAAGGACTAAAACCATTTTGCAGCAGCCCCAATGAGGGATTCAATAAATAGTCAAACAAATACATTTTCTTCATTCAACCCCAAAATTGCACAAGCTATGGAGAAGACTTGAATATGATCATCTGCAACCTATGAGTCCTCTCCATCAAACTTTGGGAATTTTTTTCTTGAACCTACAAGTAAGGCTGAATATTGTGACAAAGATAAAGGCCCAAACTGAGTACCCCATGTTTGAGGTGAAGCCATAATGCAGATTGAAAAAGAAAGATTGGAACTCTTCTACCAAAGATGTTTTATGAGCACGTTCCATCTAACAGAGTCAACAACCTCCATCCTTGGGGAGGTACCTTTAGATTTATGAAGAAAGAAGACATTGGCACTTCGATTCTTTCCCCAGCAGAGTCACCAAAATTGTTAAGTGATCATTTTTGTCTTTCTCTTGGGGAGAATGGAGTCAATCTATCTTAATCATTCAAAAGACAAAACTATTTACCATCAATATTCTAATTTTCTTTTAAGTGCAATATAAATTATAATTATGTCATCTATTGAATGTGGCAAGAATCTTTGTATGGTGTTCATATTTGTAGGCACATTAATTATTGATCCTATCAAGCCAATTTAAGGTTGTTTGTATCCCCATTTTCTAATTTGTGTGAAAGCAATGCTAGGTGATATAAGTCTTTATTCTAGATCCAAAATATGTGATAAGATTGATAAGGGCTTGTTTGTTTTTTATAGATTACAATACAACAAAGATCAGTATTTTATTTTTCTGTAATGATATTTTGCAAGAGATGCATATTTCAAAAAATCGAGCTGTAATCTAGCTATTTAGTAAACTTAAGTAAAATTGTTCTTCATTTTTGTATTTTTTTTCATTTTGTAAGATAAATTTAGTTGTTCACATGTAAGACATTCATGTTGCAAATTGTTGTGAACTTTTTTAAGGTGTTTTTGTATTGGCTTGGTTTGAGTTTTAGTATCACATTTTTTTAATTTTAGTAGTGACATACTTTTTTTTTTTTGGAAATTTTGATGCAAAAGGACTTGTTATGCCTTGCATAACCGCCCCATTTTCTTTTTGGTCAAAATGGGTCCCCCCTCGTTGTTTTTTTCCTTTGGTGTTTTTGTTTTGGCTTTGGGAGTTTCCTTTTTCTTCCAAGCCTTGTTTTGTTTTGTGTTGTCAAGGTTGGGTTTCAAACTGGGATTGTCACCTTGCACCTTCAAAAAGCGATTTCTCATTTCTGTCTTGACTCCGATCCCCGTGTTTCTTCCTTGTTTTTCTTTTCTTTGTCGGATTTGGGTTTTGGGAAGGAACTTGAGCTTTTCACTCTTTGAAGGTTCATTTTCCTTGTTCTATCCTGATTTCGATCTCTGCTTGCTCATTATCTTTTTTGTTTGTCAAAATTGGGTTTGGAAATGGAAATCGAGTTTGTCCTGACCTTGATTTCTAATTCTTTGTTTTTCTTGTGTGTTGCAAAATCGAGTAACAGACCAAAATTTGAACCAAGAACCTTTCCAAGGTTCTTATTCCTGGTTCCATCCTAATCCTGATTCCCACATCCGCTGTACATTTTTTTCCCATCAAGTTCAGGTTTCAGAATGAGTTTAGAACCTTGCACTCTTTAAGGGTTCTTGTGCCAAGTTCCTTCTTGATCTCAACTTTTGAATTACCTCTTAAGTTTTGCGTTGGTTCATTAAAGAGTGCCACCTTGATCCCGAGGTTTGAACTACCTCACATTAATGGTAGTTAGTTCACATGCATGAACCCATTTATATTCTAACTGCCTTTTAATTTTAGCTCATAATTGCTTTCCATTTTCGACGAGCTAGAGTGGATTAGAGGATTGGGGCGTCAGTTTGAGTTTGGTGATTTTTGACCCGGCGGTATTGAATTTGGCATCGTAAGTTTTGAGGTAGGGGTTTTGTTCTTGCTTTCCTTGTTTCTCCTTGTTCTTTCTCATTTGTTTGTTCGATTTTCTTGCTTCCTTTGTTTCTTGTTTCATTGTTTTTTTTTTTGCTTGTTTGTTGGTTTTATTTTTCTATTTGGTTCGTTTGTGTCATTTCTCTTTTGGGTGTTTGTTGTTTTTATTTTTGTTTTCATTTTATTATACCGTGTGTGAGTTTCTTCATTCCTATTGAAACCCTAGGTTTCTAGGGTTTTCATATCATCAACCTTTTGCAAAATCAAAATTTGAACCCTATGCTCTCCTTGCATCCAATCCCCAAAACTAGAGAATTTGATTAAGTATTGGGTTGGCCTTTTATTAGGGTTTAGATATTTGAAATAATCTTGATCCTAATCCCAAAGGGTTTGTTGTAAAACATTAGAGAATCACTTTATCACCCTCATGCTCGATCACGTTTCAATTCCAACTTCCGAATATGTTGTGGGATTGGGTTTCAGAATTGAACCATAATTGTGCACCTTGGTGTGGTTCTAGTTCCTGACACTGTTTCAACTTCAACTTCCAACCTTTGGGTGGGATTGGATATCGGAACAACACCTTACCTTGTCCAAAATGATTGATCCAATGCCAAGTTCCAACCCAATCCCGACTTCCAATCTTTAGTCAGAAAAGAACCTTAACTTGTTACCTTGAGGTAGGTCCCAATGCCAACTATTATTTCAATTCCAATTTTCACATTACTTTTAGGATCATACCCCAGAAAAAAACTAGACCCTTGATGCCACATTGAGTCCCAGTTCTAGTTTCTATCCCGATTATGATTTCTAACCTTTGGTCAGGATCAAACTTTAGAGTGAAAGTTGAACCCATTCTCTTTTCAAAGTTTAAGTTCCAAGTATCGTCCCGATCCTGACTTTTGATACTTTCTTTAAGGTTTCAATGTTGAGAGTTGTTCTGATCCTGACTTTCGATAGGTCTCTTGTAAATTTCAAGTGCTTAGTTCCAACTCGATTCTGATGCTTGATAGTTTGCTAATAGGTTTAGTAATGCTCATGTTCCAAGTGCTATTTCGATCCCAACCTTCAAAAATAATAAAAATGTCATGTAGAAGAGCACTTATTTCATATTATAAAGTTTTAATATGAAACGTATTTGATGCTTAACCATTTTGCATGCTCTTTTTTTCCTAATGAATGTCATGGTTGCAAGTCTATTAAATGTCTAATTCAAAAGAGGATATTGGCATCAAAGAGGTACAATTGGGAAAAAATGCTAAGAGATTAAAGCCAGAACAATTACCTTTAACTATGAAGTACAAATTTCAAGGTACTCCAATACCATCAAAGTGTGGGTCAGAGGTAATGAAGATAATTGATACATTGGTTTGTCACATTGACCTTGAGTAGTTTGTGAAAGATACTTTCTCAGAGGATGCTAGTCCAAGTGCCAAGAATATTGCTAATTTAGGGCTTGCACATGTAGCCTCATTTCCCATAATGGTGCAATGTCCTAAATTCATACTAGCTGCTACACACACATATAACTTGGTCCAAAGGAAATGTACTGATCCTTGGGGTATTGAAATAATCAATTTGACACTGGGAATGATAAGGTTACTCTTTGAATCATCTCCTCATCCTAACCTCAAAATCATGACAGAAGTTAAGGCATTGTGCCAATATGAGGTAGATTTAGAGGGTAACTTAAGATATATAAATAAGAGGTGGTTGAAAGTGGAGAAGTCAATAAAGAAAGTTCCCTCCTAGCCTAAGAGGTCTTACTTATCTATAGAAGTAGGTGAGGTCATTACATTGTTGGCCAGAGCATTCGGCAAGGAAGACTCACATGCATTTGAGAACTAGATGTTCTCTTTTATTTTGATTTTTCTTGATGGAAAATAGTATTTAGACTAGGGACAAATGGTTTCCAATGCCATTCACAATCAGCTCACCATGGTGAAAGATACCAAGGTGTTCTATATGAGCTCTTATGTAATCTACTATGCTACAAGAAAAAGAAAATTTGCAGGCCTAAACATAGAAGGGGTTCTTGGAGAAGCAGCTGGGGATAATAGAGTTTGGAAGTACTATGACCAATTAGAGCTCAAGAAGGTGGAAAAGAATTTAAAGAGAGTTAATGATTCCTTCCTGTATGTTGTTATCAACCGAATGATGAGAGATGTTGGCTTTGGATTGACTCAAGAAGCCATGGACTTTATTGAAGAATGGGGAAGTTGGTTTATTCAATACCCCAGATGACTTACATCAAACTGTTTGGTTTTGACAAGGCTACATTCAAGCTGCCAAGGAGCTACAACAATAAAATAATTTTAATGGAATTCTCTCATCAAGCAACAGAGGTAAATTCAAAATTTTCAGAAAAACACAAGGCATGGTGTCATTCATTTCCTATGGAACTAGGTTTCTATTCATGTTAGTTAACAGTGGCAACCAAGGTTGCAACAAAAGAATTCCAAGCTTGCAATTTGAAATTTTATGAGGAAAGAAATAATTTTGACCTAAAGGGAAATATGAATGGGTTGTATGCATCTTTGTTCCCTTATCATGAGCATCACCTTGAAGATTTTTTGGCTAACCTTCAGGATCAATTTGAAGTTAGAAAAAGAGGAGATGAAAGGTTGATTGTTCGTCAAATGAGGGACTTCAATATTAAAGGGGATATACTTGAAGGGTTATCAGATGATGGAATCATCCTCAATCCTCAATATGATTTAGATGAAATTATGAAAAAAGAGTTGGAGCCCATTAATTGGATGGAAAAGGAGCAATTTGATATAGATAAGATTTTAGAGGTAGTTATTGATAGAAGTATAAAATGGATTGACATACACATGAACCAGCCTCAAGGAAGAGCTACAAGGAAAATAAAGGATTCTCAGGTTGAATCATCCTCAACTGTCAAACCAAGGAAATATCAGAGGACTAAGAAACAACCTCCACAAGTAGGAGAAGAGGAGTTTCAATGGAAAAGGTGACGAAAGCCTTTCAAAAGGCTATAGTTACCTACCAAGTTGCTGTTGCTATTGGAGTTGTTTCAAGTTTTGGAGCTAAGCCTATTTCTACTGTGTACCCTGAAAGAGAAACAAATCAAGAGATTCCTACTTCACAAATTGAGGATTTTGAAATCGCAGAAGTTCTTCCTATTGACCCTTCAACCATAGAAATAACAACTAAAGAAGGGGAAGAGCCCCTTGTAATAAACATCACAGAATCCCCTCTTTCATATGATTTTGAAGAGACTCCTCTTCAGTAGGACCTATCTAAAAAAGGAGAGGATGAAGAAGATTTTGAGGGAGATGTAGATGTGGGAGAAGGAAACCTTTGGAATGAACAAGAGATGGAGCATGTCTTGATAGAGGATAAGCAACGACAAATAATTGAGAGTGTGAAGAGGCTAGCTACTGAGAAGTTAGCTAGAGAAGAAGAAGAGGAGAAAAAGAAAAAGGATGAAGAGGAAGCTCAGAAAATGGAGATGGAATCAAAGAAGATTGCTGATATCAAAGCTAAAAATGAGAAATGGGAAAAGGAGAAGGCCGATAGGGAAAAGTTGGAGCAGCAAAAGGTATCATCTGCACCATGAATTGGAACAAATCTTACAAATCCACAACCTCCAAAGTTAACACCTCCAAGTCCTCAGGAAATTACATTGTCACCTAGTACTCTGACTTGGCTGAAGTTAAATTTAAAAAAGAGGTAGTAGGTCCTAGCTCTACCAATGAGCCGGGATGAGATGAAAAAGGAAGTGGACAAGGTAAATCCCAAGAAGAAGCCAAGAGCTATACATTCTACAAGACTGATGGATGATGGGGACCTAGTAGCAAAGGTCGCAACCCTAATTGTAGACAAAGATGACATGGAGTTACAGTCTACTGATTATCAGTTGAGCATAATTAATCTAGGTAAAAAAACCAAAAATTAGTAGATGACGCTTATTGATATTGTGGTGACTTCAATTAAATCAAGATCGGTAAAGGACAAGTAGGCTAAAGATGATATGAAATCCCAAGTGGGAAAATGAAGAAGTTTTTGAAAGATCTTACCTCATTAGCTCCAAAATAACCTGAGTCTTCAGAAGTACCTATGTTAATGAGTTGAAAAGAGGTTGATGAACTGAACAACATGAAAAAGAAAGCTACATGGTTTGATAATTGGTCCAATATTTTTAAGAAATTGAGAATCTATTGGAGGAAGGATATAAAAAATATGATGAAGCCCATGCTCTTCTCAAAAAAATATAAGAGCAATCACATAAATGGTGGTAAGAAGAGGAAAAATACAAAAAGTTCTTGAGAGGGCTAAAGACTATAGATAGGATGCCTAGGGAAATGTTGATCCAATCAAGGATCTTAGATGATGAGGATCTAAAGTATCTGAAGAAGGCTATCAATATAATCACCTTATGATAAAAAATCCTCATTAAACATAGAATAATTCTCCTCAAGGCTCAACAAAATATAAGGGATCACACATGAATATTCAAGGAGATTGTTACACATGTCACAACTAAGGATTTACCCCAGAATGGACAATTGAATTCACAATAGGAAATAAAGGATAATTGGGGTAAATAGTTGGAATGATTGATAGAAGAAGGTGATGGTCCTGAAGGGAATCTTCTAGATAAGCTAATGATAATTAAATTTGAGACTCGTTGGTCAGTGAAAGAGGTCATCTAGTTGTGATAAACTATTGTTGTGGTTGCAGAAGAATTTGAACAGTCCAAGATCAAAGTGGAATGGATCAATAGACTTGAGGAAGAGGTTATGGAGATGATTTTTAATAATTTTGATGAATATCACAACTTTTTGAAGGTGACCGAAAAGTGAGAGGAATATTCCATTTTTTGAAAGGGAATAAAGTCAATAGGTCAACCTTTCCAGACATCCTATTTTATAGAGAAGATATAACAGTTTATCTATGAGATTCCTTCAACAAGAAAAGGAGGCACACTTCTCCAACACACATGCAGTTTCAAACATTGTGGGGACTCCAGTTGAACTCAAGCATTCCTATGATTGTGGATTTGGGTGCCCTATTTTGTGGATCATGATTTTTTGAAAGGAGATTACAATGTTTTATTTTTCTATAATTTTAAAAACTCTCCTCATTGTAAAGGTCAACAAATTGAAGTTATATTTGCAGCCTAAGTTAGATATTTTGAAGACTTTTATGAAAGTAGTTAAATTTTTACAACTCTTATGCAATTAATAGAAAATTTCAGATATTTCTTAGTTTAAAGACGATGTCCATAAACAATGGTTTTTTGTGAGCCAATGGATCTTGTTGTGTGTAAATGTTTCTTATTTGGTGGAAGTCAATAAAAGAATCCGAACTTAAAACCATCTGTTGGATTATTTGTGAATGGTATTTTTCTATTTTTTGTTGATCTACAAAAATCTATGACGAGTTAATAATGTTGTTATTAAATTAATTCTGGAAAAAAATGAACTGCAAGTACACTTATTAAATTCACACTGTGAATGGATATAATTGCATAAATATTTGTGAGTTATTTCATTCATCTATTTTAGAATTTATGGGAAAGCTTGTTACAAAAATTGCATGTCCAAATTTGAGATAAATGTTTATCCACGTTTTTCCATTCTAAAAACTGTGATCTATCTTTTCCATTTATTTAAAACTCACTGTTAGAAAGTTTTAAGAATATCAGTTTGTCCCTTTTTACCAACAAAGGCACCTTGAAAATTATAGTCACATTAACCATTGGGTGATATAACACAGTTAAGAACCAACTATCGAGACCTTGGAAGATAGGTGATTTAATATTAGTTATCTTTTTTAGGAGAAGTAGGATAGAAATATTTTGCTTAATGTTTGTTGTGTTATTTTGACCATCAACAGAAATGGCACTAGGAGGGCCTGAAGGAACAAACTAGAGCGAGTTGGGTCATTTTCATTGGACAGGTTCGAACAGGTTCTAAGATCTACTCCTAGCAAGGAGTTTTTTGTAGAACTCCAATTTCCTACTCGACCTAGAACATGTAGAACTCCAATCCCACCACCATTAACACCACCAGCTACTCCACTAGGATTTCCACTGATACCATAGCTATAGCCACCTAACCCACCTCTAGCAATGGAGTTTTTTATAGGGAATCCCTCACCACTAGGGACTATCCCCAGTGGTATCCATGAGATTCCTAAAAACCTAGAATGGTTTTGTCCTAGGTATGCCCATGGGGAATCTTGAAGTATAGAAGAGCACATTCAAGCATTCAAAGATGAGTGCACTAGGGCTCAACTAGCACATCACAATGTGGCTTGCAGATTGTTTCCCTATTCCTTGGGAGATATGGCATATAATTGGTATCTCAACCTGCCCATTGGATCCATTAGTAGTTGGAAAAACTTAGAGAATGATTTCATTAATCAATTTCAGGTCTATGTAGACCCAACCATTTTGTACCATTAGTTCGCCATGATTAGGAAGGAACCTCATGAACCCTTGCCTTTATTCAACACATAGTTCCAAAGAATATATGGATGTTTAAAACCACCCTACATAGTTGCTGAGAATATTGCCATTCAATCATACCTCAAAGCTATAGACGCACTAATTAGCTTATTCTTGTAGATAACTTACCCAGACACAAAAATTGATTCGTTGACCAAAGTTTACCATCTGGCCATTAAGTTGCAACAAAAAATAACCCCTCAACTAGGTGGTATGGGAGGAACATTTCCTTCATTAGGATACCCTGGGATGCCTAACCAAATGGATGCAATCAATAATGCAATGAACAGTGGAACCCCACTCATGAACACAGTCCCATGAATTTCCATTTTGGCTTATGAACCATTGACTGAAATACATCCTTCGCCCTTGTTGCCTTGGTTTAACAATGGGAACAACCATACTCCAACAAGTATGGCACCCAATACTGGAACCTCAAAATTTTCCCAACAACAACATACTCAAAATTACATAGGAGGATAAAATCCTCAAACAAACCTACCAACTACACAACAAAATAATCAAGCTACAACAACTACAAAAAATGAATGAATTATACATTTGTCAACAGAGTTGAAAACTTTGAAGAAAACCATGTCCCAAGTTGCAAATGAGATAGCTTAGTTTAGATTGAATCCTCCCCAAAACTGAAACCGATACCAAAATTAGGGAGGGTATCTAAATCAGAACAATTACCCCAACCAAAATAACAATCAAAACTAGAGGAGCTTTCAAAATTAGAATTTCCAAAATTAGAATTATCAAAACCAGAATAGAGGATATAACCAGAGGTCCAACAACAGTAAATGGGATACAAGAACAAACAATGGAGGAGTCCCACACAACTATCAGGCCAATGAAGACAAAACACACACTGCAAATGTTGTAGATCTAAACTTCATGACCAAATAGTGTAGGTTACATGATACCACCACTCATTCTGAGGTCAATTGCCCAGAAATGGAAAACATGGTTAAAATTGCACAAGATGATTCTCAACCAGCACAAGGAAATTCCAACAAAAGTGGTAGGTCTATAGATATTTCCATGGGCTTCGAGACTTATGATGAGTATTAGTTTCCTTTCCAAGATGAAAATGAGCTAGAAATTGATACGCATGATGCTCAAGCATTTCAAGCTAAAGGAGGTCATTTTCTGAGGAATTAAAATAAAGGACCATTCACTACATCTACTCCTCCAATTAACAACATGGTACCCCAAAATCCTAGAGTGGATAAAAATCCACCTCCACCCAAAGGGCCACCTGAGGTTCCAAATAGAGGGAATTATGCTTTTATTCCTATATGCCAATACAACATGGAGTATGATTTGATTAAAGTGATGAAGAAACAAATGACTTCCCTGTCATTCTTTGGTATTTTGAAATGGTGTCCTACTCAATGTGAAATTGTGTTGAAAGCTTTGGATGAGGCAGATTAGTTGAAGGGAAAGGAAAAGGTCAATCTCGCTGCTGAAATGAACGCAACTCTATATACGGGGAAGAAAGGAACACCTCCATTGTTGTTGAGTTTGAGAATCATTGGGAAAAACTTGCACAACTGCTTGCTAGATTCTGGGGCCTCAGGTAATGTAATTCCTTTTCTATGTGTAATAAATTAGTCCTAAACCCAATCCAAACTCACAAAAGGCCATACAATTGGATAAAACTGAAGTGAATGTTGTAGGAGAATTAAAAAATGTACATACATAGATTGGATCAAACCCAAGGATTCAAAACTACATGGATATTCAAATTGCTGATATTCCTGAAATGTATGGTATGTTGTTGAGTAGGAATTGGGTGAAGACCATAGGAGGCCATCTTTTGTTGGACTTTTCACACATGTGGCTACCATGGAAGGGTATGGAAAGTCAGATTAGGATAGAAAGTGAACCTCACCTAAAACACATGTTAACAAAGTATGATCACCCCAATGAGGTTGCATATTTCGAAACTGAATTAGGCATTTATAGGACAAATGAGGTTATGACCTTTTTAACACCAAATCCTAATCAAGCACAACCCTTAGAAAATAGTGATTCTATGACTTCCATTAACCAAGAAGTGTTAATCCATAAGCTACATCAAGACAAACTGGTCTTGGGAGAGGAGAAAAAATTGTGGAGTTTATTGCTTCCAAATTGGTGTAGGGTCCACTATCAAAACCATTTTGAGCTAACTATTCACATTATGAATTAGGTTTGTCAGTTAAGAGATACTCAAAATAGAAATATTATGATAGTCTCAGATCAGTTACCACTTGAAATTAATGCTATGTTTGTTTTACCACAAATCAACAACACATAGGAAGTTGTTCCGTCATTCACTGATAAAACCTTGGGCCCATCTCTAAATCTATCAATTGAAACTAGAGAACCCCAAGAAATTCTAGATACCCCTACCCCTACTCACCTTTTGATTATGAAAGAATTACTCAAAGAGAAAGTGAGTTACAAAATTGATAACCATGAGGAGTTGCAAGAAATAGTTTCTACACATGTGCTTAATCTAAATGAAGTATCTGAAAGCCCTCAAGTATGTTGGAAATTAAGAGGTTTTCATTGATGTCAACATGATGTAAACATGGTGACAACAGTATGAGAAGTTTATTTTGCTTTACCGGAAGCTATTCCCTATCGAAAGTGTTCTTTTCTAAAGAACCAGTGTGTTGGTTTTTAAGTCCAAAATTCTCTGCAAGAAGAGATAAGTCTTTGCACTCTTAATATTATTATTATGACTCCTACAAATAGCTATATTTGAGATCCTAAGAAGTTTTGTGTTGAGAATAAGAAGATATCATTGATAGAGTTCATCTCTATACATTGTAGTTGTTCATTTGTTCAGTACGTTAGTGTGGGAGACTCTGTATTTTCATATAAAGAATCTTTTTTATGTTGGAGTTCTAATGGTAGTTTATCTGATGTCAATATGATGAGAAACCAAAGCTATATCAGATCTAGAAGGTGTTTGATTTGAGAAGTGTGCATTAGATTGGAATTTTTGTGTTTAGGTCATTGCGCTGGCCGACCTAATACGTGATATGCTCTAAGAAGGTTAAATATACTTTGTGGATGTTTTCTATAGGTTTATGCTAACTTGATATGATGCAATACTTGGATAAAAATGTTTTAATCTTATAAGGTTCTGGAAAGAGTACTTTGCTTGGTTTTTTTTCATCTAATTAGGCCAACCTAATTGATGAATGAGATATACTTGCATATATATATATATAAAAGACACTACAACAAAACAAGCAAATAGCGCTGGATTTCAGTGTATTTTAGTTCATGAATTGGGTGATTTGGCTAGCGCTAAACTCGGTGCAAACATGCATGGTCATCTTGGCGCCGACTTTGGTGCCGAACGTTACTTCGAAGTTAGCATCGTAGTTAGTGCCAGAAAATCACAGTGCCCCCGTTAGCACCAAAAATAGCATTGGAAATAACACCTAAATTAGCGCCCAATTTGGCTTCTGGTTTTGCTTCTACATCTACTCCCATTTTTGCTTCTAGTTTTGCTTCTAGTTTTTCTTCCAGGTTTGCTTCCGATTTTGCTTCCAGTTTTGCCTCCAATTTTTCTTCCGAGTTTGCTTCCAATTTTGCTTCTAGGTTTCCTTCCACTTTTGCTTCCACTTTTCCTTGCAGTTTTCCTTCCAGTTTTGCTTTCGATTTTTCTTCCAAGTTTGCTTCCAGTTTTGCTTTTGATTTTGCTTCCAAGTTTGCTTTTGGTTTTGCTTTTGGTTTTGCTTCCAGTTTTGCTTCTAGTTTTGCTTCCAAGTTTGCTTCCAATTTTGCTTCCAATTTTTCTTCCAATTTTGCTTCCATGTTTGCTTTTGGTTTTGCTTCCAAGATTGCTTCTAGTTTGGCTTCTAGTGTTGCTTCCTTTTTTGCTTCTAATAATGCTTCTTGTTTTGCTTCCATTTATTAATTTAATATGTTTTATTTCAATTTAATTAGGTAAATATATCGTGCCTCTTAAATAACTCATATGATTAGAGACCAAGTAATTTAATTATTTAACTCATATGATTAAATAACAAGATAATTATTTTTTTTGGGTCGGTAACACAAAATTTTTGTATTGCTTGTAAAGATTAAAAAAGTACATCTATTGTTCAGTTTTATTACCCACCAAAATTCCACAACAAATGACATCCATCCTGAGTAGTAAATTAAAATCATCATACACAATAAATATCCATCCAAAAATCTATTATTGTAAAATGATCATCATCTATAATTAAAACATGTGAGTCAAATATCTATAATTTAATTGAATTTGACAACATCCATCCTGAGCAGTAAATTGAAATCATCATACATAATAAATTACCATCCAAAAATCATCGACCACTTTTAATATATATAAATTGACAAGTTAATATTGATAAGATCATCATCATATATAACCAAAACAAGTGAAAGTCTAATATGCCAGTACATCAAAAACATGTCAAAATGATACATGTCCAACAATCAACACAAGTGAAAATGATACATGTATAAATGATATAAATAAAATTGATAAATTATGTAACTCAAACTGATACAAGTTAAGAAGATACATGTCCAAATGATATAGTGAAAATAATACATGTCAATATGATACAACTCAATAATATAGTACTGTAGGCCATGAAAATGATACATATGATAGTAACCATGAAAAGAGTCATCATAATGATATATCAACAATGATCCATGATGCAGTCTATATGATCATGAATGTCATTGGTTACTACCACCAACTGTCTCATCATCATCATCACCATCATGATGATGATGATGATGATGATCATTGTCGTCGTCGTCATCATCATTGTCATCATCATTGTCATCGGCCTCGGTATCTTCCACATCTGCGTCATCATCATCCACTTCCATGTTATCTATACCGTCATAACCAATATTTTGTGGATCTATATCATGTTGAGGATCATCTTGATCCTATGGAAGACTCGTGTTCTACAAAAAAAACATTTAGAATGAAAAGTTATTATTTATTTCATGCAAATAATTTAATTTTATCCATGTTATATATCTTAATATTACAACATATGAGATGAAACCATAATCATATTACATCATATCAAAGTGCACATACCATAATAAAATTTCAAAAAAGTTGCTAATACTGGTGACTTAGGAGAAACTTCAGCTTTCAAAAACAAAGCCAATTAGGCTGGTAGACTTGTGGATTAGGCCAACATTTGGTGGAAGAGGAAGAAAGATTACTGGAACTCTGGAGGCCCACCATAATGGATTTCAGTATTCAACCATGAGAGCAGAAGAGAGAGTTGATATCATGTATCAAAACATTAAGCATGCATTCTTCCAGCTAGCAGAGAAGGAGATGATTACTTTGCTTCATTTTCATTTGCATAATCATATCATGGCATGGGAACTAAGAAGACCAAGGATGTCCGGTTTTATGTGGAGGTAATGGATGTGGTACAAAGTTTAGGAGGGGAAAGAAGGTCAATGCATGATCTTGATGAAATTGAGGAAGAACAACAAGAGAGGGACAGAAAAATAAAATCAATACAGAGTTTCAAGGATTTGTCAAGCGAGTAAGAGAGCTATGGGAGCAGCCTCATCTAAAATATTTTGAACTAGAGTTTGATATACCATTTAGAGAGCTTGGTTTTCATGGAGTTCCTTTCAAAGCCTTTGCTTTTATTGTTCCTACAATAAACTGTTTGGTAGAGTTGGTGGAATTACCTTTCTTAGTAATCTCTATTAGTGAGATTGAGATTGTTAACCTTGAGAGAGTATGACTTGGGCAAAAGGAATTTGATATGGCTATTATTTTCAAATAATTCAAGCAGGATGTACTCCGCATTGATGCCATTCCTCAATCTTCACTTGATGGCATCCACTTGATGCCATTCCTTAATCTTCACTTGATGGAAGGATGTCCCTTTCTTGTTGTTCTTCCTCAATTTTGCATACTAGGAGCCTTAGTGAGATCGGGACCCACAGGGAAAAACATTGGCCCTTAGAAGTCATTTGAGATGGCGGGTTCACCATGGTGACCCACAGACATAATTCCATGAGACGAGGCTTGAAAATACGTTGTCACTTGGTCACTTTAGGGTTCAAATGAAGGTGGCCTACAAAGATAGGCACAGAGTTCGATGGTCGAACGAACGATTAGGTTTTGTTGTTTAAGATGGTCATTTGTGTAAAGGAAAAATGCGGATGAAAGTCTGCGGTGGGTGACTCACCCACTAAGAATTTTGTTCATTCTTGTGGCAGTGAAGACAAGGGCGGGGCCCGAAATTTGAAAGGACGAGGTGTCAAAGCCGTTTGAAATGGAAAAATTTGGATGAGACTCCACCAACGACAATCCACGAGAAGGGGCCCGCCGACAGACCGAGACTTAGGGTTTTGGCAGAGTTTGAGTTTACAGGCAATCGACGGGGCAAGACCCGGCCACTGAAAGGTCGTGCTTCAATAGCCATTAGAAATGGTGAAGCCGAAAGGCATTCTGCATGCAGAACTCCGCGGAGGCAGACCCAAATGGGTCGTCAAACTCTCATTTCAGTTTGTGACTTTTTCACTAAGTTTAGATGGTTAATGAAGTAGGGTGGACCCAATGGAGGAGTTCTCCGTCTTGATGTTTAACTTAGTTTTCTAGGTTGGCGACATCAATGGGGTTTTGCGGGCTTGCGTGAGATGAAAGCCCTAGTTTGAAGAATGATGGTGGAAAGTGTGAGTTCCACAGATGGCATATGGGTCAATTTTTGAGGTTTTTCAAGATTTCAACATATGGGTATTATGCGCCGAGGTTAAATCTAGCTAATGTCTCAGTTTCTTTCCTTTAGATTTATCAATCTTTGCAAAAATCAATGAAAATACAATACAAGGCCCGTGAGTGAAAACCCTACCTCAAAGACTCGATGAAGGAGGCAACCAAATAGGAAGTAGAGATCTAGAAATGGTGAACAAGCGATGCGGAAGCGGTGGCGGCACTGGAAGGCACTCTGAATTTCTTTGATCAAGCTGACAAGTGAAAATGACAGCTAGAAGCTGCCTATTTATAGAAAATGAGGCATTAAATGTGCCCAATTAATTACTGTATGGTGAGGCAGAGAGTTGGTGATCCGTCATTTGAAAATGGCTAGGGGAAGCCCAAAGTTTGACAGTCAGACGACAGTTGGTGCTCAACCATTTTGTCATTTAGTGATGAGGAGACGGTGTTGGAGGCTTTGGGTTCCATGTGGTGGAAGGGTGCTGAATGATGGCCATTCGAAAAGTCAGCAGTGAGGAAGCGGCGAATAAGCATGTGGGTTCTGGCGGGTGGAAAGCTGCCAGAGCTTGGTCGTTTGGCATGGTGACAAGGCGATGTAAACTCGAAGGGGGCGACCTGACATGGCGTACTCGATGGGTTCTAGGGACGCCAGTATGAAAAGAAAAGGAAAACAACTAAGGGAACTTCCCGAAGGCCTAGAGCCTTGAAAATTTGAGGGGGAAAAACATAGTCAACTCAAGATGAACTCTTTGGGACTTGTAGACCACTTAGAACACCAAAAAAAGGGGCAAGCAAAATGAGATAGCAACAAAGTGACCCGGTGAGGCAAAAAGGAAGAGAGTCCCCATTTCGAATGGGGTGTGTGTGCTTCAGGCACAACAAGGCCGAGCACTAATGGTGTGGTGTAGTGGTAACATCCCGCATCACTACAAGGATCATGTCAAAATGGTGCAGTATCGCCGTTAAACTATAAAATGAAATATCACATTTCTTTGAGGCATTTTTTTGAAATAGTTCGCTTTCCTTGTGTATATTGTGTTGTTGTTTTAAAATATGTATAAGTTAAAATTTTTAGTGAGTGATTCAATCCTGAGTTTCTTTTAAATTTGGTTTTATTGGTTGCAAGTTGTTGTGTGGTCTCACAACATGCCCCAAGACTGTAAGGCTTGGGGACCCAAGTGAAAAACTAATGCTTATGGTAGGGACTGGCTAGTTGAGGAGATCACCAGAAGGTAAAAGTTAAAGGAAATTTTTAAATACTTTGTGGTTCAAGAGTACCGAGTACCAGGAACTAGGTACTGAGAAGCTAGAGATGTAAAATGTTAATGCAAGGTTTTGGGCATAATGTTCTAGTCCAAGAGAAAAGTTTTGGTAAAATGGAAGTTCCGGTAAAATTTGAGGTCCAAGAAAATTTGTTGGTAAAAATTAGAGGTATTGGGTACTAGGTATCGAGTAACAATGTTAAGTTTAAAGTTAGATGTTTAATGTTGCCCGAAGGTCTAAAGGTCCGGTAAACCGACTTAAATAGAATAATTATGCGAGAATATGATGTTCTAAAAGCATGATATTTATGATGGTTTAAATGATGATTAATGGTTTTTTTTCATGAGAGTTTTATGATTATTTTTAAAGGGATTTAATGTGTGGAATTTTTACTTACAGGAGAAGTAGATTGTAATGCAAAATTTTGGTATGGATGGTCAGAAAAATTTGGATCGCGGGTCGAATTATATCCAGATCGGGCAATGCATTCTGGGGAGTTATATGCAGAGGAGCTTAAGTTTGTCAACATACTGAGGATCCTGGTATTACGAGTGTGGCAAAAGAAAGCACCAACCTCTAGTGTGACCCATTCCTGAGAGTAGAAAGCCTGAGGTAGAACCAGAGTGTAGGAACATGATGATGAAGCAATCATTTTGAATATATGGGAAAGTTCCTACATACTATCCAGATTCAAGTTATTATCCTGGAGATAATAAGAAGATAAAAGACCCAAAAATATATTAATGCGCTAAGGAAGGTTGACATCTATTGACTTTGTTAGCAATTCTCTTACCAGTTGTCATATTCCATGTGCCTTGTCATGATTCGTCCCTTGGATTTCCTCTCATGTATTTTCCTTATCTTCACTATGTCTTGTTCCTATAAAAGATCGAAAGATGTTTCATTTTAAGTTAAGTTCAAAATTTGTGGATGTCGAAAGAGCCAAAACTTCTTTAAGTTTTATTCTTTTTTCCTATTTTTTGAATAATTCTGGATTAAAAACGTATATGCACATAGAACCAATCAATATCAAAGTGAATTTGAAAGCTATCGACTATTATCTTTTGTAGTTGGTTGTTTGTTCATCTAGACAAGACTGCATGTTGCATCATTTAAGGATGCATACAAAACCTACCTGATGTCCAAATTAAACCCCCCTTCTTTAAAGCTCACACCATTCTATGCCTAGCTGTGAAGAAATCTGGTGAAGTGTAGAGTGGTTTGCTTTGATTTGGTTAATTCTTGGGGTACGTGTGGATAATACCCGAGAGCTCTTTTACTTTTCATGTACATTTTTTAATGCTTTGTTTTAGATTAGATGTTTAAATTTCAGAAAATGTTCCAAATTTTTTATGAATGAATGGAAATTTTATTGCAAATCTTTCATTTCCATTGTATTGTTGAATGCTTAAAGCTAAATCTACTTAAGTGATAGCAAAGTTGTTTGAAATTCATGGAAAATTATTGCATATTTTTCGATTTCATGAAATTATCTAATGACTGAACTGAGAATATCTTCCACCAAACATTTTGATTCCTTGTAGAATTAGAAATTACCATTTACCCCTCATGATTAATTGCACTATCACAACGAACCCTGATGAAAACCTAGTATGGCCAAGAATTGACTTAAATGAGCCTTGGGATTAAGCTAAGTCAGCTTGAAGATTTAGGCTATCCTAGTTTAGTCTTTCAAGTAAAGATAGGTTCCCGCAGTCTATCTGTGAGGATTTATTTGCACTATTGGTGTGCGACTAACATTGTGATCAACACAAGCCAATGGTTGAAAATATAGGAATTGTTGCTTACCATACTCTATGTAGATTGAAAATAATATTAGAGCATCTATGATTATCATCTAGGAAGGTTCTAACAAGAAAGTTAGACTAGGTGGAGCTAGTTAATGAAAAATGTAAATAATATTTCAAAGCTTGAAAATTTTAGTACTTGAATGGTGTATAAATTTCAAAGGTTGTGACAAAGGCATCTTTCCAGTCTATTCTTGCAATAGTTCAATAGCCATACCCTAGAATTTATTGTAGTGGGGGTGGAAGAGAACAAACATTGGTAGGACGGTGTTTCTCATCTCTCATGGTGTGATGTATTTGTAATCTAGTTTTGTCGATAGAGCACTTTGCATTTCTTTATGTGGATCAATTGAAATTTGAATACTAATACAAATTGAAGAAACTCTTTGAATAGCATGTAGTGTATCAGAAATTGCTAATGAGCTTGCAGGAATTCTAAACACGTCCATTTATGAGCACTAGGACCCTTCTCTTAGGAGCAACACTCATCCAAGTCTACACGTTGCTTATCTAGAACTTGAAAGTAGCTGACCTCAAATGCTTCAGCTCAGCTAAAGACTCACTCATCTACTCTGATGTGTCACTGATATTTTCCAATCTTTGTAGCACCACACTATCTTTACATATATCTCTCTAAAATCTTCAATTTAAAAAAAAATCAATCAAGTTTCTAAATCAAAAGTTATGGTTTTCAGAAATTGGGTCTTCTGTATTAAGCAAGTAAGAGTCTTTATGACACATAAGAAGATTTGTGAGAGAGTTACACATGTTGATCAAGAACATTCACCAACCTATGATATCTTATGATAAATCTTGATATGTTTCTCTTGGGATTTGGGTGTTAGAATTTGACTAGAAGATTTGGGCATCACTTTTGGGTTGTATTAGCACATGGTTTTATAATTTTTCTTTAGTGGTTTCATTTGTTGGCTTCTTCATTTATTGAGTGCTTAAAGGATGGAATTTATATATTCTAGCTTTGAGTGTTGGTGTTGTATCCTATGAAGGTTCCTTGCCTAGAGTGCATTGCAACTGATATTGTTGTTGATTCATACATTGGTTTATAGTTTTAAGACTAGATTTTCTCTCAAAATATTTTTCATTGGATATATCATTATGCTATGATGAATGATTTTATTGTGTTTTTTCTTTCTTGTGAATGTTTTTATTTCACATTTTATATTAATATATCCTCTTAGATTAGTGTAAGAAGTGTTTCCACACCTTTTCTTACTTTCAATAAGCATTTGAGGAGTGCAAGATTAGGGTGCATGATTATTAGATCATTTCCCCTACCTAACGATGCCAAAAAAAAATACTATACAAACACCCGTTTTTTAATTTTGAAAGTAATTTTTCAACAATTTTAAGATGATTTAGATGGATTGGCGTGTCTCTTTTCACCTCTTAAATTTTGTTGGCTTGGATGATATTGTGTGCACTTCTTAATAGGATGTGAGACTAACAATTTATATTTATTCATTAGACAAAAGGAATTATACATGTAAATATGAACAAATAACGTACAAATAATGTTCAAGTTGTATGTTCAATCTCAATTTAAGCCACATCATTTGTACGCTTGTTATTGCATAAAGATCATTTTAATCCAATACATAAGGGAAAAGAGCATGGGTATGCAATCTTCACCATTAAAATAATAAAAAAATAGCTTTATATCATTATTAGTATAGTAATTTAAAAAAAAATAGTTAAATATATAAGAATAAAACCTCAATAAAATCTTTATATGTTCCATCCAATCAACAAATACTAAATAAGAAACTTAGTAGTCTTAAAATTATTTAGTGATTGAAGATAGTTTTAATTGTTTTTTTCCAACTTTTCATTGTTTCAAAGTAAGGCTTAAGTTCGATAGTTTTATAGTCATGTTTAGTCATTTTAGTTGTACATGAAAGTAGATATTTTAGACATGTCATAATAAACAATTTTAAATAAATAACCATCACTCAAAAATATTACTTAAAAAATATAATGATCATCAAATTTAATTGCTAGCTCAAAGCATAATTTAATTGACAAGTGAAACCTAAAATATACCTCTAAATAATATATGTCCACCAATCCTCTAAACTAATGAAACCTCACCATTACAATTTATTAAAGACATTAGATTTTCGTAAATCCATAATATTATTCAATAATATTTCTAAATTTAACTATATTCTAATTTTTCAATCCATCATTAAAAACAAAAGAAAAAACAAAATGATCCCCACTCTTATTCTTCTTCTACATCCCTCTCAAGCTTCCAGAAGAATCAGTACAATGCAGATGGGCATTGCAGTAATAATGGTAAGTACCCACATATGCAATCTGATTGCAAACAAATTTCCCCCTCAGAAATTTTGTACGCAACTTTACGGAGTTGTATCACCTTCAGTGAAGGAGCTCAAATTGTCAGACAGGTAAAATCGTATTCATTCCACGGATTTTGAAGGCATGAGCCACATTCCCCAGACGGAATTCAAAATCATATAATGTACTGAATTTTATTTTATTTTAGTTTTGACAGGGTGATCCCTTCAATAACTTCTCGAGGTTGCAGACCGGTCTGAACATGTCTACAATCAAATTAATTCAGGCAGAGATAATTGATCTTGGGATCTACATGAGACAAACCCAAAGCTCTTAATCAATTATGTCAAATGTAAGACAATTTGTCAAGAAGTGAGATTAGAATTTACGAACTACGTGTGCAATGCTTTATGATAAGTAGTAAGTATGTTCAAAAGAGTTTTTTTAATACAAAGTATGTGTATTGTTAATATCGTTGGTGATTGTATATGAGTTTAGTAACTTTTTTTTTATCAATGTTTCAGATTATTTTGGGATCCATCAAGTTGTAGAGAGTAAGAGAAGAGAATGTAAAATGATGGATCATAAAGTATGATTTAAAATGTTGATGATAAAAACTATACGGTCATATTTAAATATTTATAGACAATATTATGAAAATTGTGAAAGTTTGATGTCTTTAATCATTGGTATGTGTGTGATACCATACAAACTTTTTAGGTGGATAATCTGTCATGATTTTGATTTCTATGTAGTACATTGAATTTTGATTGGGATGGATTATGGTTTAGTTTGAAATTGGTATAGTGTGGATTTTATATATCGTGATGTGATAATTTTTTTGTCAAATGATTAAAAATGTGTAACAATTGAGACTTGTGAATTTTAGGAGGTTGAGATTTAATTGTTTCACAATAAGTTTAATTGACATAACTATGTCTTAGATAGCACAATTCCATCCTCTATGGAATTTAACCTTCAATATCTATAGAGAATGTTGTGTAGTTGATATCTAAACAATCCCTCTATCCTTCCATCATTTTCCTAAGGCTTTGTTTCCCCTTGTTATTGGTTCTTTTATTCTATCCATCATATCCTCAATCCAATCCTATCCTATCCAACCTATTTATCTTATATCATCCATCTATCCTTCCAGTCCAACTATCCCTATCCAATCCATCTGATGTAATCAATCCTAGTCCATGCAATTCAATCTTGCAATCTAGCCCATCATTCATAAGCAATCATCATCTTAATTGAAATCATCTGAAACATATTGATCCATTAATCCAATTATCATCATAGGGATGTATCCCTCCCAATCCACATATTGTTCCTATCGTTAACAACACAATCCTTGGGGTACACGTTATCTTATTGTTAACTTTTCTATCCTCATCATCATCAATCAATTAGCAGCTTGACTTGGAGCATTATCTTGGTTTATTTTTTGGCTTGTTGTGCATGCTTTCTTGTTGCTTGTGTGTATTATCATTGTTTGCACTTATTATGATCTTTGCACTATATTTTCACAAGGGCATCATGGATTTATAAGGCATATGTTTACTTTTTACCTTTTTTATCATGTACTTGGAACATTTTCATCATGGTTCCTTGTACCTTGATGCATAACATCAAGTGCTATATAAAATATAGGTTTCTTATACCATTGCAACATGATGATCATCCATCCTCCTCCATTCATCTATTCTTCACCTTACCTATTTTCCTTCCTCCTTTTATCCTTCATCCACTAACCCTCCCATCCATTTCTAGAGAACACCTGTGTTATGTGAACCCGCATTTCCTCTTGAGGGGGCATACCTAACTCCCATCCTTCTAATGACTTGGGCATCATGCTTCTAGTCCTTATCCTTAGCCTTGTCATGTAGATCCTTATCCAATTTATCCCTCAATCCTTCTCCATTTAATCCTAGCAACTAATTCCATTCACATGGTTCCCAATATAAACTTTCCATCATGTGACAAGTTTCCCTCTCACATGACTAACTAAGACCTTGTCTAGATTCATTGAAGCTAGACACTTTCCATAATTCAAACTAACTTTCCATCTCATCCATCCATTTCATATCACACCTCTTAATCACATAAAGATGTTATCCCTCTTGTGACACTTGTCATGTAGATCCTTATCCAATTTATCCCTCAATCCTTCTCCATTTAATCCTAGCAACTAATTCCATTCACATGGTTCCCAATATAAACTTTCCATCATGTGACAAGTTTCCCTCTCACATGACTAACTAAGACCTTGTCTAGATTCATTGAAGCTAGACACTTTCCATAATTCAAACTAACTTTCCATCTCATCCATCCATTTCATATCACACCTCTTAATCACATAAAGATGTTATCCCTCTTGTGACACTTGTCATGTAGATCCTTATCCAATTTATCCCTCAATCCTTCTCCATTTAATCCTAGCAACTAATTCCATTCACATGGTTCCCAATATAAACTTTCCATCATGTGACAAGTTTCCCTCTCACATGACTAACTAAGACCTTGTCTAGATTCATTGAAGCTAGACACTTTCCATCTCATCCATCCATTTCATATCACACCTCTTAATCACATAAAGATGTTATCCCTCTTGTGACACTTGTCATGCGACTATAACTTTGATCCATTTTAAAGTGAGCAATTAATATCTTCAATCTATAACACCAAATAACCTCCACATGCAAAAGAGAGAAGCAACAATAGAATATACTATTTCACCAAACAATAATTACAATATGATACAAGATTCACAATATGTGAAAAAGATTTGATCAAGATGTAAAATATGCATGAGATTCCTTGCTTATAAAGGAAAGGTGAGAGATAGGATTAGACAGGATCATGCCAAGTGTCTTAATCCTATCACATGTTACAACTAACTCATAACTACCTCGGATATGATAAGGTCTAGAAAAGAGAACTAAGACTTGTAGAAGGAATCCTAGGACGTAAGTAAACATGTGAATAAGTCCCCTAAGTTTCCTAGTAAGGAAATAACTAGGTACAAGAATTTATTCACACCAACACCCCCCTTAAGTGCAACTTAGGGAGGAAAAAACCAATGCAAATATGCAAAAGATGAGTCCTATCAAAAAGGCCTGATGCGGTACCCATGAAAAAACAATCTCTCACAAATGGAGAAAAGGAGGAAAGCCCTATGGGAGAAAACTCTCAAAAAAATATTGGTACAACAACATGAGTTTCTTATATTCATGATTAGCCTCTATCCACTCACATAGTTGTATCAAAACCAAAGGTTTTGGGCTTGAATCCCCTCAGGTAACATTGAGGGGTGATTGTTGAACAGTATTTAACATCCCCCTTTAGGGTTCATCACATTGGCTAACCACCTCATATGGATCCATTAGCTTTGACATTTGCATAAAAAATTAATGGGTTGATCTTTTGGTTTAACAAGTGTGGGCCAACAAGTATTAACTAGGCATGCGACTTTATTCACACCAATAATCCAAACCTAATCCTCATTAAATCCTAGAAATTTATTAAGCAATGCATCTTGGTCCTTGACTTCTATCATAAAGTTTCTATAAATGAGAGTCCTTCCTTCCCATTTGTATCAATCTTCCATATTCATATCCTTATGCTGCCCAAATTTCTATGAATTTTCTTTCATCCTACGATTACACTTCTCTCACTTTCTATCTAATCTTCCATTATTTTATTCTTATGCTATCCATTTGATCTATCATCATATCAATCCTATCATCATGCTATTGGTTTTATAAGTAGCCACATTCCTCCATCAACACATCAAAAGAACAAATCAAGTAGAGCTAGGGTGCACTCTACTTCAACTCTATTTGAGGAGAAAGAAGGGTTTTAGGTGAAGGTATTGTGTGTGTTGTATTATCTTCCTTGTTCTTTACCTTTAACCATTTTATTGTCTTTAGATCTAAAATAACAAATGATTCAAATATATATAAATTAGATAAACAAAGAGAATATCATTTCATTTGCAACAAAATAAGATGGATTAAACAACCAAATGACATATCTGCAAGAGTCACAAGATCAACAACTTTACCACAAGGGCTAGGAAAGGTGAGTCAACTAAGTGATCCATAATGTTCTCCTCCACATACTTTCCAATGGCCATTTATCTGTGATTTTTCCTTGCACACTAAAGGAAAAACATCAAATCCAACAATGGATATTGTAACCAAAGCACCATATAATAGCCAATGAAAACATGTAATTGGATAGGGCATATATCTATCCTACAATTGCATCTATGATAATTAAACTCAATATAACCCTTAATCTGATATAATGAAACACTAAGACAAGACAAGAGCTATCACACAAGTGAGCCTTACAACACGCCAATGTAACTCTCAAGTTAATAAATTCCTATAATGACTGCATTGAATGACTTTACATAAGCAAAGCACCATATAATAGCTAATGAGAACATGGAATTGAACATGGCATATATCTATCCTACAATTGTGTCATGTGATAATCAAACTCAATATGACCCTTAATTCAATATAATGAAACATTGCAACAAAACAAGAGTTATCACACAAGTGAGCCTTACAATATGTCAATATAACTCTCAAGTCAATAGATGCTTATTATGAATGCATTGAATGTATTTGCATATAAGAACATCATAACATATTATGGAAACATATGTTTAGTTGACTTTAAATATGAAAGCTAAAACTAAAAATTGATCACATTCAAATTTAAAAATTAAAATTAAAATAAGATGAATCTATTACCATAATCTAATTAGAAAACATAAAAAATACTAAATAATATTAAATAACATATACATAAAAATATATAAATATAAATACAATAAATAAATAAAATAAATAAACTAATTAAATTATATAAATACATTACAAATATGTATAAAACCTTACACAAAATCAAACTATTTATCAATATACTAAATCATTCCCTTCAAAATAGAGACCAAGGTAAATGGAAAACAGCCTGGGTCCACAAATTTGACCATTACACCTACGTACCAATCATATTTAAAAGCCACCGACATCGTCATATAAAAACAAAATTTAATTATCTTAACCACAAAATAGCTATAAATAATAAATATCTAAATCATTATAGTTTTAACGACATCATAATTTTTTATGTTTTTATGTTGGTTTAATGCCCTTTGGAAGATTCTTTATTTAGTTTAAATCTAGAATGTGGAAAAGATACTTCACATTGCCCAATATTGGTACAACAAATCATATCATATTACATAGAAAAATGAGTCCAGATGACTTTTAAACATTGACATTTGGCATCAACACAAATAAAAACTGTTATATTGTGATTTCACCAACATTGATAAGGAAAGGAAAATGGAAGGGGGCACCTCTTTCAACTCATTCTCCCAACACACATCAATGGACAAGCATTCCCTCTGGAAAAATCAATGACAATGCCACCTTGTCAATACAATGGGTTATCCTTACTTACCAAGATGATCATTACTATTTTGGGGTCTCTGTGATGGAAGTGAAGTGTCAAAGTAATGAAATACTACATATTTTGTGTATGTACTTCTTATGGATCCAGTAGTATGTTGTGGCTTCTTTTAGGATGAGGCAAAGGATCTTCTTTAAGTAGAAGTGGGATGGTTTTGTTCTAATTCTTCAACAAAGCATTTGGTGATTATTTATAGGACATTTGATTTGTTGGATTGATACGTAATTTAGTATATTTTGGATCTTGTAAAATTTGTATGTATAATGAGTTAGGATTCAATCAACATTTTTAAATGTGGGACTTGTTTGTTGGATTGATTAGAAATTTAGTACATTTTGAGTCTTGTAAAAAAATATGTATAGTAAGTTAGGATTCAATCAATAGAAAAATTATGTGTTTGGTTGAAGTAGTCACATTTTAAATCAAAGAAATATATTTAGTAGTGTAGTAGCTTATAACTATTTATAGAATTTTTTAGATTTGAGTTCTAATTAGTTTATGAAATGTTATTAGAATAACATGTAAAATTTGCATGTACAATGTATTCACGATCAAAATATCAAGAATTAGTCTAAATAATTTATTGCTTCAAACAACAAAGAGAGTAAAAAGATGTACATAGTTAAATCCAAAAGTTTTTAATATTAACTCAACGGTTGTTTTGTTCATCTAGTATATGCATCTAATGTCAACTGTGTAGCATGCTTCATAAAGAGTAAGTTCTGCTCATCAAGTGTGCATCCAATGTTTGTCTTTAATATGCAAATATTGTATCAATGGGTATTTTTCACGTTGGTTAGCAGATTAGATTAAAAAAAACATAAAACCCAAAGAAACTATTGAGTACAATAAAAGAAAATAACAAGAATGATTATACCAATTAATCCTCGCAGCCTCCATGATTCATCTCCATAGCAACTTCTAGCTTGCAACAATTGTATGATTGTTGCCCTCAGATTTGTTTGTGTGAGCAGATGACTATGACTATGTCCTATGCAAGTTTTGAAGGATTTGAATGACAAATAAAGACTCTGCCTATGATTTTGACAAATGACTACAATTCCTATGAATCAAATTAAATAAGCTAAGTGCAAAGTATGCATGTAAAATCTAAGCATGAATGTGTCAGAATAACGAAGTGGTCCCTAAAATGTGAGCAAAATTGACATTTTATTGAAAATGCAATTTTGGACGGACAAACAAGATTAAAAGCTGACAAAGCCTAAATTCAGTGGATGAAATTTCATGTGACAATCCCTAATTAGGGTTAGGGAAAGATTGTTAAATGAGTGGTCAAGATGTCATTTGATAAAATCAAGTCGGCGATCGAGAATAAATGTGATAATTAGCCCAAAGAGTAAAGATTTTTGAAAATCAAGAAGATAAAGACTGCTTGATTTGTAAGATTCGAAAAATCAAGAAGATAAGAGTTGAACGGAAAAAAAGATTTGGAAAATCAAGAATTTGCTCAATTACTTGATTTTTTGGAAGAAGATTATCTTTTTGAATTAAATTAATTCAAAATATGAATTTTGTGTGACAATAAATAATCGATTTTCAGATTATCTACTAAAAGGAAGTGACAGTTAATAATATGGATCATTTTAAATAATTTATTTATTTAAAATGAGGGAAATGTTAAATTAGGCAATTAAACAATTAAACATAATCATTTAATTTAGAGGATTATGACTGATAATTAAAGAAATTAATAAATTCATTTAATTATGAGAATTAGTGACATATTAAATAAATAAATAAAACTCATTTATTTAATAATCAAGAAGACATAATAAATAAAATAAATTAAATAAATTAAGAAATTTATTTAATTGTAAGAAGATGATAGACCCTTAGTGACGTATTGAATAAATAAATAAAATTTATTTATTTAATAATCATGAAGAATACAAGAGACATGAATTAATTAAATAATAATGAATTATTTAATTAATAGTGGGAAGTGGACCAAGGACATAATTAAATGTCATAATTATGCTAGGACGAAAGTGGTAAAATAGAGCTTGCAGGCCTAGGTCATTTTTAAGTGTCTACATTTTGCCCCTCTTTGTCATAATGCATTCAAAATATGGATTTTGTGTGACAATAAATAATTGATTTTCAGATTATCTACTAAAAGGAAGTGACAACTAATAATATGGATCATTTTAAATAATTAATTTATTTAAAATAAGGGAAATGTTAAATTAGGCAATTAAATAATTAAACATAATCATTTAATTTAGAAGATTATGATTGATAATTAAATAAATTAATAAATTCATTTAATTATGAGAATTAGTGACATACTAAATAAATAAATATAATTCATTTATTTAATAATCAGGAAGAATAAATGAACAAAGGTAATTAAATAAATTAATAAATTTATTTAATTGTGGGAAGATTTAGACAGTTAAAGATGTATTGAATAAATAAATAAAATTTATTTATTTAATAATCATGAAGAATAAAAGAGATATGAATTAATTAAACAATTATAAATTATTTAATTAATAGTAGGAAGTGGACCAATGACATAATTATATTTCATAATTATGCTAGGATGAAAGATGAAAAATAAAGCTTGCAAGCCTAGGTCATTTTTAAGTGTCTACAAATACAAACAAAAGGGTGTTGAATACCCAAGACACTGAGAGGGGTGGTGAATCAGTATCTTCTTAAACTTATTGAACAAATACCATCCAATTACTCCAATGCATATAATAGTAAAGTTAAGCAAGAGCATTAACAAAAGATAAAAGCTCACAAAACATGAACACTAGGATTTTTACGTGGAAAACCTAAAATGGGAAAAACCACCATGAGGGTTAGCTCACAATATAGTATAACCAGTTATAAGATATTACAAAAGGGTGGCTCATTGCCAGGACTCACTGTCCAAAATGGGAGGCTCACTTCCTACAAAGATACAATGACAAAATGACTTACAGCCAGAAAATAAACTGATAAAGTACACCTAACAAGTGTTGATTCGGTTCTTTTGATGCTCAATAAACTAACTTAACACACTTCATCATTTTCACATACTTCGCTTCATACTCCTCTTCAATAGTATCAAAATAATACAATATATATATATATATATATATATATATATATTTGATATATCCGCAAGCATCAATTAGGTCAGCCTAATTAGATGCAACCCCTTTTCACCAAAAATCAGATGTCGGCTTCAAGCTCATACAAAATCTTTCCAAAAACAATCCAAACATGCAACACATTACAACATGTCGGCATGGACATAAGATAGGTCACAAATACATCTGCATAGAAAAATTAATTCACCATAACATGAAATATCCATTAGGCCAACCAGGGATAGACCTAATAGCAAAAATGCAACAACATAGTAATGCCGACTCATCGTACGAGCACCTGAACATGTGAGATTCTGAACATACAACCTTTCAACATCCATAAACCATTTCTCAAAACCACAAGCAAAGATAATCAACAGTAGAGGATTGCAGACCAAAATATCGAAGGATAGTAACTACATACCAGTTCAGATAGCAGTCTAGAATACCGAATCAAGCTATGACTTGAACTTGCAACTGCAACTCATATAACATGGTAACATCAATGAAAACACAAAATTTGTATAATAAGATGTTCTTCATTCTTCCAACAAATGATGCAGATATTCCTCAAGATACAGGTGTTACAGATGATCCTAATAATTAGTGCAAATATATTAAATATATTTATTTGAAAAACATTAGGAGGTACACATAGTAAATTAAATTTATCATATTAGTATTTATAAAAGGAAAATAAAATATACAAGATAATTAAAATTTAAATGCTTGCATATTAATATAAATCAACCTTGGTTAATTAAAACAATAGGGAATAATAAAACATGTTAATAATTAAAGTCTAATATAGGAAATTGAATGTGAAGGATTATGTTATTTAGATTTTGGAACAACGCTGAAGAAAAAATTTGATACAACGTATATTCCACACAACTAGGTGCAAAAAATAAACGTCTTTAATGTGTTTACTGCTTGTGATCCTATGTAGACTTGAACTTTCCCTAGGTTTATTCCATGGCTAGGGATCATTTGCACAACACACAAATTTGGCCTTTGGTGCACGGTATGAATTTGCCACACTATGTGCTTTTATTATTTGATTCACTAAATTATCCCCACTTCATTAGCTACTAAGAATTAGCAATATTTAAAAATGCCTTGGAGAAATCATTAGATTGCAAAAGCCAAGTTTTTTAATATTGAAAAATGATGAAGGGGTAAATCACACAACACACAACCATATAGATTTCTCACAAGAAGAAATGAGTATTATTTTTTTTGAAATGAAAACATATTACATTACAATTTAATGAGAAAACAAAACAAAGGATGAAATCCTCACAGACTGCAACACATTACAACTTTATTCCCTTCAATTTTGGAGCCTTTTTTGGTGCAGGAGCACCACTCAAAGTTCATTTGAATTTGTTTGGGGTTTGAATGGAAATAGGTTGTCTTAGAAATTTTTTGGTCTTAAAATGTGGCAATAAGGTCCAATGGACCATTAGAATGTATGTAGGAGGTCATTTTCTATAAAGCAACATAATGTTGTCAATGGTGCATAAAATGCAAGAACTTGTAATGGTGGGTTCTTGTTGGAATTTAGAGTCTCAAGTCTTATATTTTTATAAATAAGGTCATGTTTGATCATTTAATAGGGTTTTGAGTCATTTTAGAGTTTTTCAGGAAGTTTGGGGGTTAATGTGCAAAAATGTCAAAATTGGCAAAGTTGTCAATGTTGTAATGCAATAAATTGCAATTTTGTGGAAACTCAATGGTCAAGTGAGAAGTTGGAAGTTAGTTGGTCAGTTGGAGGGAAGTTTTGTGGGATGGATGTTTAAATACTTGTAATCCATCGATGATTGGAGGTTGTTGAACATTTTGAGAGGAAGATCCAATAGAAAGCACCCTTGCTTTTGATAAATTTCTATATTTTCACATTCTAAACTGAGTTTGTAGGTATTGTACATGATCGTACAGTTGTATATTGCTTAATTAATTTGTGGAGATCAGTGTATATTTGATCTAGCATCCATTTGAATCTATACTAGAGGTTGTTGATTAACTTTGAGGGGTTTTATTGCTAAAACACAGTAGCAGACCTGTAGGTGAAAACTTGAAGTTTTGAGATCCTAAACATGGAATAAGCCCATTCCACATATTGTAATTGTTTTGACTATGTGGAATGGGCATAGGACATTAGTTTTAGGATGGTAGGGTGTCAATTTGAGTCTATATGGTGAGATTGGGGTGAAATACATGACTGTCCTGAGGAAGATGGTGCAATTGGGTATAAAAAAGAGGGTTTTGAGTGAGAGTCTAATAAAATAGTGCGAGAAAAGGCTAAGAGAAGGTTTTGTGAGTTTGTACATATACAATCAAGTGTGTTGGAGGCTATTTTAGAGTTGTGAGTGATTGGTAACCGTTAAAACCATTAAACCTTGCCCTCTATAAGAGAGAATGAGGGTTTTGAAGAAAGGTGATTAGATGAAGTTGTGTGGTCCTAAAGCCTAGTGAAAAGGTTTCTTTGTAGACTGTCTTAGAGGTCTAGATGGTTGTTCAAGATCGGTGAAGAGTTTAAAAGGGACTTGCTTTGAAAAACAAACCTATTTGGTCTTTCAGGGCAGTGTAATTTCAAGGTTTTGTGAGAATTGTTCAAAGGGAACCCTAGAAGAATTTGAGATATGTGTAAGGGGCCTTGAAGGGTGTTTAATACAATCAAGGGTTTTGTTGAGGAGAGAAACTCTAAGAAGGAAAGTGGTGTAAACCCAGTTTGCAGACCTAATAGACCAAGGGCAGAGTGATATTGAAAAGGTGATTCTTGAAGGTTTTGTGAATCATTTATTGTTTGATTCTAACTTGTTATATGTTGATTATGAAGGAAACCACCTATCCCTGCATTAGGTGGTATCAGATCCTAGGGAAGAGGTTTTTGAAGATTGAATGTTGTTGATTGAAGAGAAGGAAGAAATAAGTTGAATAGTCAAATTGGTAAGATGCCTCCAAAGAAAGATAATGTAGTGAGAAAGATGCAAGAGATGGAAGAAAAGATGGAAAGGGAGATGAGAAAGACACAAGAACTTCAAAAGAGATTTGTAGGAAGGTTGGAAAATGTTGAGACAAGACAAAAGAGAGGAATCGTTGTGAGTGAGGATAGTGAAACTAATGATGAAGAAGATGAAGACTTTGAAGATGTGGAAGAAGAGTTAGATGTTGAAGAATATAAGATGGTAAGGATTTTGAAGGCAGTAAAATGTAGCAAGCATAAGGTAAAAGTTGAATTACCAATGTATGATGGTACTTTAGATGAAGAAGCTTTGTTAGATTGGATTTCTGCTTTAGAAAATTTCTTTGAATGTGAAGAAGTTTTTGATGATGAAAAAGTGAAGATAGCCAAGACTAAATTGAAGGGGAATGCTTTATTTTGGTGGGATTATGAACAAGCAAAGAGGAGGAGAAGAGGTAAGTCAAATATTTATTCATGGGATAGGATGATAGCAAAGTTAAAGGGAATTTTTTTGCCAAAAGATTATTCCATTCAGATGTCAAAGAAACTTCAATATTTAAAGCAAAGAGAGATAAATGTAAAGACCTACACTAATGAATTTTATAAATTGAGCATAAGGGTTGGACATGTAGTTGATGATGTTGAGAAAGTGGCCAAGTATCCTAGTGGGTTGAGATTTAATATCCAAGATGAGATAAGTTTTCTTAATCCAAAAATAATTGAAGAATGCTATCAGATGGCAATAAAGGCAGAAGAAAAGGTTAAAAGGAGACAAGAAAAATCAACAAGAGGAAGGGGCAACACTTAAAGAGGTAGAGGCATATTTTCTTATTCAAGAAAAAGCAATGAGAGTCAAGGTGATGCACAAAGAGGACAAGAATCATTTGCAGATTTCAAAGGTGGATTTAGGGGATCAAGAGGCAGATTTGGAGGTAGGAATCCTAACATGTTTGCAAGAAGATGTTATAAATGTAATGAGTATAGTCGCCTTGCTTGGAAATGTCTAGAAAATCTTGGTGCTTCATCAAGTAGTGGAGAAAAGAGGAATGAAAGAAGAGCCTAGATTGTACAAGAGGTTGAATGTGAAAGTTCAAGTTCAAAAACTCTACGTGTTGTACCTAAGGTTGGTGAAAGTCTGATGGTGAGAAGAACTTTGTTTCAAGCATCCAAGGAGGAAGAGATGGCTCAAAGAAGGCAATTTTTCAAAAAAACTTGTAAATGCAAAGGTAAGGTGTGTAAAATTGTGATTGATTCAGGATCTACAAATAATATTGTTTCTTGTGAAATGGTTGACAAGTTGCAGCTAGAGAGGATCCCTCTTGAAAATCCATATCATTCTTCATGGGCGAGTGATGATCAATCAATTCTTGTTAAGGAGCAAGAATTAATTGAATTTCAAATTGGTGCATATCTTACAAATGAGTTGTTTCCATTTATTCCTTGGTGGACCATGGCAATTTGATAGTCACTCTATTTATGATGGGAGAGCTAACACTTATAAGGTTTTGAAGGATGGTATCAATTTTATCCTAACCCCATTGTAGGAGGGTAGAAAAGAACAAAACAAGGTAGCTAACATTATTACCTTTGGCAAGAAAGAGTTTGAAAGGTGTGTAGGTGATGAGCAAAGTGTATTTGTAGCCACTTCAAGGATGGAGAATGAGAAGATAGTGAATATGCAAACTACCATAGTCATGAGAAGAAATGAAGAAGGTAAGAAAAAGATGTTTGAAATTGAGTTTGAGAAAGGAAAAGGTGAAAAGATAGAAGGTAAGTTGAAAAGGAAAGATGGAATAGAGGTTGGGGCAGCGTTTTTTCCAATAGTTGATGAACATGTTATAGGGAAATCAAAAGGTGAAAGTGTAGAGGTAAACAAGTCTATCAGAGTAGAGGTTGAAGGGAAAAGAAATCTAAATACAAAAGAACACAGAAAAGAGATGGTGAATCAAGAGCAAGGGAATAGCTCCAAGTGTGAAGTCAAAGGTAACACAGAAGTGGAAGAATCCAAGATTGAGAAGAGAGTATTTTTAGGTAAAAAGGTAAGAGCTAGGACAGTCATAAGAAAAGGGACAGTGAAGAGAAGATTGATAGGGTAGGCTAAGCAAAAGAGAGCAAAGTTAGGTGGTAAGCAAATTGGTTTTAGAGATGAAGATGCAAGGCAACTATATATACTTCAGAGGAAGAGACAAAGAGAAATTGAAGACCAAGGAGGTGTAGTACAAAGGTTGGAGCAGTCTGAAGTTTGTTTCCAAGAGACTTGGAAAGAGTTTAAACATAGTTGCATGGTGCAGGAGCACCACTCAAAGTTCATTTGAATTTGTTTGGGGATTGAATGGAAATAGGTTGTATTAGAAATTTTTTGGTCTTAAAATGTGGCAATAAGGTCCAATGGACCATTAGAATGTATCTAGGAGGTCATTTTTTGTAAAGGAACACAATGTTGTCAATGATGCATAAAATGCAAGAACTTGTAATGGTGGGTCCTAATTGGAATTTGGAGTCTTGAGTCTTATATTTTGATAAATAAGGTCATGTTTGATCATTTAATAGGGTTTTGAGTCATTTTAGAGGTTTTTAGAAAGTTTGGGGGTTAATGTGAAAAAATGTCAAAATTCACAAAGTTGTCAATGTTGTAATGCAAGAAATTGCAATTTTGTGGAAACTCAACGGTCAAGTGAGAAGTTGGAAGTTAGTTGGTCAGTTGGAGGGAATTTTTTTGGGATGAATGTTTAAATACTTGTAATCCATCGATAATAGGAGGTTGTTGAACATTTTGAGAGGAAGATCCAATAAAAGTACCCCTGCTTTTGATAATTTTTTGTATTTTTACATTCTAAACTAAGTTTGCAGGTTCTATACATGACTGTACAGTTGTATATTGCTTAATTAATTTGTGGAGATTATTGTATATTTTTTCTAGCTTCCATTTGAATCTATACTGGAGGTTGTTGATTAACTTTGAGGGGTTTTATTGCTAAAACATAGTAGCAGGCCTATAAGTGAAAGCTTGAAGTTTTGAGATCCTAAACATGGAATAAACCCATTCCACATACTGTAATTGTTGTGACTATGTGGAATGGGAATAGGATAGTAGTTTTAGGATGGTAGGGTGTCAATTTGAGTTTGTATGGTGAGATTGGGGTGAAAGACATGACTGTCCTAAGGAAGATGATGTAATTGGGTATGAAAAAGAGGGTTTTGAGTGACAATCTGATAAAATAGTGTGAGAAAAGGCTAAGAGAAGGTGTTGTGAGTTTGTGTAGACACAATAAAGTGTGTTGGAGGCTATTTCAGAGTTGTGAGTGATTGGTAACCATTAAAACCATTAAACCATACCCTTTATAAGAGAAAATGATGGTTTTGAAGAAAGACGATTAGGGGTGAAATCACAATACTATGTCTCACTTTTTTCCCAAGATGGACATTTACATCAATATTTTTAAATGAATCTTCATCTTTCGAAACCTATAGTAGCTAAACCATAAATAATTTGAAGATGATGTGAACTAGTGATTTGTGGCAATTTGTGTGTAGATTCTAATTTTTTTTTTCAATTTTTTTGAAATAAATCATGAATCTTTCAACATCTCCTTTAATAATTGGTTTTAGACAAAAAACAACATTTTCATAAAGTAATGTTTGTGTCGTACAACATAATTTTTTTTCTATAAAGGATTAAATTCTAATTTTTGGAATATAGATTCTCAACATCAATATCTAGGGAAAGGGTATTTTTTCAATATTTCTTATTGCATTTTTAAAAAAAAATTAAATTTTTAAGTCGTTGTAACTATAATTTGGACATACGTGTGTGTTGTACAACCTAACTTTTGTATATATGTCAAAATCTAATTTTTCTTTTTTGGGTGAAACAAAGAAATCAATATCTAGGGAATGGGTATTTTTTAATTTTTTTATAATGGTTTACTATTTTTCCTCCTCTGCACAACAAAGAGCTTGATGTTTAGAGAAATACCCATGTTTAGTAAAAATTAAAAATTAAATACATGATAAAATAAAAATATATCAAACCTATACTTGTTGGAAAGCTCGTTTCAAGGGCTACAATATTGCAAAATATAATTTTTAAATGATGTTATTTAATCCCTCAAAAGGTAAAGAAAATGTGATTTTTTGCCAACATTTTGATAGCTATGAAGGAGACTCCATTGTGGGTATGATTTAATACTAGAGGGGTTTGATCTAAGGGGGTCTTATCTATCCCTCTTCAATTAAAACCCTTTAGATGGAGCCTCTCAAGACTTAAATCATTAGTTTTTCTAAAAACAACGATTTCAGGAAAAAATCAACACATCCCAAAAGTGAGACATAGCATTGTGATAACACCCTTAGATAAAGTTGTGTGGTCCTAAAACCTAGTGAAAAGGTCATTTTGTAGATTGTCTTAGAGGTCTGGGTGGTTGTTCAAGATTGGTGAAGAGTTTAAAGGGGGCTTGCTTTGAAAAACAAACCTAATTGGTCTTTTGGGGTAGTGTAATTTCAAGGTTTTGTGAGAATTGTCCAAAGGGAACCCTAGAAGAACTTGAGGTATGTGTAAGGGGCCTTGAAGGGTGTTTGATTCAGTCAAGGGTTTGGTTGAGGAGAGAAACTCTGAGAAGGGAAGTGGTGTAAACTCAGTCTGTAGACCTAATATACAAAGGGCAGAGTGATATTGAAAAGGTGATTTTTGAAGGTTTTGTGAGTCATTTATTATTTGATACTAACTTGTTTTGTGTTGATTGTGAAGGAAACCACCTATCCCTGCATCACTTTTTCCTTTTGTTTCTTCAAATCCACCTTCAAATCATGTTGTCCTTCCTTCCTCATGACTTACCACCTTTCCATCATCCCACCACTACTGAGAAAATCTCACAAAATGGTCATAAATAGCCCTTTAACACTTACAAGTGAATTTTGAAATTTGTAAGTCCCACCCAAAAATAGCCCAACTTTCGAGAGCCACAATTTTTTTTATCTGGGCACCCAATTGAGCCCATTTTTTTTAAAATTGTAGAGATTACAGTACTCTACAACATAATTATTTCTATATTGAGAAACACTCAATTTTTCCCACCCAAATCCTTCATTTAAGGGTCCCAAATTCAAGTTGATCTTTTTAATCAGATTTTTGAACCTTGAAACTTTAATATCTCACTATCTACAAATGATCTTTGGCTAACATTTTTTTTTTTTTTTATTCAAGGGGTAAACGCTTTTGACCGGAGCTATGAACCAGATACAACCATTCAACAATACCACCCCAACGGGGTTTGAACCTTGGTGGCAAGAACAACAATGCCACCTATAAACCATTACACCATGCCAATACCGGCAATCTTTGGCTAACATTTTAACCTTAATCTATTTTTACAATTTCTAGGCTATGGGTAAATGTTTAGGTCTATATGTGCTGAAACAAAAACTTTATAAAAATAGAAACCTTGCTATTTTAAGCCCTTATGCACCAAACCAAAATAAAAATCAAAATAAAACATTTTTTTGTGATGCAAGATTGCTCTTATGCCTTGGATGTGCCTACATCAAAAAAAGCTTACAAATATAGCTTAGATTGAGCATTGAAGTACACATTCATTTAATATGATCATTAACCAAACCAACTGAAACCAAGAGAAAATAAATATGATAACTAGAAATACTTTTTCAACACAAAAAAGAAGAAGATATAGACTAGAAAAAAATATTACGAAGCAGTAACAATACCAATCAAGGTCATGTCACCATAATTATTACATTTAAAAAATCATGTAACAGCATAAGAACTTATCAAAAATAGTCATAACATCAAAATACATAAAGATAAACCTCTTGATTAACCTATGTTGAACCTTTCTTTTTACCAATACTATTAATTAGATAGTCAACATTTCTTTTTAAAGTATTCATTCTAAACTCAACACATTCCTTAAGCCACTTCTTAGGGTAACAATTAATAGCACAAAAAGGAGGATTGTATCTAAAAATAATATGTAAATAGGCAAAGCATATATCTAAAAGCTCTAATTTTGGTTTAGATGTCCTCATGAAAAAAAATAGGCTTTGTAGGATTGATCAAGTTAACCAAAATGTAAAGAAAAATAAAAAAAATTCAGGCTTAATGAAGTCTATTCTAATAAAATGCATGTACATTAGACTAATTAATTATGTGTTGAGATTTGAATATTGGGCTATTAATCGAGATGCATGGTAATAGAAAGAGAAAAGAAGTGCACTTAGATTATAACCATGAATACACAAAGATTGATGAAGATCTAAATCTAATAAGCCTCAATATCAAGGATAGTGGATGACAAAGTGAAAATTACCTCAGGATCCTAATTTTCTATTGATTCTATGCACAAAAAACCCCAATGGCATAAGATTGATCTATTAATGTGAACTTGCCTTGTACCTGCAAATTTGTCATGTGTGATCTGTACACTTATGTTCTTCAATTAGACTTATCACTCTTGACTTCTTCTTTATGTTTCCTAAATATCTTGGGACTTGGTGACATTTAGAAATACCTTAAGAGTTGTTGATTAGCCACAAGGAGTCAAGTTCTCCTAGACCAACCCCGCAAAATGAAACAAAGATAAAAAAAAAACAACAATCTCCAATTATACAAATGTTTCTAGGTTGTTTATACAAAATTAGAGTTCTTTTAGTTCATCAATTTAAGTGTCAATGTGAATGATATGCAAATATAATTCTCAAATCGTCAAATGATTATAATGCCTTTAAATACAAAGACATAATAACATATCTTGCAAACTTATGTTTCATTTTCTCTAAATAGAAAGAAGAAAGGTGAAAATCAATTATATTTAAATTAAATTTTTTAAATTAAGATAAGATAAATCTTTAATTACAAATTAATCACAAAATCTAAAAGAAACTAAATTGCATGAAAACATATGCAAACATAAAATATAATTAAAAAATTAAAAATAAATATATATATATATATATATATATATATATATATATATATATATATAATAACTAATTTAAATCATTCTCTTAAAAATAAACCAAAAAATTACATGAATATGCTAATTTTCCCATTACAATTACGATATCAATCAAACTTGGCAGCCTATTGATTATCTTTTTTATTGTATTATTATTTGCTTTCTTTCCAAAATACAAAAAAAAAAATCACCGAAATCATAGTACCAAAAAAATTATTATTATTATTATCTTGACCACAAAACATTATAAATATTTAAGACAACATCGTAATTTTTTCAATGTTTGTACACGCGGCTTAATGCTATTAGTAAAATCGACCGATCCTTTTTTTTTTATTATTGGAATAAGAAGCTTAAATTAAAAAGAAAAATAAGAATACATCAGAAACCAAGGCATGGAGATGCCTGACGAGGAAAATCAGAAATAACAGTTTATTACTCTCCTCCAAAATCGACCGATCCTTTGTAATTGGGTAATTCTAAAAAGTCAAAAAGAAAGGATGATTGGGTACGACAAATCATATCATATTATATAGAAAAATGAGATCAGGACAGTTACGTTAAGCAAGAAAATTTGTTGGGATTTGAGCGACAGTGACAAGGATAGAAAGGAAAGCATTTCAACTCATTCTACCAACACTTCTGAATGCGACCCCTCACCCATCAACACCGAAAACCACTTTTAAGAGGTGAGGACAAGCTCTATGGGAACATCCCCCTTAATGCTTTATATATATATTTTTTGAATTCCCACTTTATAGGTGGAGTGGAGAGAGAAAACTTGATGAAAATCTTAGGAAATATCATATTTTCCTATGCTTATGCTAAACTATGATTGGGTCTAATTAGTAGACTTAAGTATAATCACAAGTTATGCCACTATGAAAGCATGTAGAGGTGGATAAAGCATTAGTTAGGGTTTATGTGCACCTTCATTACATCTAGAGAAGGTGATGCAAGTGAAGGAGAGATTTCATCAAAGAGGAGAATATGGTTTTCAATAGTATCGTCAATATATAAAAGTGAGATTCTACAAATAGATGTGAAGTGCCTCATAAGTGTGTATCCCAATGTGGTGAATCATGTAGATATGCGTTGTCTTATTAAATAGATTCATTAGAAGTATTTAGGGAAGCCATGATCTCCATAGAAATAGCAAGAGGAATAATATGTATAGTTGTCTCAATAACATCCATGGGTGCAAGGTTATCTAAGGAAACGCCATGAATGAATGGAGGATCAAGTGGATCTCCAAACAACCACCAAATTATGGTCCAAGTAGTATAAGGGCATTCAATGTGCTTTAGGTGATGCTTAAATTATGTGGATAGTGATACATTGATAAAAAGGAATGGATGAAGATTACCAAAAGAAAATATCTTTATCACAATGGGAATGTGCAAAATTATTTATCATGTAATGATTTTGAAGGCATTTTCCCGCACCGAATTGTCCTTTGCTTGGCATGAGCCACATTCCCAGGACGGGATTCAAAATCATATTATGTTATGAATTTTAACTAACTAATGATTTGGTGAAATGTCCAATACGTCAAAGGCATCTTTCCACTCTATGCTTGCAATAGTTCAATAGCCATACCCTAGAATTTCTTGTAGTGAGGGGAAAGAGAACAAATATTGGTAGGATAGCGTTGCTCATCTCTCATGGTGTGATGTATTTGTAATTTCGTTTTAACAATATAACACTTTGCATTTCTTCATGTAGATCAATTGAAATTTGAATACTCATTCTTATAAAAAATCAAACAAATTTATAAGACAATTTTTTTTTAAGAATTCAATTCAAATATAATGCCAATTGAAAAAAATAAGATTCTTCTTCTCCCCTATTCAAGTACAATCATTTAATTTGTTCATAATTTGAATATCGTAACATATACACATATAATCAGAAAAAGTTATTATTTATATCTGCGTTTCCTTTATTTTATCTTTAGTGGAGAATATAGAGTAGCATCTGTTCAATTACACTTGCAGCCATTGTTATGAAAAAACGATTGAGATTACATGTTCACAATTCTAAACAACAAAGCTACTTTTAAAAAAGGCTGTTGTAAGCAGTTTTTGATTAGTTTCCCTTGCTTGGGATTACAAGAGGTGGAAAAATGGATACATATTACAATGCAACACAAATTCAAGAAACTCTTTCAATAGCATGTTGTGTATCAGCAAGCTTGTTAACTTAAGTGAGAAAATTGCTAACGAGCTTGCAGGCGTTCTGAACACGTCCATTGATGAGCACTTTAACCCTTCTCTTAGGAGCAGCATCATCCAAGTCTGCACGTTGCTTATCTGGAACTTGAAAGTAGCTGCCCTCAAATGCTTCAGCTCAGCTAAACACTCACTCATCTGCCCTGATGTGTCACTGAAATTTTCCAGTCTTTGTAGCACTACACTCCCTTTGCATATAGCTCTCTAAAATCTTCAATTAAAAATAATAATTCAATCAAGTTTCTAAATCAAAAGTTATGGTCTTCGGAAATTGGGTCTGTCGTATTAAGAAAGTAAGAGCATTTATGATATATAAGAAGAGTTGTGAGGGAGTTACGCATGTTGATCAAGAACGTTCACCAACCTATGATATCTTATGCCAAATCTTGATATGTTTCTCCTAGGATTTGGGTGTTGGAATTTGACTAGAAGAATTGGACATCACTTTTGGGTCGTATTAGCACATCGTATTGTATTTTTTTCTTTGATGGTTTCATATACTGATTTCTCCATTTATTGAGTGCTTAGGATGAAATTTATATATTCTAGCTTTGAGTGTTGGTGTTCTCTTCTATGAAGGCTCCTTGGGCCTAGAGTGCATTGTGTTGTTGATTCATACATTGGTTTAGAGTTTTAAAGCTGGATTTTCTCTCAAAAGAGGTTTCATAGGATACATAATTATGCTATGGTGAATGATTTTATTGTGTTTTTTCTTTCTTCTAATATTTTAGATCATATTTTATATTCATCTATCCTCTTCGATTAGTGTAAGAAGTTTTTTGACACCTTTTCTTACTTTCAATAAGCATTTGAAGAGTGCAAGATTATGGTACATGATTATTAGATCCTTTCCCCTTCCCCTACCTAACATTGCACTCAACACATGTTTAGAATGTTTTTCTTACAGCCGTACACTGCTGTTGTAAATTGTACTGTGTTAGTTTGTTAGTGGTGTCCGACATGGTTGTCTGGTTAGTTTAGTATGGTTGGTCTTTTGTTATGTCGTTTCCTTCAGGACAGCTTTTGGCTGCCATACTTCATATATTTTATTGCATTGATTCAATACAAAAAAAAAAAAAAAATTGCACTCAACAAAAAAAATTGCTATAGAAACACCATTTTTTAATTTTTAAAGTAAATTTTCAACAATTCTAATATGATTTAGATGGATTGGAGTGTCTCTTTTCACCTTTTAAATATTGTTGGCTTGGATGATATTGTGTGCGCTTCTTAATAGGATGTGAGATTAACAATTTATATTTTATTCCTTAAGCAAAATAAACTATAAGTGTAAATATGAACAAATAAGGTTCAAGTTATGTGTCCAATCTTAATTAAAGCCACACCATTTGTACACATGTTATTGCATAAAGATCACTCTGATCAAAATGGACCCAATACATAAGGGAAGAGAGCATCGGTATGTAATCTTCACCATTAAAACAATAAATTATACATTTATATCATTATTAGTATAATAATTTCAAATATTTTTTTAATAAATATTTAAGAATAAAACCCTTATATGTTTCGTCTAATCAACAAATACTAAATAGGAAACTTAATACCCTTAAAATTATTTAGTGATTGAAGATAGTTTTAATTTTTTTCTAACTTATTTCATTGGTTCAAAATAGGACCTAAGTTTGATAGTTTGTAGTCATATTTAGTTTTTTTGTTGTAAGATATAATCAAAAACTTGAAAGACCATATTACATGAAAGTGGATATTTTAGACATGTCACAATAAACAATTTCTAATAAATAACCATTTCTAATTTTTAATATATGGAAAATTAATTTTCCATGGCTGTGAATTGTTGGTGGTGAATTTTACTTGAGGTGAATATGTCATGGCGGTGAATTTTTTTGCAGTGAATTGTTGGAGGTGAATTTTCCGTCAGTAAATTGTTGGCCGTGAATTTCACCATTACAATTTATTAAAGACATTAGATTTCCATAAATCCATAATATTGTTCAATAATATTTCTAAATTTAACTTCATTTTTTTCATATCAACTCTACAATCCATCATTAAAAACAAAAAACAAAAAACAAAAAATGATCCCCACATCTATTCTTCTTCTGCATCCCTCTCAAGATGCAGAAGAATCAGTACAATGCAGATGGGCATTGCAGTAATAATGGTAAGTACCCACATATGCAATCTGATTGCGAACAAATTTCCCCATCATAAATTATAGGCCCCTCTCCCCTAGATTTCCATAAATCCATAATATTGTTCAATAATATTTCTAAATTTAACTCCATTTTTTTTCATATCAACTCTACAATCCATCATTAAAAACAAAAAATGATCCCCACATCTATTCTTCTTTTGCATCCCTCTCAAGATGCAGAAGAATCAGTACAATGCAGATGGGCATTGCAATAATAATGGTAAGTACCCACATATGCAATCTGATTGCGAACAAATTTCCCTGTCAGAAATTATAGGCCCCTCTCCCCTAGATTTCCATAAATCCATAATATTGTTCAATAATATTTCTAAATTGGCCTAATGGTGGAGAACTTGTACTCTTGAAAGAGAGGTCACAAGTTCAAATCCTGCAGGGGGTAAGGTATGTACACCTCGTATTGTGGAGCACGAGTTAGGTGCCTCCCTCATATTGGGAGTACGAGGAGTCCCATATACTGCAAGCCATCTGTAGACCCAAAAACAGATCGCCTGGTATCGTGGACTATAAAATAAAATAATAATAATAATAACTCTACAATCCATCATTAAAAACAAAAAATGATCCCCACATCTATTCTTCTTCTGCATCCCTCTCAAGATGCAGAAGAATCAGTACAATGCATGGGCATTGCAGTAATAATGGTACCCACATATGCAATCTGATTAACAAATTTCCCGTCAGAAATTATAGGCCCCTCTCCCCTAGATTTCCATAAATCCATAATATTGTTCAATAATATTTCTAAATTGGCCTAATGGTGGAGAACTTGTACTCTTGAAAGAGAGGTCACAAGTTCAAATCCTGCAGGGGGTAAGGTATGTACACCTCGTATTGTGGAGCACGAGTTAGGTGCCTCCCTCATATTGAGAGTACGAGGAGTCCCATATACTGCAAGCCATCTGTAGACCCAAAAACAGATCGCCTGGTATCGTGGACTATAAAATAAAATAATAATAATAATAACTCTACAATCCATCATTAAAAACAAAAAATGATCCCCACATCTATTCTTCTTCTGCATCCCTCTCAAGATGCAGAAGAATCAGTACAATGCAGATGGGCATTGCAGTAATAATGGTAAGTACCCACATATGCAATCTGATTGCGAACATATTTCCCCGTCAGAAATTATAGGCCCCTCTCCCCTAGATTTCCATAAATCCATAATATTGTTCAATAATATTTCTAAATTGGCCTAATGGTGGAGAACTTGTACTCTTGAAAGAGAGGTCACAAGTTCAAATCCTGCAGGGGGTAAGGTATGTACACCTCGTATTGTGGAGCACAAGTTAGGTGCCTCCCTCATATTGGGAGTACGAGGAGTCCCATATACTGCAAGCCATCTGTAGACCCAAAAACAGATCGCCTGGTATCGTGGACTATAAAATAAAATAATAATAATAATAACTCTACAATCCATCATTAAAAACAAAAAATGATCCCCACATCTATTCTTCTTCTGCATCCCTCTCAAGATGCAGAAGAATCAGTACAATGCAGATGGGCATTGTAGTAATAATGGTAAGTACCCACATATGCAATCTGATTGCGAACAAATTTCCCCGTCAGAAATTATAGGCCCCTCTCCCCTAGATTTCCATAAATCCATAATATTGTTCAATAATATTTCTAAATTGGCCTAATGGTGGAGAACTTGTACTCTTGAAAGAGAGGTCACAAGTTCAAATCCTGCAGGGGGTAAGGTATGTACACCTCGTATTGTGGAGCACGAGTTAGGTGCCTCCCTCATATTGAGAGTACGAGGAGTCCCATATACTGCAAGCCATCTGTAGACCCAAAAACAGATCGCCTGGTATCGTGGACTATAAAATAAAATAATAATAATAATAACTCTACAATCCATCATTAAAAACAAAAAATGATCCCCACATCTATTCTTCTTCTGCATCCCTCTCAAGATGCAGAAGAATCAGTACAATGCAGATGGGCATTGCAGTAATAATGGTAAGTACCCACATATGCAATCTGATTGCAAACAAATTTCCCCCTTAGAAATTTTGCACGAGACGGTGTACAGGGGCTGCACCTTACAAAGCTTTACAGAGTTGTATTGCTCTTATTATAACATGGCGTCACCTTCAGTGAAGGAGCTCAAATTGTCAGACAAGTAAAGTCGTATTCATTCCACGGATTTTTAAGGCATTCCAAAAGCATTTTCCCACGGCGTTTTCCCGGACCGAATTGTCCTTCGCCCGGCATGACCCGCATTCCCCGGACGGAATTCAAAATCATATAATGTTCTGAGTTTTATTTTATTTTAGTTTTGACAGGGTGAGCTCTTCAGTAACCTCTCCAGGCTGTAGACTTGTTCAAACATGTCTACAATCAAATAAATTGGGACAGAGAGAATCAATTTTGGGATCTAAATGAGACACACCCAAATCCTGTAATCAATTATATCAAATGTCAGACAATACGTCAAGAAGTGAGATTAGAATTTACAAACTACATAATGTTTTATGATAAGTAGTAAGTATGTGAAAGAGTTTTTTTCATACAAAGTATGTCGTTATGTTAATATTGTTGGTGATTGTATATGAGTTTAGTAACTTCTGTTATCAATGTTTCGGATTATTTTGGGATCCATCAAGTTGTAGAGACTAAGAGAAGAGAACGTAAAATGATGGATCATAAAGTGTGATTTAAAATGTTGATGATAAAAATTATACGATCATATTCAAAAATATTCATATACGATATTATGAATTGTGAAAGTTTGATGTCTTTAATCATTGGTTTGTGTGTGACATCATACAAACTTTCTAGGTGGATAATCTCTCATGATTTCAATTTCTATATAATACATTGAATTGATTGGGATAGATTAGGGTTTAGTTCAAAATTGGTGTAGTGTGGATTTTGTATATCGTGATGTGATATTTTTTCTCAAATGATTAAAAAATTTGTAACAATTAAGACTTGTGAATTTTAGGAGGTTGAGGTTTAATTATTTCACAATATGTTTAAGTGACATAATTATGTCTTAGATAACACAATTCCATCCTATATGGAATTTAACCTTCAATATCTATAAAGAATGTTGTGTAGGTGATATCTATGTTAGGAAAACTAGAAGTAGCTAAAAAGTATTGTTAGAACCTCCTACAATAGAGGGAAGAACCTTTGATTTTCTTATTGACAATCAAGGTCCTAAATTGGTTTAACAATATCAAAAAAAAAGAAACATACCATGTTAGATGATGATCTATCCCAATGTAAATTGTGTTTGATGCACATTGAGATTGACATGTGTGTGATTCAATCTATGGATGAGAATTGACAATATTTTTTGATAATGCTCTTCAACAAGACTCTCTTTTGTCTTTCAATTCATATTGAAAATTAAAATCAACTATGATGATGCCTTCAAATACACAACCTTAGACACACCTCTACAAACCTTTCAAAATCCAATGCCACTTAAGAACATAAACATATGTACTAAGTGGTGTAAATTTTAGAAGTAAAAGAGAGAATTATGTACTTTTGCCATCTACATTGATAATCAAACTCTCAAAAATGAGTTAGTTTTAAATTACAAAATATTTTTCGTTTGAATTGAACAATAAAAATGGTAAAGTATTTTTGTAAGAAATGAGACTAAAAAGTGTGGCATAAATAATAATGTCTTAAAAAATGTTGTATATTTTAACTTTAATATTTGGAGGTCAATTATCTTATTATCAAAATATAAGAAAGTCATGTTAATATAAGGAAATAAAATGCACCTTGTAATTAATTAGATGGTTTATATAGGGATTATAAGTAATCAAATCCTAAATTAATTTATAAATTAAGATCTGTGAAATTGAGACGAATATATAAATGATTATAAAAGAGAATTGTTAGACTTACTTGGAATTTGATTTGATGTTAACATTGACTATTAAAAGCTATGACAAAGAGTGAAGAATTGAAATATGGTATCAAAGACCTAAGACAAATTATTATTGAGATTTTTGGTGGTTGGAATGTGATCATGTCATGATTTTCTTTAGGTGATGTGATTTTTTTGTGCCAAGATTTTATTTGATGTAGAATCTATCCTTTGCTACTTGTACAAAATGGTTGCCTAAATGTATATTTGTATTTAGAAAATGGTGTAAGAATAAAGAGCATTGTTGGGATCCTACTATGCACAAAGGAAAGGTATGGATTTCTTTGACAACAATTAAGCACTTAAGTTGATTTGATAATATTGAAAGAGAGATAAAAGGAAGTAGTGAATGGTGAATATCCAATATTCAATCTGCAAGACAATTTTGATGCAAAATTAATTATGATGTAGTTTGAGTCTAATAATTACCTTTACAATGATCTTTTGTCAAGTGGAAAAACAGACCCTAGATCTAACAAGTAAATTAGCCTAAATCTATCTTTTCTTTGTTTAACATTGGAACACGAACCAACTAGGGTTTTATGATTAGCTAACTACCTCAAAGGAGAGCCAATCTTCCTAGGTTTTTTTCCCTTGTTACAAAGAGGGAAAATGTTGTGACTGTGATTAAATGATTAACCTAATTGATACAAGCTCTAATCTAAAAAGATGAATGATCACACAGACATAAACAAAAAATTACAAAAACAAGTATAGATCTAAGATGTATAGACAAGGGGTGGGGGGCCTAGCTCGATTGGCTAGAGCATCCTGTTGTAGGAAAGAGGTCACGAGGTCTAGTCGGGTGTGTGCAAGAAGTTGAGTCCACTTTTTGGCCAAAAAGTGGAAGTGTTTTCCCTAATTTTCAGTATTTAACACATTTGACCTTAAAATTTGAAGCACTTAGAGATGAAATCTTTAAAAAAGTCACTAATCATAAAATGTAGTGCTCAAAGTCTAGTTTTCAAATATGTAATTTATTTCAATACCCAGATTGTACAAATTGAGTTTTAATAGGCATTTCTAAAAACCACTGTTTAAAAGTCATTTTTTTTTACCATACCATGCACGTGTACGACATCCATATTTTGACTTAAATTATCGTATTTTTCTAAATCCTTTTGGGAAAAGTTTTATGACTCACTAAAGCTTGCTCTTGATATTTTTTTGTAATTTTTTATTGAATATTTTTTTTTTGTTAATTTTTTATTAGGCAGATTTGTCGTTTTGAAAAATCGTCATGTACGACATGCATAAGATGACCTAAACTTATGATTTTCAGAAATTTTGCACAGGGGCTGCACATTACAAAGCTTTAAAGAGTTGTATTGCTCATTTTATAACATGGCATCACCTTCAGTGAAGGAGCTCAAATTGTCAGACAGGTAAAGTCGTATTCATTCCACGGATTTTTAAGGCATTCCAAAAGCATTTTCCCACGGCCTGGACCGAATTGTCCTTCGCCCGGCATGACCCGCATTCCCCTAACGGAATTCAAAATCATATAATGTTCTGAATTTTATTTTATTTTAGTTTTGACAGGGTGAGCTCTTCAGTAACCTCTCCAGGCTGTAGACTTGTTCAAACATGTCTACAATCAAATAAATTGGGACAAAGAGAATCAATTTTGGGATCTAAATGAGACACACCCAAATCCTGTAATCAATTATATCAAATGTCAAACAATACGTCAAGAAGTGAGATTAGAATTTACAAACTACATAATGTTTTATGATAAGTAGTAAGTATGTGAAAGAGTTTTTTTCATACAAAGTATGTCGTTATGTTAATATTGTTGGTGATTGTATATGAGTTTAGTAACTTCTGTTATCAATGTTTTGGATTATTTTGGGATCCATCAAGTTGTAGAGAGTAAGAGAAGAGAATGTAAAATGATGGATCATAAAGTGTGATTTAAAATGTTGATGATAAAAATTATATGATCATATTAAAAAATATTCATATACGATATTATGAATTGTGAAAGTTTGATGTCTTTAATCATTGGTTTGTGTGTGACATCATACAAACTTTCTAGGTGGATAATCTCTCATGATTTCAATTTCTATATAATACATTGAATTGATTGGGATAGATTAGGGTTTAGTTCAAAATTGGTATAGTGTGGATTTTGTATATCGTGATGTGATATTTTTTTGTCAAATGATTAAAAAATGTGTAACAATTAAGATTTGTGAATTTTAGGAGGTTGAGGTTTAATTATTTCACAATATGTTTAAGTGACATAATTATGTCTTAGATAACACGATTCCATCCTATATGGAATTTAACCTTCAATATCAACTATTGTCTTCACAGGTGGTGAACTTGCATTATTGATTGATTTTTTCAAAGGAGGCATCATGTAAACCATTTTTGAAGTGGAATTGTGTTAGTTTTGTATTTGTTTGGAGGAACAAAATGTCTTCAACTTGCAGTATGGATTGAATTTTTCAAAGGAGACATGAAAAAAATAGTTTTTAAAGTGGAATTGTGCTAGTTTTCTACTTGTTTTGAGGAACACAAGAGGAAAAAATTTGTCCTTATAGTCTTCAACTTCCAATTTGGATTAAATTTTTTGAAGAATTTCACTATTGACATTCATTTGTGCTTGAGAATCTTATAATCATGGGTTCAAATGCTCTTAATAAGAGGAGGAAGACATTGACTCCTGAAGAAATTGAAGCAAATAGAGAGAAGGAGAAACAAAGAGAAAGAGAAAGAAGAATGAGAATTAAATCAATGAATGATGGTGGAGCATCCAATTCCACAACTATTGAATATGAAAACATTGAGGAGACCATGGTTGTAGACAAAACTAATTTGCAAGAAGTCAATTTGGAGAAGAATATGATTATACAAGCAAGTTCTACTATGTCTTCAAATCTCTCTTTCAATACTATGGAGAATGTTTCAATATGCACAAATCCAGGTACATCTTCAAATCCACATGTTAGTGAAATGGTAAATTCATATGTAGAAGTTTTACAAGATGTTGGATTTAATGATGTTGACATTGATAATATTCAAAGAGATTAAACTTTTATAGAATTTGTTGAAAATGACAAAGAAAAATATTTTGTTGAAAATAAAAATGAGAATGATCCTTTTGTTGAAAATGAAAATGAAAACCGTTTTGTTGATGAAAATGAAAATGAAAATTATTTTGTTGATGAAAATGTAAATCATTTTGAAGTTGAAAATGAAAATGAAAATGAAGATGAAGATGAAAATCTAGAATGTGATGTTGAATTTAATGAAAATACTTTTTTTAAAATTGAAAGTGGTGTTTTCGATAATCTTCTTGGTCAAATTTCTTTGAGGCAAATAAGAACACATGCGAATAGAATATACAACAAATTCTTTTATCGTAAAAAAATTGAATTTCAATATCAACTAATGATGCAATTGATGAGAATGCAAAAAATGAGGAAAATAATGAAAAGGTTAGGCTTTTTTGTTAAACCAAAAAGAAAAGATCAATCATTAAAACATGTTATGTCTACTATTGCTAGTGCCATTCAATCTATTGGGAAAAGTAGTCAATCTAAAGATAAAAATGCAGCAAGAAGAGCTATAACAACTGCTATAGTTAATAAAGCAACTTTGAATAAAAGAATGGTAAGCAATATTAGTGAAGTTTTAAAAATACATCCTAAAACATTGCTAAGAGCAGAAAAAATAAGAGAAAGTATAGAAAATGATCCTATCAACCAATGTTGAAGTTTCAGTGGTTGACTCTCGAGGTCTGATATGAAATTGAATGTTGAAATTAAATCTTTGATCGAAAAATATTGGCATGATAATACTAGGGTTTCATTTAATGCTAGAGATGTTTTAAAATCAAGGGTGGGGTCCAAAGTTCGTGATCCTCACCCAAAACACCTATTAGATACAACACAAACTGAATTTTATAGAAAATTTTGTGGTGATTTAGTTTTACATAGTAATATTAACATAAATCAAAGGTCTTTTAAAAAATGTAAACCCTGGTATGTAAAAATTAACAAGCAACAAATATCTTGTTGTAAAACACATGTTCAAATTCATTATTTTTATGATTTTTTGATATATAAGTTGTACCTTGCATACTAACATGATTATATATACAGGAATGTGGTATTAATATGCCACCTGAAGCAATAAGGGAGTTTATTTCAAGTTTTTTTGTGAAAAATCTAATGGTAAATTGTTTTATTTAAGTTCTTGTATTTTTGGACAATGCATTAACTGTGGAAATCTTTCATTCTTAAGAATTTGTATGCATGAAAATGTTGATAATGATTTTGGACAACAATTAGTAGATGTTAAAAGATTTAAGAATGTTCACTATTCTTTAAAAGATGGAAAAATAGGAAAGCATTGTGATTTAGTTACATAAAGAGTTAGTGTGCATGCATTCATGAGTGAATTTATGAATAAGATTGTACCAAAATATTTCACACACTCTCAACATGCTCGATGGATTGATGGCCAATTTTGCGCATGTAAAAACACATTTCCAATTGGTATTGTACACTTTCAGTGGTTGATTTTGCGAAAAATCAAATTCTAGCTCCGCAAGAGGAAATTCAATCACAGTATTATAATTTAGTGCAAGTAGCTATGTTTGTCCATATTGTTTATAGACATGCAAATGATAGCACTAAGGATGATAGAAAGTTTTTGAGGGAGTATCATTTTTATTTGAGTGACAACCGGTTACACTCATCAAAGTTTGTTCAATACTGTTTCAGTATATTTTATAGAAATTTAAGAGAAAGAGGAATCCAGATGAAATAACACCTCATATGGTCAGATAATTGTACAGGGAAATTCAAGAATGCTCGAATGTTCTATTGGTTAAGTAGGGTTCACAAGGAGCTTAATGTCCAGCATAAATGGAGTTTTTTTGAAGTTGGATATGGTAAAGGAGAACATGATGGAGCTGGTGCGTGTGTCAAGAGAATTCTTGCTAGAAAACAATTAAAATTTGAGGATGCAGTAAAATTTAAAGATGCACGTGGGATTGTGGATTGGTGTAATACAATATTATTTGCACTTGGTTCGAGTGAGTACTCTACAGTTCATCGATTCTTTTGGTTGGTTGAAGAAGAGAACATTGTACCTAGAGTTGACTGTGAGACAATCAGTGGATCTACTAAATGGTATTCATTTAGGAGTTCGACAACAAGCACATGGACTATTTGGACAAAGGAGCTTGCATGTTTTGTCATTTTTTGTATCTCAGGAGATTGGGAAGCATGTGAAAATATAGAATGGGTTGAATAGTGGGAGAAAAGATCGTTGACACCTACACAAGCACATGATCAATATGAAAAAACTATTAAAGAAAATGATCAAGTGCTTGCATCTGAAGACTATGATTGTGTTTTAGACCTTGTACAAGAAGGTAATTTAATTCAATTTATTTCATTTTATTTCACTTTATTAAGTTATTTTGTAATACTAAATTATTTATATGGATATGTGCAAGTTATTAAATCAAATTTTGTTTACAGGTAATGTGTATGTTGTTGCACCTAAGGGGAATGAAGAGGAAACAAAATATTGGTTGGTTCATTGTGTGGAGACTAAACATAACTTAATAGCACCTTGGGAAGATGATGATGGCTATCATTATCCAACAGGTACGGTGATCCCCTTAAGACATCCCCTTAAGCAAATTTTGATAACAAGTTTTTGATTCCCTTAAGAAAATTTTTAGAACAAGTCTTTGATCCCCTTAATAAAATTTTGAGAACTTATTTGATGATGGTTTTCATGTTTTCCAATAGGATTGGTGGTGGTTGTTGGCACTTGGCTACAAAAATACCCGACAAGGACGAATGGTCTACCTACATTCGAAGATTATGAAATGCATAAAAAGATTATACATTATTCACATTTTGTGGTGGCAACAAATATAAAACAAGATCAGTATTGTGGAAGACCTACAAATAAATTGCTATGGAAAATTTCTATGGAAGAGCATGAGACAATCATAGATGCATTGCAAAAAAGAGAGGATGCAGATGGTACAATGGAATAAGTAAATACAGGTAAATATAGTTTTAGTTTTATATTGTCCTTTTAAATAGATTAAATACATGTTTTGATATTGGTCAAGTTTGTTATTAGTTGAAATTGATTTAAATTGTCCTTTTATAGATCCTTAAGCCATAATCACAAAAAGGATCTAGTCCATGCATATTCAACCTAGACAACATAGAATACTTGGTAAAAACAGGTAATTATTAGTTAAATTATATTTAAATACATGTTTTGAGTAAATATTGATATTACTTGTACATTAATAGTTAAAATTGATTTATTATCCTTTTTTGTATCCTTAATCCATCATTGCATTGATCTCATACTTTGAAACAAAAAGGAGAGGATGCTTGGATTCAACCTACACACATGTGTGGAATACTTTTAAATGCAAGTACTTGAGTTGTGTACATATAGATAGTTTTATATGTATTAAAATATGTATGTTTTGATGATTTCATTGATATTGCATGTACCTTTTTGATATCAAATGGTGTGAACACCTACTACATTATGGGCACGAGTTTGAGATGTTCTTGAGATGGCATATCCAAAATTTGTAAACATTGTTTTGAGATGACATATATGTACATACATACTTACAAAATTAAATGTTTTCCTACTTTGAAACTTTATATTTGATTGTATAATCACTAAATATAATGCATAAATTATTGTTAAATCGATTATATCCTTAAGACGTTCTATTACAACCCCTTAAGACGTGGAGGTGGATTCACATATCCTAAATATTATACTTAATTATATCATTTGTTATGATGACTCACCCTAAAACTTATAATACTTCTTTATATCACTTAATATTTATACTCAATTATACTCTTCTTTGATCCCCTTAAGACGATGTATTAGGACCCCTTAAGACATCCCCTTAAGACGTGTCATATTAGAACATATCCTAAATATTATACTTAATTATATCATTTGTTATGATGACTCTGTTGGAAAAACAAGGACACACAACTGAGAGGGGGGGTGAATCAGTTATAACAAAAACTTAAACTTTTATTACTTAACTTAACTTAATCTCAGATCTGATGAGTAATCAATTAACCATAGACAATTAACACATTAGAGAGACAAATAACACCAAGATTTTTATGTGGAAACCCTGTTAGGGGAAAACCATGGTGGATGTTAGTCCACAAGATTATACCCTGTTAGAAGTATAAAGATAAATAATAAGGGGAATGCACATGCATCCAGGCACACTTCCTAGAGCTCACTGCTCAAATACAAATAGGACTCGCTGTCCAATAGAAGTATGGATTAGATCCATAGATTATGAACTAAAAGAATAGCTTCTACACAAGCTTGATTATAGTTCCAATTAAGCTCAGAAAACCTTCTTCACACTTTGCTCAACCTTCTTCACTCTCTGCTCTCCAGTCGAATGATAGAAACACTATTCGCACATTTACACTTTCTTTGGCATACATTCACACTTATGCACACTCTAACTTCACTCAGCCAATCGCTCTTATATATCCGCTTCATGGAATTTGATCACAACTTAGTTGGCCAGAATAAATTTCTAATGCAAATCCACCAAGGTTGGCCACAACATATTGGAGACCCAAATTAACATCTCCAACACAAAAATACTTTAATTAATTACACCACGAAGATCCACAACACGCTACCACCAATGTGTCAACCAAGAACATGAAAAACCAAACATGTGCAAGAAAAGATCTTCAACCATGAGCTCTCCAAGTAATGTGGACATACTACAAAGATAGAGAATGATCTAGAGATATCAGAGAACACCAAGAAATAACAGAGAAGCATTTGCAACAACTGAAATTACTAGAATTACACAAACTTCATTCGAGAACACTAACAAAGACCACAAAAACACTGTCAGACCACAACATACTCAAAACTTCACACGGACCTCTGAAACTTCTAGTAGATGTTCTAGAAACACTCAACAATCAACCCTTTAATCTAGACTAGCTAATCTTCAATGTAAAGAACAAAACACCTTCTTAACCTGCACAGTTCCAATGGGAACCTGGAATACTATCTTTTACAATTTTCTCAATATCCTCAACATATACAACAACTGCTATACCAAATGCTAATAGTGTTGAAATCAATGACAACCACATATCAACAACTATATCCACATCATCCAACAATCTCCCCCTTTGGCATTGATGGCAACACATGATGTGAAAAATACCATCAACCCAACATAATTACTTCTTTTGCTCTTCTCCTTAGAAATATTTTTCACAATACACTTCTCCCCCTTTGACATCAATGGCAAAGGTAACCATGAACTTTCCATATAAATGCTCTGAGCCACATATCTGCACATCTGACTACTCCCCCTGAGTAGCAACCACTGAAACATCAATTTGGATCAGAATATGATCATGCAATGCACAAATTGATGCAAATAAATGCATCTTTAGTTCTTGTCTGGAGGGGTAATCACCCCTAGGATTCCTCTGAGATACTCAAAAGTATCCTTCGGCAATGGCTTAGTAAATATATCTGCTATCTATTCTTTGGTAGGCACATATTCCAATTTGACTTCTTTATCATTCACTTTCTCCCTCAAGAAATGAAACTTGATTGACATATGTTTGGTCTTGGAATGCAACACCAGATTCTTTGAAATATTTATTGCACTTGAATTTTCATAGTATATGGCAATAGGTTCATATACCACCATGATATCTTTCAGCATCAGTTTCATCCATATCACTTGAGTACAGTTATTTGCAGCAACAATGTATTCTGCTTCAACAATGGATAGAGAAATTGAATTTTGCTTTTTGCTCAACTAGGACAGCAATTTCTTTCCTAGGAAGAAAGCACCACCACTATTACTTTTCTTGTCATCTACATCTCCAACCCAATCCGCATCAGTATATGCACACAAAGTGAGATCATCATCCTTTGGATACCAAAGTCCAAAGTCAAATTTTCCTTTTAGATACCTAAAAATTCTCTTCACAAAAATCACATGTGATTCTTTTGGATCAGCTTGAAATCTAGCGACCATACATACAACATTCATAATGTCTGGTCTAGTCTGAGTTAGGTAGAGAAATTCACCAATCATTGACCTGTATCTAGTTTGATTCATCTTAGGAGAATCATCATTTTGTGTCAGCTTACATTCGGTCACCATGGGTGTACCAATAGGTTTGGAGTCATCCATTCCAAACTTCTTCAGTAGTTCTTTCACATATTTGGACTGAGATATGAAAATCCCCTTGTCTAACTGAGTAACTTGTAATCCCAGAAAGAACTTCATCTCTCCAATCATACTCATCTCAAATTCATTCTTCATTTCATTAGCAAACTTCATACATAGATTATCATCTCCTCCAAAAATGATGCCATCAACAAAAACTTCTATAATTAATTCCTTATCATTATCTAATTTGAAGTATAAGTTGCTATCAACATTACCTTTAGTGAATCTAAGCTTTAGCAGATATTTGTCCAATCTAGTGTGCCATGCTCTGGGGGCTTGCTTAAGTCTATATAGAGCTTTCTTTAATTGGCAGACCATATCTTCCTTGTCAGTTAATTGAAATCCATCTAGCTATTTGATGTATACTTCTTCTTCAAGTTCTCCATTCAGAAATGTTGATTTTACATCCATCTGATAGACTTTGTAGTCTTTGTATGCAGCATAAGCAAGAAATAATCAAACAGCTTCAATTCTAGCGACGAGAGCAACGGTTTCTTCAAAATCAATGCCTTCCATTTGAGAATACCCTTTACATACCAATCTTTCTTTATTCTGGACCACTTCACCTTCTTCATTCAGTTTGTTCCTAAACACCCATTTAGTACCAATCACATTTTTGTCTTTAGGTTTGGGAACCAATATCCATGTGTCATTCTTTTCAATATGTGTCAGCACTCCTTTATTCTTATCTCCTATGATTTTATTTTCAGAATGATTTAGCTTTACATACCTTGGAGTTTTGAGACCTTTTGATTCTTCTTATTTTTCTTTTGCACTTGCACTTGCCTATGCTTCTTGACTGACTTGATTTACCAGAACAATTTGAGGTTGCTTAAATGGAACATATGGAATAATCTAAAGTAGATTCTGTGTCTGAGAATTCTTCCCTTGGCTTGTAATGTCTTCATCTGAATCATAACTACAATGTCTAGATGATTTGACAGAATCCTCATCAACTCTAACATTTACACTCTCAACCATCTTTCTCTGTCTTTTGTTATAGCACCGGCATGCCTTGCTCTTAGTGGAGTAACCTAGGAATTTTCCTTCATCACTTCTTGCATCAAATTTACCTATATCATCATCTCTCTTGATATAACACCTACTTCCAAAGATCTTAAAATACTTAACAGCAGGTTTGTGACCAAACCACAACTCATAAGGAGTCTTACTAGAATTACCATTGATATTTACCCGGTTCAAGGTATACACAGCAGTGCTTATTGCTTCACTCCAGTACATCTGAGATACATTTCCTTCCATCATCATTGTTTTGGCAGCATCCAAAATTGTTCTATTTTTTCTCTCTGTAATTCCATTTTGTTGAGGGTTTCAGGGAGCAGATAACTATCTTTTAATTCCATGCTCTTCACAGTAAGATTTGAACTCCTTGGAAATAAACTCACCACCTCTGTCAAATCTTAGACACTTAATTTTTTGACCTTTCTCATTTTCTGCCATAGCCTTAAAAATTTTGAACTTTTCAAATGCTTCACATTTTTCTCTTAAAAAGGAAACCCAAATCATTCTAGAGTAATCATCAATAACCAACATAAAATACCTTTCTCCATGAACAATTCTAACTTTGGAGGGACCACAAAGGTCAATATGTAGTAGCTCCAACAAATTATTTGAATGAAATTGTTTGCTCCAGAAAGAGACTCTAGTCTGTTTACCCATTTGACATTCCTTGCAGATTATATTAACAGGCTTCACTAACTTAGGCAGATCTCTTACTACTTGAGTAGAACTTATCTTGATAATGTTGTCAAAGTTTACATGACACAACCTCCTATGCCACAACCAAATTTCATCTACTTAAGCAATTAAACAACTCCCACTAGCAGTATTTAGATGAAAAACATTACCTTTTGCTTGTTTTCCTATTGCAATCATATTCTCGGAACTTCACTAACTTAGGCAGATCTCTTACTGCTTGAATAGAACTTATCTTGATAATGTTGTCAAAGTTTACATGACACAACCTCCTATGCCACAACTAGCTTTCATCTACTTGAGCAATTAAACAACTCCCACTAGCAGTATTCGGATGAAAAATATTACCTTTTTCTTGTTTTCCTGTTGCAATCATATTCTCAGAACTTCCACATATCTTGCATCTTCCATCTTTGAACTGAAGATCATATCCCTTGTGAACCATCTATCCAACACTAGACAAGTTTAGGCCTTCAACATAGAAGACATCATCAATGTTATCTTTACCACCAAGGAAAATAGATCCTCTACCACGAATCACACCAGCATTGTTATCTCCAAATCTTACAACCCCACCGTCATATTTCTCTAGACTCACAAATTTGGATTTATCACCGATCATACAATGTGATCATCCACTATCAATGACCCACTCATCTTTTTCTTCAACTTGAGTTGCAAGACCCTTTTCATCTTTAGTTGATTCAGTAGGCACAGTATTATCTTCAATGGTAGCCATGAAAGCACATTCATCTTCCTTTCCATTATCTTTATCAAAATCATCATCAGTCACTGCTTCTTCAGCAAAGTAGCATTTCTTTTGGAATCTAGACTTTCTAGGCTTATATCTAGGATCTCTTTCAGGACATCTTGATGCAAAATGATCTATTTTACTGCATGAAAAACATTTAATAGGAAATACATCTTCATACTTACCTTTTCCTCTCCCTCCATGCTTTGCAATCAGTGCTTCCAATTCTTCTACCTCTCTTTCTTTATTTTCAAGTTGTCTCAATTCTTCATCATACTTGGATATCTTTCTGGAACTTTCTCCTGGACTATATCTTTGTCTATTACTTACAAATACAGTAGCCTTGAATGTTGATTCATTCTTTGGTGTAGATTCACCAAATTCACTTATTTCAAAAGCAACAAGCAATGTGTCTCTTGTCATCTTGTTTACAGATCTAAACTCTTTAATAGCATGAACCTTCATTTTGTAAGAGGGAGGAAAGGATCTGAGTACTTTAGCCACAATTTCATCCTCATCCATAGAACCACCAACACATGTAATACCCATCACTATTTCATTTACTCTCTGCATAAAAGAAGTGATATTTTCATCTTCACCCATCTTCAAATTCTCATACTTTTCTTTCAATCTCTATAGTTTAGCCATCTTCACCTGTGCATCTCCTTCATACAAAGTTTCCAATTTTGTCCAAATCTCATGAGTTATCTACAATCCTACCACATTATCCATCTCTAAATCTATTCGAGCACTCTAAATCTATTCGAGCACTCACCAAAGCTTCAATAGCCCCTAATATTATTTTCAGCTTCTTTGATCTCATCAACAGTTGAGGGACCATTCTGAGGAATAACATATGGATCTCTTGTAATCTTCCAGGAAGCTTCACCAATACACCTTAAGTGACATTGCAACCTAACTTTCCACAGTGAATATTTAGTGCCATCAAATCTTGGACTATCCTTCTTGAATTTTTCCATTTTGGATCACCTCAAGCTTTTAGACTTCTTCAGAGGAACCTGCTCTGATACCAATTGTTGGAAAAAAAAGGACACACAACTGAGAGGGGGGTGAATCAGTTGTAACAAAAACTTAAACTTTTTTTACTTAACTTAATCTTAGATATGATGAGTAAGCAATTAACCATAGACAATTAACACATCAAAGAGATAGATAACACCAAGATTTTTGTGTGGAAACCCTATTAGAGGAAAAACCACGATGGATGTTAGTCCACAATATTATACCCTGTTAGAAGTATAAAGATAAATAATAAGGGTATGCACATGCATTCAAGCACACTGCCTAGAGCTCACTACTCAAATACAAAGAGGACTCGCTGTCCACCAGAAGTATGGATTAGATCCATAGAGTATGAACTGAAAGAATAGCTTCTGCACAAGCCTGATTATAGTTCCAATTAAGCTCAGAAAACCTTCTTCACACGTCGCTCAACCTTCTTCACTCTTTGCTCTCCAGTCGAATGATAGAAACACTATTTGCACATTTACATTTTCTCTAGCATACATTCACACTTATGCACACTCTAACTTCACTCAACCAATCGCTCTTATATATTCGCTTCATGGGATTTTATCACAACTTAGTCGGCCAGAAGAATAAAACATATTTTAAATGTCAACCGAAATTTACAAATAAATTTCTAATACAAATCCACCAAGGTTGGCCAAAACATAATGGAGACCCAAATTAACATCTCCAACACAAAAATACTTTAATTAATTACACCACGAAGATCCACAACACGCTACCACCAATGTGTCGACCAGGAACATGAAAAAACAAACATGCGCAAGAAAAGATCTTCAACCACGAGCTCTCCAAGTAATGTGGACATACCACAAAGATAGAGAATGATCTAGAGATATCAGAGAACACCAAGAAACAACAGAGAAGCATTTGCAACAACTGAAATTACCAGAATTACACAAACTTCATTCGAGAACACTAACAAAGACCACAAAAAATTGTCAGACCACAACATACTCAAAACTTCACACAGGCCTCTGAAACTTCTGGTAGATGTTCTAGAAACACTCAACAATAAAACCTTTAATCCAGACCAGCTAATCTTCAATGTAAATAACAAAACACCTTCTTGACCTGTACAGTTCCAATGGGAACCTGGAATACTATCTTTTACAATTTTCTCAATATCCTTGACATATACAACAACTGATATACCAAATGCTAATAGTGTTGACATCAATGACAACCACATATTAACAACTATATCCACATCATCCAACAGACTCACCCTAAAACTTATAATACCTTTTTATATCACTTAATATTTATACTCAATTATACTCTTCTTTGATCCCCTTAAGACGTCGTATTAGGACCCCTTAAGACAACCTATAATTAGTGTTGGATGCTATTATTTTTTTTGAAAACTTATAAATTAGTATTTGATGCCATTATTTGTTTTGATAGATTATAATTTAGTATTGGATGCCATTATTTGTTTTGACAACTTATAAATTAGTATTGGATGTCATTATTTGTTTTGACAACTTATAAATTAGTGTTGGATGCTATTATTTATAGAATTTATTAATGCTTTTGTTCTCTAATCTTGTATGGTATTGTTTATTTCTTAAAATTGTATCCTTTCTGGTATATAAACGGATTGCTTTTGTTTTTAAATTATAATTTATTGACTAATTATTGACTGAAGTGAATTGAATAATTTCATTGACTAATTATCACTAATTATTGAATGTACATATCATGTATATCATGTATGAGATCACTAAATTTGTAAAGTATAAATATTAAAATGTCCTATTAATTTCAACTTTAATTTCAACTTTATATTTAATTTCACATTAATGTCCTATATTAATATCTTGACTATGAACATAAAATGCATAAATGTACATGTGTAAATTAAAATTTCAAACAATAATAAAGTCCATAATTTACAACATATTAAGTGCATGAAACCAATATATTAAGCACATGAAATAAATTCCATCAAAGTACAACCCAACCTGCAAAGAGTTCAAGACAAGTAACCAAGACCAAAAAGACAAAAGTGGAACAACTCCCCTACACCTTTAGATATAAGCACCAAAGTCCCACTATTACAGCTAACAAGGTGGATTCAAATTGGGCAAACATCATAGACACAAACTTGGGCCCATTCAGTTATGAGGAGGTAATAGGGAGAACAAAAAGGATTGTTCAATCTCGATTGGCACATGTTACCCTCTTTCCTTTATTAGTCCAGTGTCCAGAATTAATACTTATTGCAATTGGAGCTTATAATCCTACAACCAAACAATGTGTAGACTTGCAGGGGAATATCATCATTGATCTTACACCATAGATGATAAGGTTCATGTTTAATGCACCTACCCCACAAAGCCCCAGGAAACTCAATGAGGCAGAAGCACTGCAACTATATGGCAACAAAAAGGAGGCTAGTAAGGAATTGAATGTATAGATCGATGAATTAGAGGCAATGATTGCTATTTTGCTCAATGTGGATATTCTTGTTAAAGAAGGTCTTCCTCTTGATAAATTAAAAGAGAAATGGAATAATAGATTTGAGGAAGTGATACAAAAAGAGGATGATGGTGAAGAATTTTTGTTAGATAGACTCATGGACATTAAGATGAAGTGAAAGTTGCTAGGAGGGAGTTGATTAAGTTAAAAGATATGCAAGAGTTTTCCTCGATAGAGTTGAAAAGAATTAAATTTGAAGATAATTGGGTAGATGGACCTGATATGGATATTCTTCAACAAGTGTTCTCTAGTTATGATGAATACCTTCTTGAGCAAGCAATGTAGGAATGAGCTAGCAATAGAATGTTGTGTTCTTGGTGGAAAAATTTCTCTTCTCTCTTGTTTTGTAGGGTTATGACATGAGTTTAACTGCAGATCTCATCCAACAATTCTACCTTCCTCTTGGGTGTCAAATTTTGATAACAAGGTTATCGACCATTGAATTGAAGATCAGCTAGTGAAGTCACCTCATGCAGTTTGAGTTCCTTGATTAGTGGATCTCAATTTTGATTGAGAGAAATTAGTGCATAGCTCACCTATATGTAATTTTGGTCTCCATTTTGTCAAGGTCGGCTAGTTGAAGCAAGATTAGTAGCCTAAGGAGATAGCAGATACTATTGTCATAGGTTTTAGGATTTTATAATTTTTAAGCAAAGATACTTTGAGAAAAAAAAAATTACAGCTTTTTATGCAGGACTTAGATAATTTTACAGTTTTATATAGTTTCATGTTATTGTCAAGTTTGAATCTCAATGGTAATGTTAATGAATCACAATCATCTGCATGCCAGTGGATGTTGTGCATAATTGTTTTCTATTTGATGCAAGTCAATAGGGGAAACTAGATCTGAGATCATTTCATTGAATTATCTATGAATGTAATTCATTTATGTCTATTGATATGATTTTAGCAATGAGTGGGTGATGTGTTTCATTATAAATGATATTGTCATTAAATCATTTTTCATTGTCTTGCATCTGATTTCATCTTTCTCTTGTACACTTGAACCAACCTCTAAATTATCTAAATCAATCTACATAAACAAGACAAAGAAAGTTGAAATTAGATGTAAGTCTACAATTAAAAATGATTTAATTCAATTTAATTTATAATTTATCATATTTTAATTGTACTGTATTATGAGGTTGTGCACCCTCTTCTCTAGGATATGTTTGTACATGCTCAATGACAAGATGTGTCTCATGCTATAAAAGAAAAATATTTTAAAACATTAGCTCATATATATATATATATATTCAATTTGAAATTTAAAATTAAAGCTATATTCAGAATATATAATTTGTTATTGACTTTAAATATAATAAAAAAATTAAATTACCATGATATCTGGAACCTGCTCTACATGCCCTCCTGGAGGTGTAACTATGTGTAGGTCAAGGCTAAAAGTTGCACTAACAAAGTCCTACAAGATCAAATTTAAAGCATGTATACTTGAATTAGGTTAAAATATATATATTCAAGTTTTCACATTTTGTGTAGAAATTTTTTTAAACAACCTAAAAATCAGAGGCCTCACGAGTAGCCACAACATCTAATGTTTGCTTGATGCCCATTCTCATTGTGGTATCAACCTAGACATACATGTAGACATTTAACACTTATAATATTTACAAGTGTACATGCACATTTCATATATGGTGAATTCAAAATTCATAATTGTAACTATACTAATGTAAGTTAAATAATTTACAATATAAATGTACATGCCCTTGATCTATGATTCCTGATAGTGGAGGAGTGCTTGACAACCCCTCAGGTGGAATCAACGTGGAAGTCGATTGACTCCCCTAAACCAACATTAATATTTTAAACATATGTTCATGATTCAATTATAAATTTAAAACTCAAGTTAAAAATCATTTCATATATGATTTAAAAAATTGAAATCAAAATACCCCATAAGGGTTGCCGACTAGGACTGGTGTAGATGTATGTACTCGTGGAGCGGATGATTTCCCCATCATTAGTGTCATTTGTACACCAAATAGTTTGATTCTTAAAATGTATTGCAAAATTTTCTTTGATATATACATTCATCAAAATTCTTATAAAATGAACATTAGATGCATATTTATACTTGTGTTACAGTGTCCTCAAGGTGATGGCCTGCTATAAGAAATTCTACAAATGAACTGATGCAACCAGATGAACCACAAGAATCTCCACGTCCACCTTAACTAGGTGTGGCCTGATCAGGTCCATAGCATAATTAATGGAAACTAGTACATACATGTGGGATGGGTCTCGACACTCCTGGAGTGGTACTTGGACCAGCTCCATAAAACACTCATCCATCATCATCGTATCTATGCTGCCTACTCGCTATCGCAGAAGCATGCTAATCAAGGTCTCCTACAAGTGTACTAAGGGATCCTAATGTTGAGACCACCGCTTGATGATGCACAGGTGTAGGAATGGGAGGACTAGGAGTAGCAACAAGGGGTTGTGCGTGCACGGGTCCTTGGGGATCAACCCTCTCCCCTAACCTCTGTTGTGGCATGCCGCCACCAACACCTTGAAATGATTTAAAATCAAAATAATTGGGATTTTTCCCCATAAAAAAATCTACGTACAGTTTCCTCAAAGAATACAATGGGAACGCCCAATTAGCGTGTGGTGGACTATCAAAAACCATATACCATTGATCCCAAAATTTTGCACTCATCTGTGGATGTATGCACCGCCTCATGGATATTCTAGATTTATTGGGAGGAATGGGTTGTCGAGTAACATGGTTGAGAAAGTAAGGGGCTAGGTGGGATTTTGTTATTTTAAGGTTTAAAATTTGTTTATAAGAGAGACCATCTACATAAAATTGTCTCATCTGGTCTCTCTCTCATCGATGCCTATCTAGATCATAATCAATAGTTTTGATGGCATCCACAACATTTTGCATCGTAGATGCAAAACATCTCATGTGTGGTGGAATCAATGCTTGATTTTGCATATCATTGATTTGATTTTGAATGGATGTAACCTGATCATTTATGCATTCTCGCAAGTGAGCCTCGTCAGATGCAATGGGTGTTGGAGGTGGGATATTAGGTTGAGCTAGTGGAGGGGGAGGTGGAGGGGGAGGGGGAGGTGGAGTGGGAGGTGGAGGTGGCTGAGGTGGTGGATTAATGATATCATCAATGTTAAATTGATCCATGATATCAAATATAAGTGTGCACCTACATTAAATTATACAAAATTAACATACAAACTTAAAAAATTATAAGAAATAGTTCAATTTGAAATGCGCATGCAAATTTGTTTAAATAGGATGTGCATGCATATACATACACATACATATACATTGATTGAACTTGAGCATGTGCATACAAAATTCAAAATTTAACATGTACATACATTTAAAATAAAAAAATACGATGCATAATTTGCATGCATACATCATTCAAATAAACTATGTACATACATACAACTTTCAAAATTTAAGATCTAGAACTATATGCAATTTTAATACATGTACATACTAAAAAATAAACTTGAAACATTCACAAAAATCTCATTTTATGTCTAACGCATATATATATATATATTCCAACAGGAGAAATCATGATCTAGTAGATAGTCATAAAATATATACTATTATAAATTCATCATCATAAGTTCATAAATTCCACCAAATTCATAAATTCATGTCACTAAAAATACCCATCCGAAACCAAAATCATAAATTCACGTCACTAAAAATATCCATCCAACCAAATTTATAAATTCATCACACAAAATATCCATCGAACCAAATTCATAAATTCATAACTATAAGATCATTGTCTTAATTTAGAAACTATTGTGGCTCTCTACTGCATCTCTTCATTTCTTTGCATTTTCCTTTTCAGAATCGGAAGTTCTCCTCTCCTCTAGCCATTGTTGATGCTCATCTAAGATCCCATCCATACCCCTAATAGCATCAACAACAATTTGCATCCTAGATGCAAACATCCTCACAGGTGGTGCGACACATTCTTCATTTTGAATAATGTTGATTTGATCTTGGATGGTTCTAACATTGGCATTGATTCGTGCTTGCAAATGAGCACCATCGATTTCAGGTGGTGGAGGTGGGGGGAATATGAGGTGGAGTGGGTGGAGTGGGTGGAGGTGGAGGTGGAGGTGGAGGTGGAGGTGGAGGTGAAGGTGGTGGAGATGGATGGCGTGGAGGTGGATTGTGAATATTATTGAATTGATCCATGTGACCTCTAAGATATGAGTGAACCTGGATTAGATTTATAATTTCAAAATGTAAGATACATGTTTAGGAAATACCCTTAAACCATTCAACACAAATGACCTAATTGAATACAAATGATAAAATATGTAAGCCTCATTTATGTCTAAAGCATGTTACTTGAATGAAAAAACAAATTAACTATTAATATAGGACAATTTATGAATGCTAGAGGGTTTACGGTGTAGACTTTAGGATTTAGGTTTTAGGGTAATAGGATGGCTTAAGGGGGTCTATGTAGTAAGGTCCTAGTACAAAATAGCATGGCTTTTAAGTGAATAAAATTTGGTGAAGATGCCCAAGGCAACCAAATTTCATTAAGGTCTAAGGAAACTTCACCAAATTTTACTCACTTGAGCCATGTCATTTTGTCCTAGGAACTTACTAGACATAGATCCCCTTAAGCCATCCTATCACCCTAAACCGTAAATTGATCAACCTAGATCGTGAAATCTCATTCATATTATAATCTTGCATGATCTTATTATTGTTAAATTTGGTTGCCTTGGGCAACTTCACCAAATTTTATTCACTTGAGCCATGTCATTTTGTCCTAGGAACTTACTAGACATAGATCCCCTTAAGCCATCCTATCACCCTAAACCGTAAATTAATCAACCTAGATCATGAAATATCATTCATATTATAATCTTGCATGATATTATTATTCTTAAATTTGGTTGCCTTGGGCAACTTCACCAAATTTTGAGAACTTATTTGATCCCCTTAAGAAATGTCATATTAGGACACCTTAAGGCATCCTAAAGTATAGCTTAAGGGGATCTATGTAGTAAAGTCCTAGTACAAAATGGCATGGCTTAAGTGAATAAAATTTGGTGAAGATGCCTAAGGCAACCAAATTTCATTAAGGTCCTAGGCAACTTCACCAAATTTTATTCACTTGAGTCATGTTAGTTTGTCCTAGGACCTTACTAGACATAGATCCCCTTAAGCCATCCTATCACCCTAAACCGTAAATCGGTCAACCTAGATCATGATATATCTCATTCATATTATAATCTTGCACAATCTTATTATTGTTAAATTTGGTTGCCTTGGGCAACTTCACCAAATTTTGAGAACTTATTTGATCCCCTTAAGAAATGTCATATTAGGATCCCTTAAGACAACAATTTACGGTTTAGGGTGATAGGATGGCTTAAGTGGATCTATTTATAGTGAGGTCTTAGGACAAAATGACATGGCTCAAGTGAATAAAATCTGGTGAAGTTTCCCAAGGCAACCAAATTTCATTAAGAGCCTAAGAAAAAATGATGGCTTTAGGGTTTAGGGTTTAAGGTTTAGAGTTTAGGGTTTAGGGTAATATGATAGCTTAAGGTGATCTATGTAGTAAGGTCCTATGACAAAATTACATGGCTTAAGGGGATAAAATTTGGTGGAGTTTCCCAAGGCAACCAAATTTTATTTTAAGGTCCTAAGACAAAATGAATGCTTTAGTGTTTAGGGTTTAGATTTTAGAGTTCAAGGTTTAGGGTATAGGGAAGTTAGGGTGAATTTTTGGTGTCCCTTGGAATATAATGGACTTGCAAGTTAGTTAAAAACATTTTCTTGTGGAATAGTTGATTGAGATAGCTCTTGTTTCAACTGGCCAACCTAGATCATGAAATATCATTCATATTATAATCTTGCACGATCTTATTATTGTTAAATTTGGTTGCCTTGGGCAACTTCACCAAATTTTGAGAACTTGTTTGATCCCCTTAAGAAATGTCATATTAGGACCCCTTAAGACATCAATTTATGATTTAGGGTGATAGGATGGCTTAAGGGGATCTATGTCTAGTGAGGTCCTAGGACAAAATGACATGGCTCAAGTGAATAAAATTTGGTGACGTTGCTCAAGGCAGCCTAATTTCATTAAGGGCCTAGGAAAAAATTATGGCTTTATGGTTTAGGGTTCAAAGTTTAGAGTTTAGGGTTTAGGGTGATAGGATGGCTTAAGGGGATCTATGTAGTAAGGTCATACGACAAAATGACACGGCTTAAGGGAATAAAATTTGGTGGAGTTGCCTAAGGCAACCAAATTTCATTTTAAGGTCCTAGGACAAAATGAATGCTTTATTTAGTGTTAAGGGTTTAGATTTTAGAGTTCAGGGTTTAGGGTTTAGGGAACTTAAGGTGAAGCTTGGGTGGCCCTTGGAATAATGGACTTGCAAGTTAGTGCCTAGTTTATTAATATTTTTGATTTTATGAATAGATTGACTATTTCCATAATAGAAACACATAATTATGTATTATTAAGATCGAGTTTGATGTATATTTTAACTGGATTTTTTTTTAATTGAATATAATATTATTTTATTTAACATTTTTTTCATTAATATTTCCCACTTAAATGAATTTTATGATATAAAATGTATAATATAAAATTAGTTAATGTTGAATCAAGTATTTTATTTTGGATTGTTTGGAATTGAAAGAACCTAAAAGAAAGAAAAGAAAAATATTTAGATTCTTTTAGTGTCTAGCTAACTAGTGCAAATTGAGATTTTAGACTAAACTAGAAGCCTAATTAACAAGTAATTGACTAGAATGAGGGTTAAGATTGTCAAAAGACAATAGACAACACATGCAAACAAGAAATGGAAACAAGGCATGACTAAGAGAGATCAAAACATAAAATAGAAATGAATGTTGAATATTATCTAATTAAGTGACAACTGGAAATGGATTGTACACTTGGATTTAGGAATTTTCTAACTAAATTTGCAAACAAACATTCATAAAATTTATGAATTGTAACTATTCTTTAACATATTATTTTCTAATCTAATTATAATTTAACATTGAAAGTAAAGTTTAACATATTGTTTTCTCCATACAATGCAAATGAAATTTAAAACATTTAAGCAATGCAAATGAATTTTCTTGAGCTTGAAATTATGGTTTTCAAAATCAAAATGATTTGTTCAATTTCAATTTAGCGTTTTAGCATTTTTTTGTTTCAATTCAATTTAGGGTTTCAATCTAAGCAATTAGGGTTTTTAATACAATTTTTTTGTTTCATTTCAAACTAGGGTTTTCAAATCCAATTTTTTTTGTTTGATTTGAATTCAGGGTTTCAAAAAGATTGATTAGGGTTTCCAAATGCAATTTTTTATTTCATTTCAATTTCTAGGGTTTTGAAATGCAATTTTTTTTGTTTCCTTTCAATTAGGGTTTTCAAATGCAATCTTTTTTGGTTTGATTGAACAATTTAGGTTTCAAAAGCTAAATTTTGTTTCTAAAATACAATTCAAGGTTCATTTTTTCCTTTCTATTCAATATCTTTAGGTTTAATTGCATTTTTTTGTCTATTTCTACAATTCCTCATTTCTACTGTTACGGGAAATAAAATGCTTAAAACATCAAATAAATTAAAAAAAACATGCTAAAATCTATTCTTCTATTAAAAATTTCAATAAAAAACTAAAAAATGTGAGAAAGTGGGGGTGGAGGCATACCTGGAGGTTGGTTTTGAAGTTGTTGTCACCCACCAATTTGGGATCCCGTGCACAGTGAAAATGAAGTTTTGTTCATTTTTAAAAAAATAAATACCATTACAAAATAGGATCCCAATTATTACAAAATGGTGTCCCAATTTTTATAAATCGGGATCACATTTTGTACTAATCAGGATCTTGTTTTGTGTCCGTTGGTTCAATACCCTTTAACAAACAAGATCCCGATTTTTAAAAAGTGGGATCCCGTTTGACATTTAGGCTTGGGATCCTGTTTATAAAAATCGGGTTCCCGTTTTTGCAATACCAATTTCATTTTTTTGGCTAAGGAAAAAACTTCCACGTTTCTTGGATTCAACTTTGTGTACTTACCCCTAGATTATGTGATGCAGGAGCATCCATGACAATTGGCAATCCTATGTCAATAAAAAAAAGGAGGTTAATTTTGTTGAGAATTTTTGGATTTTGGAGTGAATTAATTTTGGGCTGAATTTCATGTTGAGGGATGACAAATGATTTACCTTTGAATAATTAAATTTTTCAAATAATTTTTTCTTGCACATTGACCAGTTGACTTGTAGGGTGAAAAAGCAAGAAAAAATAGTTTAAATATTTAATTGCAAATTATCCAAAAAGTGTATTGGGGTGTTGGATTTTTGAAATAAAGGAGTTAATACACTTCATCATGATTCCTAAAAAATAGGGATTGGAGAAGTGGGCACCCAGACCTTGCTTTATTGTCTTGTTTTTCAAGAGTCAAAAAAGGGAGGAATTTAAAATTAAAAAAATGTATCTTTTGTGGGGCTGTTAGAAATGTGTTTTAAATGATTTTTAATTAATTTTTGAAGGTATGAATGTACAGCAACAGCAGGGGGTCATGCCATAATGGAGAGGCGCAAATAAAGCATATGAAAATAATTTCATGACATGAGGAGTTAAGAATTAAAAAACTACTTTTTGGCAGGGGGTTTTGAAGAGGAATTTGAAGAAGTTATTGGACATTTTTTTGCAGGTTTGGATTGATTTCCAACATTCCATGAAGGTTACAGAACAATAAGATTAAAGCCACAGAAGTTGCAAGTGGATTTAAGGTGTTGGGAGTGAGATAGTTTGCAAGAGCTCACATAGTTGAGCATAGATTGTGTTTGAATGATATTGCATTACATATCAGATGTTTGTAAGGGTTTTTATTTTTTGTTCATCAATCTATTTATGACTGAAAATAATTTGTAATCATTCTCCTTTAACAAAGAAATTCATTGGTTTCATGTGCAAACAAGTTGTTGAATTTAAATTGTAATTTTTTTCTTTTTTTGTTTAAGCAATTGTTTGAGGATTTTAGAAAGGGGTTTGAGAGTGTATGAATCTCTATTTACATCAATGGTATCAGAGCCAAAAGATCTCGAGTGTGTGAACAAACTGCCAAAGATGTAAGGAAATCTAGGAGCCCATCTAGTGAAAACTCCATAACAGTAGTGCCTTCGATAACTTTCATTTGATTAGGCTGCCTCAAAGACACGTACAACTATGTCCTAAAGCGAAAACAGACACAGTTATTTCCACATTAATCCTTCTGAGAAAAACACATGTGAATTCAATAGCAATCATGATCACGAGAGACTCCAGCAGCTTAACTCTGCCTCTCAATCCTCTGCTTCGACCTCATGGCCTCGGCCTTTCGTCCAACCACTCGGTCCTCTCTCTATCATTCTCTCTCTGGCACTCGGCTCTTTAGCTCATTGGATTATCAGCTTCTCAGCTCTCTCTTCTTTTCAGAACGTCCAATGCATACATATTTACATTTGTTCTTTAATAGGCTCTCTGTGAATCAGTTCAAGATCACAAAACAATAATCTCCAGCTCAGCATCCTTATCGTCGTTCCATTCTGGTGTAGATTTTCCTTACAGACTATTCAGTTCCATCGCAACTGCTAGAAAAATCCAACCGCCAACCGTTTGAATTTCACTTCCTCTGATTGGTCCAAATCGCACCACATAGGACAGTCATCATTCGATCAAGAGCATTCAACCTGTGTTGGCATGTCGGTGAGACACTAATTGTGTCTTCCCGATGCCACAGAGCCCATATCATCTTTATTGCCAAGAGTCTTCACTATCGGCAAGACGTTACACCGAGTCCGAAAAGCTAGCACTTAGACTTTGTCGTGTCGCCAAGACATCTTACCAAAGTTCACAAGTTACATCGACATCAGTATTCTCATCAGCGAGACAATCGCCATTCGATGAGACAACATACTGATGTTCCAAAGTCATATCGATGTGAGCAACAGTCGACAAGACAACCATCTTTCGCTGAGAGGTCATACCGACATCAGGACCATCGACAAGACAATCACTCTTTGCCAAGACTTCATAACGAGCTCTTCATGTTATACTGAAACATCCCAGTCGGCAAGACATATCGCTTTCGCTGAGATGTTACTCTGAAGTCTTCAAGTCATACCGAGTTGGCAAGACTTTCCACATTCGGTAAGACAACATACCGAAACACATGTGTTACACCAAAGTCTCCTGTCGGGCAGACATACCACTCGCCAAGAGGTCACACCGAGACTCTGAAGGTTACACCGACAGTTGGCAAGACATTCGTCTTCGCCAAGACCCTACACCGAGCATCACATGTCATGCCAAGGACCTTTTTACTATTGGCGAGACCAACACCTATCACCAAGACTTCATGCCGAAGTCCCCAGGTTATCCTGAGCCCACCTTTCGCCAGGAGTCATGCCGAACGCATCCCACACCGTTAGTGAGACAAATGCCCATCGTCAAGAGTTCTTACTGAACTCTTTCATTACTTCGATGACTCCATTCACCGAGACATCTCCCAGTCACCAAGACTACATGCTGATAGGAGAAAGTCATGCCGATTTCCACATCGGCCAGACAGACCAAAGGTCATGCCGATATCGGCAAGACTTCCTATTGTCGTCGAGACATCATTCTGACACATATGAGTTACCCCGATGATCTAGTCGCCATGAGTCTCCCCGACATCTGCTAGACCAAACCATCGGCCAGAGGTCTCCACTCGGTAGAAGGTTACAACGAAGGCCACAAGTCACAACAACATCACCAATCGGCAAGACAAAAGCATTGTCTTGGTGACATGAGCAAAACACAAGGTTACTAAACTGCCAGTTGGCCAGACAACAGGAATGTCACAATGACCATGCTTTCTTAGAGCTTCCAGCCTGTGAGATTGAGGCACATTTTCCAACAAAAGAGAGGCAGTTTGCACTAGGATTGAGCTTGTAGGTGTTGGAGAAAATGAATGGGAGAGGAGCCCATCATGGTAGAGGAAGAAGAAGAATGGACAACTTTGTCCATGATGGTGATTTTAGAGCTTTGATAAGACAAGTGGAAAAACTTCAAGAAGAAATAAGAAGAGGGTTTTCACAGAGAAGGGAACTAGAAAGCGATGAGGAAGAAGAATCTCCAAAGAATGCCAGCCAAACAACTGAATAGAGAGAGGAAGTTTTTGCAGTTGTGAGGGATCCATTGTTGAGAGTCCTATCAAAAATGGGGAAGAGACCAAAGATTGGTGTTCCTATCTTTAATGGAAATTTGAATCCAAAAGAACTTATTGATTGGATAAATGATATGGAAGAGTACTTCAATTTTGAAGAAATTGGAGACCTAGATAGAGTAAGATTTTCCAAGACAAGATTGAACGGACATGTTTCAATCTGGTGGAGAGAAATTTAGTTCGAAAGAGGATGAAAAGGGGAGGAGAAAATCACAAGATGGGACAAAATGGTAGTGAAAATGAAAATTCAATTCATTCCAGTGGATTATGAGTTGGATTTTCTCAAGAAAATGCAAGGATTGAAGCAAGGAACAAAAACGGTGAAAGAATATATAGAGGAGTTTCATAAGATCTTGATTAGAACAAGACATGTTGAATAAACTAAGGAGAAGGTTACAAGATACATTAATGGTTTGAGACCAAGCATACAAGATGAGATGACTTTGGTGAGAGTTCACACAATGGAAGATGTGTATCAAATTTCCTTAAAATTTAAGGAAAGAAAGAATAAAAGGTATGATAGTAAGCAAAGAGGAAGAGGCCATAAAAAGGAGGTTGAAGGAAGAACATATGGAGCAGAAAATAATCAGAAAAATCATAAAAAAGAAGACCAAAGCAACAACAAGAATCAGAGATATGATGACTCATATGGTCCTAGAGATCAAAATCCAAGAGGTAGAGGAAGATTGGGTAGAGGTGTTGGAAGAGAAAAATTTAGAGGAAACTGTTTAAGTGTGGAGAGGAGGGTAAAAAATCATATGGATTTCATCATGAAGAGGAAAGACCAAGAAGAAGATCAAAAAATCAGAATAGAGTAGTAAATGTGAATAAGGAAGATGTAGGATCATCACATTCTAAAGAAGCGGAAGATGGTGAAGCTTTAATGGCAAGGAGAAACCTCTTGAATGAAGATGATAAATCAATACAAAGAAAATTTTTGTTTAGAACAAGATGCAAGTGCTAGAATAAGGTATGCAATGTCATCATAAATGGAGGTAGCACAAACAATCTTGTTTCTGAAGAGATGGTGAGAAAATTGTAGCTAGAGAGTTCTCCACATACATATAGGATAGCATGGCTACAAGATGATAGGAAAGTTTTGATCAGCGAGCAAAGTTTGGTAAATATTAATATAGGAGGTTATAGAGATGAAATTTTATGTGATATTATTCCTATAAATGTGTCATATTTTGTTAGGAAGGCCTTGGAAATTTGACAGGAAGGTGACGCACTATGGTTATGCCAACACATACACATTGATGAATGATGGAGTGAAACACAAATTGAAGCCATTGAAAGAAGAAATGGGTAAGGTTTGCAGCAATGCAAGGTCTTGTTTCATTGATGAAATTAGAATTTTAGATGGTATGAAGTATGAATATGTTGGATTTATTAACACTAACCATGAAGAAGATAAGAAAGGTGAATTGTTGACTCAAATTGAAGAAGATATCTCAAGTGGAATGAAGGTAGAAGAATAGGGTAATCCTCAATCTACAAACATAATCCTCTTCTTCTGAAAGTTGAAAACCTTCTAGTTGTTCAATGTAGACTTCCTATTCAAGATTTTCATTCAGAAATGCAAATTTAACATCCATTTGATACACTTTAAACCCTTTATAAACTGAAAATGCAAGAAACATCCTAATGGATTCTAATCTTGCAACAGGTGCTAATGTTTCTTCAAAGTCAATTCCTTCAACTTGTGCATACCCTTTGCACACCAACCTTTCCTTATTCCTTAGAATTAGATATGCATTTAATTTATTCCTTTGTTTATTCAATTTGATCATGATCTATGTTGTATCAACAATCTATGCTTCCGCCCTATAAATTAGATCTTCAATGACATTGGTCATTGGTGTAGTTAGACCAATTAATTCCATTCACTATGTCAAAAACCAAGTGAAACCCTTGTTCACATGGACCTAGCCATTGTAATCTTCATCTTTGAACTTGAACCGTCAATCTGCAACCTTCGCACCATGATCCATCAATTCTCCATTAACCTTATCAACTTGAAGACACATCCATTAGATCATCTTCTTTAAACTTACATCGTTGATCTTCACTGTGAGTGATGCAGGAGCATCCAGTGGTGTGAGGGAAATCTCGCATCACCCAAAAATATGCTTTCCATTTATGTTCCTGTTGTTTTATTTTTGTAGATGTTTTTGCATTTCTAGATACCCTTTTCGTTGAATAAGAGTTTCCAACTTTCAAAACTGTTTTTCTACTTTTTCTACTCAACTGCTATTTTTAGCAGTGTGTGAATTTGAAGGCATGGGAAGACAGAAATTTATGGGAAGGTTCAAGACGGAAAAATAAGCACTTTGGTGAAAGAATCAGGTCAAGATCATTCACGGTTTGAAAGTTATTCAAGTTCCAATTTCTGCTTTTTGCCGTGAAAAACCTTCTGAGTTCAGTTTGAGGCACAAAACAATTTCAGATGGGCCCGAAAATTTGTGGAAACCCCAAAGTAGTTGTCATAGGCCCTACTTTGTGCCACATCATCTTTTCGAGAGCTTTCTGAAAAGGTATTATCATTGAAAATCCAACGGTCGAATTAAAAGTTATGGCTTCCAGAAGTTGGTGCATATTTTAGAAATGTTGTAATTTTTTAATGTGAATTTAAATTTGAATTTCAAATTGTAATTTTTAGCGCCAAACCACCAAAACTCATATCCCGAATGTTGTTTTTGGCTCCAAACCAAAAAGGGGTTATTTATGGGCTAGTTTCTAATTTTTGGGTAGCTTTTTGGGGAAAAGAGTTCGCATGCTGCGAAAAGGGGATTTGTTGTAATTTCTGTAATTTTTTTGAAACTTTTGTAGCTTGCATGTATCTCAGAGCTCAAGGATTTGGGATCCTCTGCATGTAAGATTTTCATTATTGAATAATCATAAAGTTTTCTAGTTGTGTGCATTATTTCTGTGTCTTGGGTTTGCTCCCTCGTCAGTGAGTCACAAGCCTGAGAAGTCACCGTTAGATCTTTGCCTTTTGATCTCCACCATTGATCTTCTTCATACACCACTTGCCATGGTCGATTTCCACCAAGAAAAATTTCCACATAATCACCACACAATTCACAATGATGATTTGAATTGGTCTATCATTCAACCACTAGGCACCACCTATCTGCACATCACCATCCACCTTTATCACCTTCCTATCAGGTCCCACATTTGGAGTGTCGAAGGGACTCTAAAGCCACTCACTCCAATATCCATAAGTCCCTTAGATGAAATTCTATTAGAATGTTGAAGGGACCAATTATCTATCTCGCCGATATGCATATGTCACCTTGATGAAGTGATCTTACAGTTTGATCATCACCAGATCAATCATAATCGTTGATCGGGTTCATCGTTGATAGCCTTTGTCGATGTAATCATTTTTTGCTACCTGTCAACGTGACATCACCTTCCACTAACTTCATATGTCAAAGGGACCATCGTTTATTTCTTGTTGATATTCATCCTTCTCCCCGATGAGGTGCCTTCACATTTGCATCATTTGATCACCATCGATCAATGCCATTCAATCTCTACTGTTGCCAGCTATATCGCTAGCTAAAAGCATGGTCCCACAAAATCTTCACGGGTTGGCGGGCTAATTCCACCTGTAAAACTCTTGTGTCATCTTCCACTAGCTCCTTATGTCGCCATCATTGTGTCAAAGAGACTTAAAATTACTCACTTTGATGTGGTGTTGTCTCTTTGATATACCTTGCAGCTTTGATCACCGTCTAATCAACATTATTCAATCTGCACCGTTGATTAACCTGTCATCACCAAGTCAAAGGGACTTCAAAGTAGCTCCCACTGATATGATGTAGTCACCTCGATATATCTTGTCACCTTGATCACCACCGTCGATCTTCATCATTAGCATACACACACCAACAACCGAAAGGCTAGATAATTGGGTTTCAGTTTCCCAATGAGTTCAAAGGCATAAGTTATATTAACTTATGCTAGTTGCAACCTGCGATCGATAGTCAACATCAAAATAAAATTTATGTTCAGAACACCATGACTGCAAACCTAGGGTTTAACTGATAAACCCTAAACCTTGTCCAAGCGCACAAGTAATTGATTCCAGAATATATTTGAAACCTTCTGATCTTGCAAAGCATATCTCTAGAATGCTCTCGAAAAACCCACATCGAATTTGGACTCTGATTTCACCCCTGTCATCTGAAAGACCCTCCTGCAACCATGTGTCAACTTTTCATGACATTGTTGCAAAATTTTAGCAACATTGAAACATGCGCCACTTCTTCTAGAACTACATTCACTGCATACCTTATCTCTCCTTAACATCAATAACATTTTGGACATCAATTCCAACAACCTCCTTTACCAGATCAAGTCCAACTCACCTTTGATCCTCTTTTGACATCAATGACAGCAATATGCCAACATTTTTCTCCCTAGCTGGGAAGATTGAAGTGGTGAATCCCATATTTCTGGACTCTCATGTGTATTACTCCTCTTGTTAGATTCCTTCAAGAAAGGGCTATGAGGATCTAATCAAAACAATTAAATAGTTTCTTAGTCTAATTGGAATGGTGATGTTGGTTTTAAATCAACTTCTTGGTTACAATGCATCAATGTTCCACGAAGTTTCAGGGACGGGGACAGGGGGCCTAATTTTGAGGATGACAAGGGGATGGCGGGGGGACAACAATAGGGGATGGCGGGGGGCGACGTTGAAATACATATAGTACTTGAAAAATTAGTTATAAAAAGATGTATAACAATATAATTATATAATTGTAGAAGCCTAAGGAATAAGTAAAGTTAACACATAAAAACAAAACTTAAAACTTAAAAGTTTAAAGTTTAAACACAATAACGCATTGCAATGATATATCATTTCATTGAACTAGTGAACCACTGAACATTGAAAATCAAAATGAAAATATAGACATTGGAAAATGCAACAAGAACTAGATGTTTCATAATTTGAGTTTCATAATCATGATTCATGAATCATAATTACAATCAAGTATCACTGTATCATCAATGTTCAAACTTCAAACTTCAAAAACATAGTACAAAATAGTAAATACTAATAGTAAATGGATTGATAACATTTTTCTCGCTCCTTTTTTTCAGCTCAAAGCTCCATTCTCCTTGTTGTCCATATGAAAGGCTTGGTAATTGGTTTGTAACTGTTTAAATTGGAAAAGTGAATCCTTACAACATGGGTTCAGTTTTGGTGTTTCATCCATTTGGTGGAAAAAAAATGGTTCAATATCAAGGACAACCTCTTGTTGTTGCTTTTTTGAGACATTCCCTTAATTTATTTAATAAAGGGATTCAACAATTCGGTGATTTATGGGAATTTAATACATTTGATTGGGTTGCATGGCATATTATTAAGAATATTTTTTGTTTAAATAATAAGCTTCAAAGCTTTTTTATTTTTGTGAGAGCCTTGGTTCCCATGGATCTGATTATAAAGCTTTGTACTCCCTTGCATTGCAATATCTTCAAGGATTGGTGGTGGTTGAAAAATGTCCAGTTTGGTTGTTTTAATTTAAAATATATATATCTTAGTCTGCTTCCTTCATTGTCCTTAAATCCAAGGCTAAATCAGAAAAGGAAATGCAATTTCAAAGAAAAGACTTGGAGAAGATTGAGTACTTAGATTTGGAGGTCAAAAGCTGAGGTTAATGCTCAAATCTTGGCCTGGAAAGTTTTACACTTCAAATTACCTATTGGTGGCAAGTTAAGATGCATGATGGTGTAGTTGATTAAATGCCCCTTCTGTTAATACAATGAAAGTCTAAAACACATTTTTTGGGATTGTGCATGGACTAAAAGGAAATGGAATGTTATTTTTAAATTTCTTCTTGCTAGTTTTAAGAATAATTCAAGCTGGAAAGAAGTCTTATTGGGTTTTGGCATGCAAAATAATGTTGTGGTTGATTCTATGAGACATGCTATTTTACTAAATATATGGAAAAGATGATGTTTGATAGTTTTTGTAAAGCATAATGTGCACCAAGAAGCGAAAACGCTAAAGTTTTACTCTGATGTTATCTTCCAAATTGTTGTGTTGTGTTCTCAATTGCAAGGGATTCCCATAGAAAAGGTGAAATTCAACAACCACTTTGGAAAGATAAAGTATCCAATGCTTTAGCTTCATGAAAAAGACTCTTTATGTCCTTCATATATATAATGTATGTTAAAATTTAGAGTTGAATGTTGTTCATAATTTAGGTTTATGGATGTGGCTCTTGATATTAATGTATTCAACCATTTCTTAAGATTATGGTTGTCAATTATATGAGTCTTTTTTGCTGGACTATTATGTAATTTTTCACTCTTAACAACCTTTTAGTTGCTTTTTTTATTTTTGCATTTTATTTTCTTTGATTCAATACAAAAATAAAAAAATTAGTTTAAATAATTTATTGCTTCAAACAAAAAAGAGATGTAAAAAATGTACATAGTTGAATCCAAAAGTTCTTACTATTAACTCAAAGCTTGTTCTATTCATCAAGTATATGCATGCATCTAATGTCTAGTGTATGACATGCTTCATAGAGAGTAAGTTATGCTCGTCAATTGTGCATCCAATGTTTTCCTTTAATGTGCAAATACAAACAAAAGGGTTACATTTGTATGAAATGTAATTAAGAGAGGACAGGGATGCAAAAACCCACTTGCCACATGGGGAACTATATCATCAACTACCAATTGATGATATAACACTTGGTGACATTTCACATAGTCATGGATTCATATGTGGGCCCTCAATTTTAACTTGTGAAACAAGAAGAGGTTGTGATAAAGGTTTAAGCTGACACTTTGATGACAAGTGTCACAATTTTTCAAGCTCACAATCATTAACCAAATGTCAAAAATGAGCCCGCAATAAAGTAAACCTACATGATATAACATGGGCTTGACACATGGGTCCAACGTGGAAAGTGGTGGGGCCAAAAAATTAAAGGCACAAGCAATGCACTTCAGTGATAAAATAAAGCACAAGCATTTTGATAGGAGAATATGTCACTAGGAAAAAGGGGTCAGTTAACACATGAACTTAAAGACTTTGTAAAGGAACTTAAACAATCATAAATTGGCTAAAGAAGTCACTTTAAAATTAAAACATAAAGTGACAGACTTAGGGCATAGGGAAATAGGGTTTAAAATTTAAGAATTTCATAAAAAAATCCAGGATATTGAAAAGTCGTAACAAGGTGTTATGTATTTTTTTCGAACTAAATATTAACTTTTATATGAAAGTGCACCTTATCATTCCTAATAAACTATGAAAATATTTTAAAGACACAAGGCAACTCATTTGTATTTTAGGAATAAAATAAGGCATAAGGAAGCATACACTTTTTGGATGTCATATAGTAACAATTTAAAATCACAAATGATTCAAATATTGATGAATTAGATAAAAAAAAGAAGAAGATAAAATATTATTTCATTTGCAACCAAATAAGATGGATTAAACAACCAAACAACATATCCACAAGAATCACAAGGTCTAGACAAAGTGAGACAACCAAGTGATCTATAATGTTCTGTTCCACATACCTTCCATTGGTCATACATCTATGATATTTCCTTGCACACTCAAGGCAAAACATCAAATCCAACAATGTAGATTGAAACCAAAGCACCATATAATAGCCAATGAGAACGTGTAATTGAATAGGGCATATATCTATCCTACAATTGCATCATATGATGATCAAACTCAATATAACCCTTAATTCAACATAATGAAACATTAAGAAAAGATGAGAGTTATCACATAAATGATCCTTACAACATGCCCATATAACTCTCAAGTCAATAGATATTTGAATGCCTTTCATATAATGTAAACAAATATTTAGTAACTTTAAAATATGAAAGATAAAACTAAAAAACAATTCAAATTTAAAAAATTAAAATAAAATAAATATATTACCATAAACTAATTATAAAACATAAAAAATACTAAATAATATTAAATAACATATACATAAAAATATATACAACTATAAATACAATAAATAAAATGAAATTATAAAATTATATAAATAGATTACAAATATGTATAAAAAATAAATGAAAACCTTACACGAAATCAAACTCTTTATCAATATATCAAATCATTCCCTTTACAGAGCAAGGTAAATGGAAAACGGCCTGGGTCCGCAAATTTGACCGTTACACCTACGTACCAATCATATTTAAAAGCCACCGACATCGTCATATAAAAACAAATTTTAATTATCTTAACCACAAAAAGCTATAAATAATAATAAATATCTAAATCATTATAGTTTTAACGACATCATAATTTTTTGTGTTTTTATGCTCGGCTTCATGCTATTCGGAAGATTCTTTATTTTGTTTAAATCATAAATGTGAAAAAGATATTTCACATTGCCCAATATTTGTACGGCAAATCATATCATATTACATAGAAAAGGAGACCACGACTTTTAAACATTGAGAGTTAACATTAACCAAGAAAAAATATTACGATTGTGATTTCACCAATCTTGATAAAGAAAGGAAAAGGGAAGGGGGCACCTATTTCAACTCATTCTCCCAACACACATGAATGGACAAGCACTCCCTATGGGAAAATCAATTTGTCACCCTTTGAATACAATGGGTTATCCTTACTCACCAAGATGAGCATTACTATTTTGGGGTCTCTGTTATGTATACTTCATGGATTCAGTAGTGTGTTGTGGCTTTTTATAGGATGAGGTAAAGAATCTTCTCTAAATAGAAGTGGGATGGTTTTGTTTTAATTTTTCAATAAAACATTTGGTGATTATTTATAGGATATTTGATTTGTTGGATTGATAATTGTAAGTTAGTATATTTTGGGTCTTGTAAAATTTGTACATATTGTGAATTAGAATTCGATCAATATTTTCAAATGTGGGACTTGCTTGTTGGATTGATAAGAAATTTAGTACATTTTGAGTCTTGTTAAATTTTTATGTAAAACAAGTTAGGATTCAATCAATAGAAAAGTTTTATGTTTGATTGAAGCAGTCAAATTTTAAAGGAGTTGAGTTCTCTTTGACCAACCCCACAAAATGAAACAAAGATAAAATAACAACAATCCCCAATTATACAAATGCTTATTGTTTGTACAAAATTAGAGTTCTTTTAGTGCACCAATTGAAATGTTAATATGAAATGCAAATATAATTCTCAAATCATCAAATGATTAGGACACCTTTAAATACAAAGGCATGATAACTTATCTTGCAAACTTATGTTTCATTTACTCTAAATAGAAAGGAGAAAGGTGAAAATCAATCATATTTAAATTAAAAAATTTAAATTAAGATGAGATAAATTTTTAATTACAAATTAATCACAAAATATAAAAGAAACTAAATTGTATAAAAATATATGCAAATATAAATAATAAAAAAATAAAATAAAATAAATTTATATATAGATATATGCATAATAACTACTTTAAATCATTTTCTTTAAAGTAAACCAAAAAATGATATGGATATGAGAATTTCACCATTACAATTACGTTACCAATCAAACTTGGCAGCCTATTGGTTGCCTTTTATTTTATTATTATTTACTTTGTTTCCAAACAAAATCACCAACATTATCATAGAAAAAGCAAAATTTAATTATCTTGACCACAAATTTTTTTTTTTAAATCATTATTATTTTGCTAAAAAAATTCTCGATTAGATTGTGTCAGTATTTTTGCATTTAGAAAAAAATTAACAATAATCTTCATGGATATTAATCACAAAATATAAAAGAAACTAAATTACATGAAAATATATGTAAATATAAATATAATAAAAAATAAAATAAAACTAATTTATATATAGATATATACATAATAACTACTCTAAATCATTCTCTTTAAAGTAGACGAAAAAATGACATGGATATGTGAATTTCATCATTAAAATTACATTACCAATCAAACTTGGCAGTCTATTAGCTACATTTTTATTGTATTAGTATTTACTTTGTTTCAAAAAAATCATATCATTATACAAAAAATAAAATTTAATTATATTGACCACGAAAAATTATAAATATTTAAATCATTATAGATTTTGCATCCAGAAAAAAATTAACAATAATCTTCATAAATTGTGGAAATCTGTTATCATCATTACAGATTTGGCGACATCGTAATTCTTTAACTCTTAGTACACGGCATAATGCTATTTGCTAAATTGACCGATCCTTTGTAATTGGGTAATTCTAAAAAGTCAAAAAGACAAATCATATCATATTTATATAGAAAAGTGAGACCATGACAGTTGACGTTAAGCAAGAAAATTTGTTGGGATTTGAGCGACAGTGATAAGGATAGAAAGGCAAGCATTTCAACTCATTCTACCAACTCTTACGAATGGACGACCTCCCGCCCATCAACACCCAAAATCACTTTTAAGAATAGGCGAGGACGTGTGTGAACAAGCTGCGACGAGATCATTTAATTGATTAATGAAAAAAGCTAACAAATATTTGAATTAAGTGTAAGATTCGTTTATGCAATTTATTCAAGACCAAAATATTAAGAATTAGCTCAAAAAATTAATTGCTTGATATAACAAAGAGATATGAATAAACAACTTAATAGCTACTCAATTTTTTAAATAGATATATCTAATGTCAAGTGTGAGGCATGTTTTATCAAGTGTAATTTATGGTCATCAAGTGTGCATCCAATGGTTGTCTCAAATATGCAAAAACAAACAAAAGGGTAACATTTATATAAAATACAACTAAGTGAGGACAAGGTGGAAAAACTCACTTGCTACATAATGAAGAATATCTTCCTTAAACATAACTTAGGTGGGTAAAAGTGGGTCCCTACAAGATATAGCCATGTTAGGTACCCATGTACAAAATAACCCTACCTTCTCCCATGTGTGTGTGTTTGTGAGAGATCCTCCCAAACTCCCAACAAATCCCATAGATCCTCTCAAACTCCCAACAAATCTCACAAATCAAGCTCCCCCTCATAAAGAAAGAATGTTAAAGTAGGTCCACCTACATCAAAAAATGCATCCCCCTTTTAGAAGAAAGAATGCATGTGTTATATATATCAATTGAATTCCCCCTATATAGGTAGAGTGAAGAGAGAAAACTTGATAAAGATCTTTGGAAATATTATATTTTCCCATGCCCATGTTAAACTATGATTAGATCTAATTAGTAGACTCAAGTATAATCACAAGTTATGCCACCATGAAAGCATGTAGAGGTGGAGGGAGAGAGTTAATTAGGGTTTATGTGTACCTTCATTACATCTATAGAATGTGATGCAAGTGAAGGAGTTTTTTTCACGAAAAAGGAGAACATGGTTCTCAATAGTATCACCAAGATCCAAAGGTGAGATTCTACAATTAGATGTGAAGTGCTTTGTAAGTATGTATCCGAATGTGGCGAATCATGCATATATATGTTGTCTTACTAAATAGATTCATTTGAAGTATTTAGGGAAGCCATGATCTCCATAGAAATATTTGATACCATATAAGATATTTAAATTCAATCTAGATATTTTCAATCCACAAAATCATTTCAAAATTCTTTTGCATAATAGATATTGATTTTCTTTATTAAACAAGATTGAAAACAGTCTTTTCAAAATGCGTTATCCATTTTTAAAAACTCAATAATAACTTTTTTGTGAAAGTGCATCTTATCATTTCTAATAAACTATGAATTATTTTAAACACTCAAGGCAATTCATTTACATTTTAAAAATAAAATATAGTATCAGGAAACATATAATTTATGGGTGCCTTATAGTGAGGATCTAAAATCATAAATAATTTAGATATTGACAAATTAGATAAACAAAGAGAATACCATTTTTTTTTGCAATGAAACAATATGGATTAAACAATCAAACCACATATCCACAAGAGTCACAAGATCAACAACTTGAGCACAAGGACTAGGCAAAGTGAGATAATCAAGTGATCCATAATGTTCTCCTAAGCCACATACCTTTGATCGATCATTCATTAATGGTTTTTTCTTGCACACTCAAGGCAAAGCATCAAATCCAACAATAAATATCATAGCCAAAGCAACATATAATAGTCAATGAGAACATGCAATTGAACAAGACGTATATATCCTACAATTGCATCGCATGATAATGGGACTCAATATAGCCCATAATTCAATATAATGAAACATCAAGACAAGACAAAAGTTATCACACAAGTGAGTCCTACAACATACAAATATAACTCTCAAGTTATTAGATGATTAGAATGAATACATTGAATGTCTTTAAATATAAGAATATAACAACATATCATATAAACATGTGTTTAGTTAATTCTAGATTTTAAATTTAAAAACTAAAATTAAAACAAGATTAATCTATTCCCATAAATTAATTACAAGACATGAAAAATATCCAATTAAATAACATATACATAAAAATATATATAAATATTAATAGAATAAATAAAATTATATAAATATATAAATACACTAGAGATATATAAAAAATAAATGACAACCTTACACAAAATCAAACTATTTATTAATAATATTAAATAATTCCCTTTAAAATAGAGACCAAGCTAGGTAAATGGAAAACGGCCCGGGTCCGCAAATTTGACCATTACACATATGTACCAATCAAATTTAAAAGCCACCGACATCATCATATCAAAAAAAAAATTTAATTATAGTTTTTACGTACCACAAAACGCTATAAATCCTAAATACCTAAATCATTATCGTTTTAACGACATCAAAAAAAATTATGTTTTCATTCTTGGCTTAATGCTATTTGGAAGATTCTTTATTTAGTTTAAATCATAAATTTGAAAAAGATATTTCACATTATTTGATACGGCAAATCATATCATATTATATAGAAAAATGAGACAACTTTTAAACATTGACAATTGACATCAACCAAGAAATTTTTTTACCATGAATGGACCTCTTTCATTCTCCCAACACACATGAATGGACAAGCACTCCCTATGGGAAAATCAATTTGTGACCCTTTGAATACAATGGGTTATCCTTACTCACCAAGATGAGCATTACTATTTTGGGGTCTTTGTGATGGAAGTGAAGTGTCAAAGTAATGAAATACTGCATATTTTGTGTACCTACATCTCATGGATTCAGATGTGTGTTGTGGCTTTTTCTAGGATGAGACAAAGGATCTTGTGATTGATTATAGATCATCTTTAAATAGAAGTGGGATGGTTTTGTTCTAATTATTTATATGAAGAAATGTGAAGAATAGAACAAGGTATTTGGTGATTATTTATAGCGTATTTTCAAATGTGGGATTTATTGGATTGATAAGTAATTTAGTACATTTGAAGTCTTGTAAAATTGTATGTATAATGAGTTAAGATTTGATCAATAAAAAAATATATGCTTGTTCGAAATAATTTATATTTTGAATTAAAGAGGTATATTTAGAAGTGTATCGGTATAATTATTTATAAAAGGTTTTAGATTTGAGTTTTAATTAGTTTATGCAATGTTATTAGAATTAAGTGTCAAATTTGTTTGTACAATGTATTGAAGATCAAAATGATGAGAACTAGCTTATAAAATTTATTGTTCTAGACAACAAAGATTTGTAAAAAAATTGCACATGATTGAATCTATAAGCTCTTACTAGTAACTCAAAGGCCATTTCATTCATCAAGTATAGCATCTAATGCCAAGTGTGAGACACACTTCATCAAATGTGAGGCATGATTCATCAAGTGTGAGTTGGTCATCAAGTGTGCATCCATTTTTTTCCTTTAACATACAAATATAGGCAAAAAGGTTTCATTTATATGAAATACAATTAAGTGAGGATAGGGATGCACAAAATCATTTTCCACGTAGAGAAGTATATCACCGACTACCAATAATTAATGATGAAATATAACACTAAATAAAATCTAACCTAAGTAAGTTTAGCCTATGGTGTAGTAAAAGCATGAGAAATCTACATACACCAACACCCCACTTAAGACAAGCATAAGGGATAAAGGTGGGCCTTGACAAGATATTTCCATGTTAGATACACATGTAGAAAATAATCTCCTCTATGAAAGGGAGAAGAAGCTAAGTATCCCCCTAACAAATAGTCTTCTAAACTCCTAAGAAATCTTGTAGATGAATTACCCCCCAAAGAAGAGAGAACATCAAAGTAGATAGTGTCCCCTACATCAAATAATACATCTCCGTTTTAGAATAAAGAGCTCATATGTTACATATCAATTGAATTCCCACTCTCCATTGGTAGAATGAACAAAAATGGGATGAAGATATTTAGAAATTATTTATATTTCCCAATGCATATGCTAAACTATGATCAGATATGATCAATAGATTCATGTACAATTGTAGGACATGTAGAGGTGGAGAGAGAACACAAGGGATTACATGTACCCTCATTACATCTAGAGAAGGTAGTATAAGTATAGGAGAGTTTCCATCAAAGAGGATAATGCAATCCTTGATAGTGTTGTCAAAATCCAAAGGTGGGATTCTACAAATAGATGTAAGTTGTTTAGTAAGTAAATATCCCAATGTGGTGGATCTTGTAGACATGTATGATCTTACAAAACAAATTGATCAAAAGAATTTGGAGAAGCCACAATTTCTATAGAAGCAACAATAGGAAGATAAATATACGTGGTTGTACCAATAACATCCATGGGTGCAAGGTTATCCAAGGAAACATCATGAATGAATGGAGGGTCAAATAGATCTCAAAAAAATCCTATATTATGGTCCAATTAGTATAAGGGCACCAAATGTACTCTAGGTGATGCCATATATCCTTAGGAATATTAAGACAAATTAGGTCCTAGAATTTATCATTCTTGCTTAGAACTAAGTCCAATGAGAGGGTAAGAGATTATTTTGTATATAGTGATTCTTAATTGCTTCTCATTGAGATGTGTAGTTCTAGTGATTCAATTTGACAACAAAAGAGAGGAATTTAATACCTAAATCCATATGATGAAATCCCCCAAAATGTGCAACTTTATTTGAGTTCATTCAATAGATGATCCCCACAAGAATTTTGGCAATATAGCATGTTTCTCTCTAGATTTTATAATTTATAAATAAAACCAATAAGGTGAAAGTATACTTCAAAGGCATAATGAGAACAAACTATGAGAATTAATGTGGCGTGGATGAAAAAACACACGCTTTCAAAAGTGGCACTAGAAAAGGATTTCATATGTGTAAGAATGGAGATTTAGAAGCTCTCAAACTAAGAACAACTCATCAAAAGCTTGATGAAATCGTCAATACCGAGAACATGAGGCACAATTACAAAAATAGCAAAGATATTTTTTTTTCTAAATGGGATTTTGGATGACTAAAAATAAGTCCTTCAAAGTTTGGATGCCAAATAAAAAACATAAACTTTACCTTCAAGGATTTTTTGATGAGATCGTGATTTTCAACATGATGGCATGCTAATTAGGCATTGACCATACCATATAAATTAATGTGGTAGGTCTAATACCTTGTAAGATTTTCCTATACAATCTACCAAGGATCAAAATTCCAAGAACTAGGCTAAATATCTAATTGCTCAAGCCCAAAAAAAATGCACGAATGAGCAACTCAATGACTACTATATTCATCAAGTACATGCATCTAATATCAAGTTGATCTATGTTTTATCAAGTGTGAATCTATTTTTTTCATCTAATGCATAAATACAATAAAAAGAGATATTTATAGTGAATGCAACAATGTGAGGAGGAGGATAAAAAACTCACTACCCACATAGGGAAGTGTTTATGCAAAAAATAATTAAATAAAAATTAACCTAAGTAATATTAACCTATGATGTAGTAAATTCATGTGAAATATATATTCCAACACTAAGCTAAGAACCTTGAGAAAATAAATATAACTTAGGGAGGGTGTTGGAAATAGTCCACATTCTAGACTAAAGAGTATAGTAGTTGAGTGTTCCAACAATGAGCATAACAAACTTGTCACTTAGTATATAAAAGATATTTCATAGTCATCATGATCATGGTGAATTCACCATAGTCTATGACAAATTCTCCACTATTATAACTTTTTTCCACCTAAAGAAAATCAACAATTTCACCCAAATGAGAAAAACACTTAGTTTTCAAAGATCTTATTGTATAGTGAAACATGTACATGGATGTCTTTTTCCACCCTTAACATTCTCCAAAATTAAATATTTTCTTAATTCTAAAACACGTCATATATTACATATCCTTTTCATTTTACCCTGCTCTAGAGACCAAATATGTTTTTGTTTCATAATCCTTATTGGTGGATACTAAAAATAGTGACTTAGGGCATGTCTTTAAATATGACAACCTAGACCCAATTTGAATAATTTGACACACAAGCTTATGCACATTTTTAATTCAGGTCAATTCATAATAGGAGAGGAATGAATTTAAATTTGGAAGATCATGATCATGCTAGTGATATTGTCCAAGGCACATGTTTGCACTAGAAATTAATTCAATGATGTTTAAATTACTAGAATGTGAATATATGGATGAATGGAGGGTATAGTAAGAAAATGGAGGGGTTTATTCTAATTTCTATAAGATTTTATGCCTAAATTAACCAAATTAGTTACCAAATTGACATATCTTAAGACAAGGCTAAAGTGAGCATAAAATAAATGGGACAAAGCTCATGAACTATGAAATTTTCTCCTTTACAATCTTGAACTAGAGTGTGTACAAAACAAATTTAGCATTACCAGTATATCTAGTTACACCAACACTTCCCTACCCTCCTCTCCTCCATATGAAAACAATAACATTAATAATAAGTGTATATGTATAAAATATATTTATTTGAAAATTATTAAGAGATGCATTTAGTAAATTTATCATATTAGTATTTATAAATGGAATATGACCTTCCCCTTATTTGGTGTGTAAGATAGTTAAATTAAATGTTTGCAACCATCCCAATCCAATGCAACCAAGCCTAATCCATGCAATCCAATCTTGCAATCTAGTGCATCATCCATAAGCAATCCATGATTTCAATCCAAATTAGTTGATAATCTATTGATCCACTTTAATCCATTATCATCATAGGGATATGTCTTTCCCAATCCTCATATGTGTTTCAGGATGTGTCCTTCCCACGTCAAACAATGTCCTCATCATCATCAATCAAACCATCAATCAGTTTTTAGCTTGACTTGGAGTATAGTCGTTGGTTGCTTTTGGTTTGTTGTGCATGCTTGCTTGTTGCTTGTGTGTTTTATCATTGTTTGCAATTATCATGGTATTTTGCAATCTATTGTCACAAGGGCATCATGGTGCTATGGGGCATATGTTTTCACTTGACCTTTTTGATCACGTACTAGGCACATTGTCATCCTGGTTCCTTATACCTTGGTGCATAACGTCAAGTACAATATCAAATCTAGACCTTGCTCATATCATTGCAACATGATGACCATCTATCCTTCCTCTCCATCCATATTTTCATCAACCTTCTCTATTTTCCTCTATCCTTTTATCCTTCATCCTTTAGTCTTCTCATCCATTTCGAGAAAACACTCGTGTTCTTTGAACCTGCATGTCCTCTTGAGGGGGCATACCACTACCTCCTCGTCATCCTTCCTCATCCTCACTAGTGACTGGGGCATCATGCTTCTAATCCTAATCCCTTTCCTACCCACTATGTTTTATTTTTTGAAATGATGTTACTTCTCTTAGTCGTAACATCATCTCAAAGAGGGGCAAAATATAGACACTAGAAAATTGTCCTTCGCCTACGAGCCCACATTTTCATATAAATTCCTCCTTCTGCTTGCATAATTAAATAGTTTTAATTATTTAATTATTTTCAAAGGTCATATTCCTCTATTAATTTTAAAAATGATTCTTAATTATTTAATTAATTCATTTTCTCCTTATTCCTCCTTTGATTAATTAAATAAATTTTATTTATTTAATTGTGTCACTAATTATTTTTCTTTTCCTCTATAATTGAATAAATTCCTATTTTATTTTTCACTTTTCTTCTATAATTAAATTAATCTTTTAATTATTTAATTATTCATTAGCTTTTTCTTCAATAATTACATAAATTTTATTTATTTAATTATTTTCCACCTTTCCCTCCACTATTAAATAATTATTTTAATTATTTAATATTTTGTCATTTTCCTCCACTTTTAATTAAATTATTATTTTAATTAAAATTCAACTTTTCCCTCATCTTCTATAATTAAATAATTGTTTTAATTATTTAATTATTCACTTTCCCTCCAAAATTGAATAATTTTATAATTATTTAATTTTCTCCAACAACCTATTTTTTTGTGTCAACCTACTTATCCGTGTCTTTCTTATCTTTATCTTTCTCATTTAATCTCCACCCTTGATTGAATTAATTTATAATTCAATCTCCACCATCCATCCTTATCTAAACCCTATTTTTACCCTAACCCTATTTCCTTGCTTTTAAAGCAATCTCATCCATTGATCAATATCATTCTTCATCTTTCAATCTTAGCCCTTCATTTGAAATTTGCTTTCTATAAAGAAGAGGCATCCCATCCCATTTTCGTGTCAACATCTTTTATGCTACTATTATGATGTTGGAATCATGAGCAATCACATTCAAATCTTCAACAACTCAACATAATACATTCAATTTTTTGAGGTTTGCATGTATTTGATTTCTTTTGAGGTTTGCATGTGTTTTGGTTTGATTTAAGCTATTTTTATGCATATTTCTATTATATATCATTTGTATGCATACACAAAGATATTTAGATTTTGGAACAATGACGAAGAAAAAACCTAGTGCAACATAGATTCCATAGTACTTAGGTACAAAAAAAAATGTCTTTAATGTTTTCACTATCTAGAATTTTATGTAGACTTGAAATTTCCCTAGGTTGATTCCATGGGTGGGGATCATTTGCACAACACATAGATTTGACCTTTGGCACATGGTTTGAATTTGGTACACTATGTGCTTTTTTAAATTTTTTGCTAATTTCTCCCCTCTTCATTGGTTGTTAAGAACTAGCAGTATTTAAAATTACCTCAAGGAAATCATTGGATTATAAGGGCTAAGTTTTTTATATTATTTTTTTTACAAATATAGATTAGATTGAGCCTCAAAGTATAAAGTCATCTAATATGATTAAAAAAAGCAACTAAAACCCAGAGCAAAAAAATATGATAACTAACAATAACTCCTTATTATATTAAAGGATACAAACTAAGAGTAGTAACAACATCAATCAAGATCATGTCACCATAATTATTACCTTAAAAAATGAATATCATGTAACACGATAAAAACTTATCAAAAGTAGTCAGTAACAACAAAGGACATATATTTGAACCTCTTGAGTAGCAAATAAACCTATTTTCTTACCAATACTATTAAATAGATGCTCAACATTTCTTCTAAGAGTATTCACTCTTAAATCAACACATTCTTTAAACCACTCCTTAGAGTAATAATTAATAGCACAAAAAGGAGGATTAGATCTAAAAATAATATATAAATTAGCAAAGTGCATATCTAAAAACTCTAATGTTGGTTTAGATGCCATAAAGAAAAAAATGGTTTATGGATCAATCAAGTTGATCAAAATGTAAAGGAAAATAAAATTTTCTTAGGCCTAGTGTAGGCTAATCCAATAAAATGCATGCACATAATCACTATAAACCTAGACTAATTAATTATGTGTTGAGATTTGAAAATTAAGCTAGTAATTAAAATGTGTGGGAATTTTCATAGAAAACAAGTGAACACTTAGTTTAATAACTAATGGATGTAGAAAGATTAATAAAGATCTAAATTTGATAATCCTCATGATCAAGGGCAGTGGATGATAAATTATTAATTATCTTGGAATCATAAGTTTATACTAACTCTATGTAGGGACAAATTCAATGGCTTGAGACTAATTAATTTTTTTAACTCAAAGGTATCCCTGACCCTCACGACAAGTGCTCAGATATGCGGCTTAGCCCAACGAAATCAACCACCCTTTCCCTGGGCTTACTTTTTTTGCCAAGTTTTTGGGGAGGAGGAGGCAAGTTGAGGTGAGACTAGTCTGCTAGGGGCTAAGACCGCACTCGACATGACCCTAACCATTTATCATCCATGGGAGAGAATCGATCTCGTGACCTACATGAGACAAATTCGATGGCCTAAGACTAATCTATGATTATGAACTTGCCTTGTACCTTCAAATTTGTCATGTGTGATCTACACACTTATGTTCTTGAATTTGATTGATCACTCTTGACTTTTTCTCTATGTTTCCTAAATATCTTAGGACTTGGTGGTATTAATAAATACCTTAAGGGTTCTTAATTAGCCTCAAGGAGGTGAGTTCTTCTAGACTATCCCCTGAAGATTGAATAAGGATAGAAAACAACAATCTTAAGTCATGCAAATGCTTTTGGCATGTTTGCACAAAACTAGAGTCATTTTAGTACACCAACTAAAGTGTTAGTGAAAATGATATATGGGAAATAACTTTCAAGTCATCAAACAATTAGAATGTCTTTAAATACAAGAACACAATAACATATCTTACAAATTTATGTTTCATTAGTTCTAAGTAAAAGAACATAGATGAAAAGTCAATCACATTTAAATTAAAAATAATAATTTAAGACAAGATGAATCTTTAATTGCAAACTAATCACAAAACATAAAAAAAACTAAATATACAAATATAAATATAATAAAAAAAATACAATGAAAAATATATAACCATGTAAATAGGATAAATATTTGTATATAAATATATGTAAAAGGCAGATGATAACTATTTTTCAATATTTTAAAGGAAAAAGAAACAAATGGGGTGGATATGCAAATTACAATTACAATTACATTACCAATCAAGTTTAAAAGTCACTGACATCGTCATAGTAAAAATAAAATTCAATTATCTTTGACATCATAATTTTTTTAATGTTTGTACACGCTGCTTAATGCTATTCGTTAGACTCACAATCCTTTGTAATTGGGCAATTCAAATACATTTATTTGATTTAAATCTAAAAAGTGAAAAAGACACTTAGATTGGGTACGATAAAACATTTCATATTATATAGAAAAATGACACCACTAAAGTTGACATTAACCAAGAAAATTTGTAGGGATTTCGCTGGCATTGATAAGGAAAGAGGGCAACCATTTCAACTCATTCATTAACACCCAAAACCACTTTTAAGAGGTTATGGGAACATCAATTTCTCAATGGCTTATCCTTCCTAACCAAGATGAGCATTTCTATATTGGGGTGTCTATAAAGTGTCAAAGTAATGAAATACTGCATATTTTGTGTGTTTACAACTCATGGATTCACTAATGTGTTGTAGCTCTTTCAAAGATGAAACAAAGGATCTCCTTTAAATAGAAGTGGGAGATGGTTTTATTTTAATATTCCATATGAAGAATGAGACATACTATTTGGTAATACTTTATAGGCCATTTTTAAATGTGGGATTTGTCAGATTGATGAGTAGGAGTGGGTGATGGAGGGGGAGGTTGAGGGGGTTGTATAATTTGTATCTACAGTGTATTAAGATTTGATTCACACATACATGAAGTGTTTGTTAGATCTATTTTATATTTTAAATTAAAGAGTTTTGATAAGTATTGTAGTGGTATAATTATTTATAAAAAGTATTGTATTTGAGTTTTAATTAATTAACATAAACAGTTAACATGGTATTAGAATTAAGTGTAAGATTTGACTATGTAATATATTCAAGATCAAAATATCAAGAAATAGTTCAAATAACTAAATAACTAATTGCTCGAGATAACAAAGAGATATGAATAAACAACTTAATGGCTACTCTATTGTTTAAATAGTTGTATATAATGTCAAATGTGAGGCATGCTTCATCAAGTGTAAGTTATGCCCAACAAGTGTGCATCCAATGTTTGCCTTAAATATGTAAATACAAGTAAAAGGGTTGCATTTCTATAAAATACAACTAAGTAGGACAAGGTGGAAAAAATAACTTGCTAAATAAAAAAGAATAACCTCCTTAAACATTGCTTAGGGGGGTAAAAATGGGTCCCAACAAGATATAGCCATTTTAGGTACCCATTTACAAAGAGTCCATCAAGTGTGTGTGTGTGTGTGTGTGTGTGTGTGTGTGTGTGTGAGAGAGAGAGAGAGAGAGAGAGAGAGAGAGAGAGAGAGAGAGAGAGAGAGAGAGATCCTCCCAAAATCCTAAAAAAGCTCACAAATGAAGCTCCCCCTAGAAAAGAGAGGATGTTAAAGTAGATAATCTCATAATGAGTGTTAAAGTAGGTTCACCTACATCGAACAATGCTTCTCCCTTTTAGAAGAAATAATTCTTGTGTTATATGTCAATTGAATTCCCACTCTATAGGTAGAGTGAAGAGAGAAAACATGATGATCTTTGGAAAATTATCATATTTCCCCATGCATATGCTATGCTATGATTGGATCTAATCTGTAAACTCAAGTATAATTATAGTTTATGTCACCATGAAAGCATGTAGAGGTGGAGAGAGAATATTAGTTAGGGTTTATGTATACCTTCATTACATCTAGAGTAGGTGATGCAAGTGAAGGAGAGTTTTTATCGACGAGGAAAAAATAGTTCTTAATAGTACTGTCAAGATCAAAAGGTGAGATTCTATAAATAAATGTGTTTGGTATGCAAAATATTTGTTTGGTGCTGCAAATTTTAGTGCAAGTGCATTTTGGTGGAGGTGGTCAAACTATGGTGGGAAGGATCCCACAAGCGGAGAGAAGGAAGGAATAATTAGGTGGAGGTGGACGGTTTGCGGTGGGTTAAGCCCCACTAGAGAGAGCTTAAGATGATGGAAGAAGGGGAAGCAAATTTATTGGAGGAAGATGGCGAGCATGCCAGAAAAGTGTTGGAAAAGAAGAAGAAACAAAATTTTCCAAGGTACCATCTCAGTATTGGAGTATGTTGCAAGTTGCTTACAACTTGAAAGAGTGGTTCTACTACTCAACTCCCTTTTGTGAGCCTATGCTCACAAAATTTCTACCACAGGTTTCTGATGCAGGAGCATCCACAATTGACTGGAAATCTTGCATCAACAAAAAAAAGGTCCTATTGAGTGGAGTGGGAGTCCTAGTTGTCAACCAAATTTGGAAATTTCATGAAAGTGGGTTCACTGATGCCTTTTAACATTTAAAATACTTATTTCATTCATTTTTAGGAGGATTCTTCCAGGTTGGGTGTGGGAGATAGAGGTTTCAGGAAATGGAGGCAGTAGATGCCTGATTAGAAGGAGATTTGATAATTTTTGGAGTTGATGTCTCTTCCAAAAATAATTGGTGAAGGGAAAGGGAAGGTTGTTGGAAGAATGAAGAAGGTTCCCTCTATTTTGATTATCATTGATTCCAACATTGGTTGGTAACTATCTATACCATGATCTAGAAATCTTTGCAGTAAGAAGAATATCAATATGTTGATCAGATGTGTTAGCTATAGGTGTGTTCAACATATTTTTGTGATCCGGTTGGTCTACTCTACTGGAAAATCCTTGATGTTCTTTTGGCCGACAAGGTGTATCTTCTATGTGTGTGTTTCTCTTTAGATCTGAGTTAACCCAACCTTTGGATAACACGTTTTGTTCTATATGACAAAAGAAATTTTTTGCTAAGCCAACAATATCTTTTGTATTTCAAGTATTCCCTTATTTAGGCCGACCCAATTGATAATGGAAGCAATGCCTGCATATATCTATGATGGCCCAAGTGATGAAAAGCAATGAGGTGATATGAAAGTTATGTGACAAGGGTTATAATGCAAAGCTACAGATAAGAGTTCTTTGAGTACCGACAACCAGAGCAAAAATCTAAAGCCTAACCAAAACTACTTCCAACACTATGTAGGTGCACTTCTACAGTTCATTTTTGGTAGTGAGCCAACATATTTTGTACTTTGACATTAAGCCATCTTTTGTACTCAAGTTGTGAGCCTTTTAAGGACAGTGAGTCTTGGCAGTGAGCCCCATAACATTTTGTAACCGGTTATAATATATTGTGAACTAATCCTCACCGTGGTTTTTCCCATTTTGGGTTTTCCACGTAAAAATCTTGGTTTCTATGTGTTATACTTTTTCTTTATGTTCTAGTTCATCATAGCTGTGATATGTGGATTGTTAATGGGATGGTTACTAATTAATTTGGTAAGTCAAATATTGATTCACCCCCCCTCTTAGTATTCTAGATATTCAACAGAGGTAACATCTTCTTGGAGTGGAGATGGGAAGTATTTTTTTGTAGGTTTAATGGTGTGTAGCAACAAAAAATTGATGAATATTTCCATAGTTGAAGAGCAACAGAGTGGATTGTTGAAGAATGCAAATTTAAGAGCCTGTTTCACAATGTAGGAAGTTGATTTGAGAGAGGATAATTTTTAGCTTGTTTTTGATGTTGTTTGTTATCATGTTGCAAATTTAAATATGCCAAGTATTGGCTTTTCATCAGCCTATATGGCTACAAAACATAATTTAATTTCAATGATGTTGTGAAACATTGATGCATATTTGAATAGTGAATATTAAGTATGTTATTGCAGATTTTTGTATCAATTTTTTGTTGTGTGTGAGTTTTTGATTGAGGGTTTGGAATTCCCTTCATCAACTTCACAAATGAGAAAAACATGATATTTTTGGTTCCAAAACATAATTTACATATGATTTCTACATGTTTTTTTATGACATTCTATGAGAGTTTTCATTTTATATCATTGAAAATGATTTATTTGAATTGAAAATCAATATAAATTTTCAATTACTACATATTTTTTGTTTGCTTGGGAGATTTAGTTATCAATTTTATTTGCTATTAACACAAATTTGGTTATTTATTATTATTATTATTGACTAATAATCATTTTATTTTATTTTAGGAGTCTACTTATCATTATGCTTATTTTGAGTGGTTATTATACACACACATATAATTGAAAATTAAATAATTAAGATATATTGATAATTTTGAGTAGTAAGAAAATATTGCAAATTACCGTGGGAAGGAACAAATGAAGACCACCTAAGAAAATTGAGGTGGAGAAAAATAAAGGTAACACATGAAAAGTACTCATCAAAAAAAGAAAATTTTGTGGTGAAGGTAAATCACCATTATATTTAAATTGAGTGTAGAAACAAGTCTTGAATCACCTATTGAAATAAGAAATAATTGTTAGAAATATGAACTAAATTGAATAACCTAAGAAAATTTATAAGAGAAATTCAAAGCTACATATATTAGAAAAATATAAACAATGCAAACAAGCAACTTCGAGAGATATGCAATGTTAGGATGAAATAATTGCATTAAGAGCTTCCAAGATTAAAAAAAATTACAAGTTATGTAGTGAGTTTACACTAGTATAGAAACAACAATAAATTACTGAAAAAACAACCAAAAATTGCTTATAAATGACTGAACTTGGTCACATGACTATTAGTAGTTTATTGTCAGTCATATATAACACAAGCAGATTGATGACTAAATCATTTTTAGTAATTTATTGGTTGTTTTGATTGATCGATTTGGTAGTATATTTAGTCATTCATTGTTGTAATCTGGTCACTTATTTAGTCATTTTTTTCACTAATATATTTAGTCATTGATTGTTGTAATATGGTCACTTATTTAGTCATTTTTTATTCACTAATATATTTAACTGGTTACTTATTTAGTTGTTGATCTAGTCATTGATTGATGTAATCTGGTCACTTATTTATTTATTTTTTATTCACTGATATATTTAGTCATTGATTGTTGTTAATTGGTCACTTATTTAGTCATTTTTATTCACTGTTCACTAATTTTTGTCAACCGGTAGTATATTTAGTCAATTTAATTATTAATTGATGTCAATTAGTACTATATTTAGTCATTTTAATTGACTAATATTTGAGGATTTAAGCATAAAACATAGAAATACACATCAATCATTAATTGCACACAATAAGACAACCATTGAGAAGGAAAAATTAGTGAACTTTATTAATAAAAGAAATGTGTTCTAATTACAACTTAGAAATAGAGTATTACAATTGTTATTTTTTCAGTCACAAGACAAAAAATCTGAGTTACAATATTACACAAAAATGACTGCAAGAAAGAAACTTCTCCAAAAAAAATCTGCAATGATGGAAGCACATGCTTGAAGCCCTTCAATGTGAGCACATGCCCCTTTCATCTCTTAAAACTTCTACAATGTGGGAAATCTTCCTAGAGCAAGTTGTAACATGTAGAATCCAAGAAGGAGAGTGTTGATCGTGTCCCATAGATGAAGCTCTCTCCTTCAATGTAGTCAACAATAACCTAGCTAGAATCTTTCCTCCTTTATATGCAACATGTCATCTAATATGAGCAATAGGCTATTGCCTTTTTCACCATGAATGAAGTTGTGCCTCAGTACAACCAACAAAAGTACTATTAGTCTCAATTCAGAAAGAATAAAAGTGCATTGTATATTGCAAGTTTACAAAATTCCAAACACAACAAAAAGATAAATCAATGAAAAACATGTAGCCTTGTCAACAAATGCCTTAAAAAAAGTGTTCAACATATGCCTAAATATGCATATTGAACACTAGATTTTAGAACCTTGTTCAATGTTTAAGGTGATATGCTCATATTATAGAATGAAGTTGACATTATAAAATGAAGGTTGTGTGTGTGTGAAATGTAGAAAGTTAGTAAATCAACACAAACCTTAATTAAATGAATTATATCAAAGATTCAAAGCAAAGAAGCTACTCCAAATTGCCACAAAATAAATCTTTTAAGAACGTCTCATTGTCCTCTATTCTTAAAAATTCCTTTAACTCTTTGGCCTTCAGATTTCTATGTGCACAAAGGCTATTAGAATGACACTTAAGAAACGAAATTAGCATTCAACATGCAAGCCAACTAAGTTCTTACATGAAACTATATGATGGAAAGGATAATGGATACTATGATGAATGGATGATAGTGTTAGATGATTCGAGGTAGATACTATGGTATTGAGATGGGATGATTCTACATATGCTCAAATGCTAATTATGAATATGTTAATCTAAAATGCAACTATGAAACAAAGTATTACTCTAAGATTTAGCTATGATGCAAAACATGATATAAAATGTAACTATAAGACTCCATAATGCTCCCAAGCTCAAACGATATTCCTGCATGACAACTCTATTCAAAAGTGGATGCCAAATACAATGCCAAAGGGTTGTATTTCTAACCTTTTCCAAGCATTTGGTGAGGTGGCAACGATTGACGATCCATATTCAAACAAGAAGAATGAATAGTGGAGATGGAGAGAATCAAGATGTTGTCCCCTTGAACAAATACAACATGCCAAATGATGGAAGAATCTCTTGACCAATACTTAGAAGTGTATCGGTATAATTATTTATAAAAGAGGTATATTTAGAAGTGTGTCGGTATAATTATTTATAAAAGGTTTTAGATTTGAGTTTTAATTAGTTTATGCAATGTTATTAGAATTAAGTGTAAATTTTTTTTGTACAATGTATTGAAGATCAAAATGATGAGAACTAGCTTATAAAATTTATTGTTCTAGACAACAAATATTTGTAAAAAAATTGCACATGATTGAATCTATAAGCTCTTACTAGTAACTCAAAGGCCATTTCATTCATCAAGTATAACATCTAATGTCAAGTGTGAGACATGCTTCATCAAATGTGAGGCATGGTTCATCAAATGTGAGGTATGCTTCATCAAATATGAGGCATGGTTCATCAAATGTGAGGCATGCTTCATCAAGTGTGAGTTATGGTCATCAAGTGTGCATCCATTTTTTCCTTTAACATACATATATAGCCAAAAGGGTTTCATTTATATGAAATATAGTTAAGTGAGGATAAAGATGAAAAAACTTGTTTTCCACATAGAGAAGTATATGATCAACTACCAATAATTACTGATGCAAGATAGCATTAAGTAAAACCTAACCTAAGTTAAGTTTAACCTATGGTGTAGTAAAAGCATGAGAAACTTACATACACTAGCACCCCACTTAAGACAAGCATAGGGGATAAAGGTGGGCCTTGGCAAGATGTCACTATGTTAGATATCCATGTACAAAAGAATCTCCTCTATGAAAGAGAAAAGAAGCTAAGTATGCCCAAAAAAAAAAAGTCTTCTAAACTCCCAATAAATCTTGCAAATGAATTACCCCCCAAAGAAGAAGAATGTCAAAGTAGATAGTCTTATAGTGAGTGTTAAAGTATGCCCCCTACATCAAATAATGCATCTCCTTTTCAAAAGAAACAACCCAAATGTTACATATCAATTGTTCATTCCCAGTCTATAGGAAAAATGAAGAAAAATAAGATGAAGATATTTATAAATTATTTATATTTCCCAATGTCTATGTTAAACTATGATTAGATATGATCAATAAACTCATGTACAATTGTAGGACATGTAGAGGTGTAAAAGGAAAGCACGGTGCAGAAACACCTTCCAAATGAAAAATTCTCAGGAAAGAAGTGTAGGAAAAAACATTCATTTAAAGTGAGTTACAATCATTAAGATGCACATTAACAGAACAAGAGAAAAAAAAAATTAACACACAAAATTGAACACCAAATTTATGTGGGAAAACCCTTACGAGAGAAAAACCCACACACCAAGTAAAGCCACTTTGTATTACAGTAAGCAAATTACATACAGAGTTACAAACTTCACTCTTAGGTGTTAACTCGCAACAACAATACAATCCCCTGATCAACCTCATGCACCAAATCTGATTTCAGTTCCCTCTCACTGTTCAACACCTTTATATTATCGACATTCCATTTTATCTCACTCATTCTTCAGGTCGGTCATGTCGTAGTACCGATTAGCCAACCAATGAGCAATCTCATTCAAGTTGGTTACCAATGTGCAATCTGATAGCATTAATGCAGTTATATTGTTATCAAGAAATACAACCACTGACTTCAGTTTGAAAACTTTGGTCCAATGAACGTTGATTCACAACAGTGATTTAGAATCAATAAATGATTTTATGTCATGTGTTGACACATCACTTGTCCACCGCTATTGACCATTGCACCAAACAGGTCCCACCAAGACATTCTACACAAGTCACCGAGTTAGTCATCACCATATCGGGGAGACATCATATCATCTCCCTTCAACGTAAGCAAGTCCCACCAATGAAGTCAGACTATCAGAGATTTCATGAACTTCACAACCCGCGACTCGTAGTTTCGAAGTTTCAACTTTTTGTGACATTGCGATATTATTGTTGTCAATCAGATTGCACTTGAGCACTTGAATGATTAAATTCAACAATCTGTTGAAACATGGAAACTATCTTCAGGTTGTGGGTATTCCTATGGTGAAGATAGACCTCGTGATTCTAGGCTAGTTCCTATATGATTCTTAATTAAAAACTGAGTAACTTGTGCTGGAAAAGGGATAGAAGGATTGAACTAAATGCATGAACTAAAATTAAGACTTCGGTGATGCACCTAAATGATGGTGTTGCATGCAACTTGTTTCACAATTACACTTCAATAATCCTATTCGCACAACTAAATCTGAGTAGTTTAACTTCATAAATAATTTATATGAAGGCTTGACTGTATTACCATCTTTGAAGGAAAAGAATGTCTTCACAACTAAAATAGTAAAATAAGCCAAATGCACAACACATAACCTATAGAATCAAACTTGATTGAATACAAGCACATATGAATGAGACGGGAAAATAAAGGTTCTTGAGATTAAAACACGATAGATTCCCTATCAAATAATTCACACATCATGACACCTAAGATTTTGAAGGAAAATACTTTGGCACACTGAAAGGTAAAAGGAAAGCTTTGCAAATTGATAAAACTTGATTAACCTGTAATAACCTACTAAATGTATTAATCTTGAAAAATAAACTGAGTTACAAGAAGCCTTCTTTGCAAAAATTGCAAAAGCAAGAGAAATCAAGAACTAGAGGAAAAAGATTAACTTTTTCCAATATATACAAAAGGCATGCACAAAGCAACCAAAAATAGAACTAAACTGAGAACTGAGGTGAAAATAGCATCTCGAACGTGAAATAAATATCTCCAAAAGATGAGTTCAAACTCATGCAAAAATGAGTGAACTCGGTCTCAAACTCACAGTCACAATGTGTACAACTGAAAAGTAACTCGAACTGAACTAGAAATCCATGAAAAGTGGGCCAAAACATGCAAAAACTGCCTTGTTTTTATCAACTCGCCCATGATAACTGAAAATCCATTTTTGTATCGTGCATGATGATAATATCTCGTAAACTGATGTGAAACTTGAAGCAAAGTGCCAATAATCTTCATATTTTGCATGAATTCAGTCTTCAAACTGATATCAATCTTCAATCGGCCCTCACTTACATCATTTATATGGATTTGTTTGAAAAGGAAATCTTTTAATTAAATATTAAAGATAACCATTTGATGATTATTTTAATATTTAATATTCATTTAATCCACCTTTTATTATATGTTAAATATTAAAGTAATCATATAATTATCTTTAATATTTAATTGATATTTATTAAATCCTAAATCCATGCATAAGTAAAATATTCTAAATTCAAAGAATAACTTTGAAGTCAGCTTCAAAGACTCACGAGCCCTCAGCATCATTAAGTTTTTTATTTTAAAGTCATTGACCCCGTGGCATATTTGATTTTCAAAACATTTCTTAAGAATATAAGTCAAAAGGATGTCTTCATTCGGGTTAGGGAAATTCTAAAATCCAAGTTAAACCCTAGATGATTTTTATCTCTTTAACTCTTGAGTTCACTACTGGAGTTGCGCTGCCATGCATGAAGATAGGGCTTCAACTGGAATTCTATTAAGCAAACAAGGCTTAAAACATAGTAAGTTCTCCTTGCACTGAGAGGAACTCGAATCGTTTGCTTTTAATCTACAAATACTTGGGAGAATTGAGTCTGTATTGAGCTTGTTGTATTTGCAAAAATGAAATCCAGGTCGTGGCACTTCCATTGTTTTATTTGAAAACTTTCCTTTATATTCTATATTCTATTCATGATAGTTTTCACTGTTGAATACCATTGAAAAATAAACAAGACTTCAACTCTTCCTGTGTTGGGCTAGGTCTTCTTCATGGATTTCTAATCTTGTACAGGTCGTGGCTATATATCTCATTTTTACTCTGTTATTCCCTCTTTATTCTCCACGTTTTTACAACCTTTCATTATTAACTTCACTTTATTATTTTTGGATCTGAATTCAAGCTAAATACTCTGTAGTCATGGGTTGAATCCTCATTCATTTCCAGGTATAAGATATATATTGTTTGCAAATATAAATCTAGGTTAATGTACACTAGTTCTTTTTATATGCTCTTGGAACTTCTTTTAAAAGGCATTTGAATGTAAGAGAAATCATATTCTTAATGTAAGAGAAATCATATTGTTTATCTTTTTGCTGAAAGCAGCAGCAAAAACTTTCCTTCATGTCCTCTAAAAAATATTCTCTTATAAAACTGTAATGAAATTGGTGGATGTTCTTGTTTCAAAACATTTTTTATGAAAAACTTGAGCTCCAGGCTCCATATGTAGATATTTTTTCCTGAGTTTTGACTCCTACTGTATCTATCAATGCTTCCTTTGTAGCTTGAGTTGAGATCAAAAAGCTGAAATCAACTGAAATCATTGAAATACTAGCATTTTCTTTGCTTATTCATTAGCATACTCTAAACTCTGTTGTCTTGGATCTTTGTGCAAGATCTATAATCCGCAAGTGACTATCTTTGATCTTTGCATCCATGATAATAGCATTTGATGACTTCTCTTCAAGTAGCCTTGTATCAATTGTGTTGAATATAGCCTCCATTTTTCTTTGTTTGACTTCTTGGCTGCCACTATATCTAGCATGATGTTTTTGAGCTATGTCTTTGCCATTGCTAATGTGACTATAAGCTTAGGCTATGATAGACCTCTGCTCATGCCCAACTTTGTTTCAACATCAGTGTAAACAACTACTTAGCATGCCCATTCTATGTCCCTTAGATAACAAGATTGTAGTAGTGTATTATTTAATGTATTTTGTTGATTGCTTCCTCTGTGGAGCTTTAACTATAGATGAATTCTTTGTACACTTGAAGCCTCCATGATTGAATGCTAGTGAGCATTAGGCATTGTATCTTGGTATATAGTCATTGTAATGTTGCTTTTGATTTTCATATTCCTTGACTGTATAATGCATCTAGTAAGCATTGTCATTCTCTTTTTTGAATCTTCCTTGCATATTCAAGTACTCTAAAAAAAATGATGCATTAATGAGTGAACTCAAATAACAATGGCAACCATACCCTTGATTTTCTTGATGATCCCTCTCTTGATGCCTTAATGTGACAATGCCTTGCATATGTAGTTGTCCTCTATGATGATGATGCTATGAATGAAACTCTTACAAGAGTATAATTGTAGTAGAACTCATGAACAATTTGAAATTGCATCTTTGTCAGCTGTATTCAATGTTATTGAGCAAAGGAAGAATGTAGATTTTCTCTATTGAATTTTCACCATGATATGGCTTGAAGGCTGCTACTTTAAGTTTTCTTTGAGTTTCTTTCATGATAGCAGTCTTATTTCATGACTGTAATTGATATCAATGACTCTCATGTATGATGTAAATGAGAGGTTTCCTCCTGATATGTCGGGCTCTACCCTTGTGGGAGCCCGTTTTACTCCACATATCTAATGAAAATGATCACGAACATAATGAACCTGTTCCTACACATTTAAATAAACAAGTTAGCAAAAATAATCGAATTTGAAAGCTTCCATTGAACTTCGTGTTCCTTGATTGTCAGCCTTTGTAATTTAATCATCTGGTGAATGCCTGACTGGATATATATTACATTCCTATTGTTAGTGTAGGCATAAAGTAGAATGTAATTTATCATTGCATAGATTAAATCTCTAACATCATTCTTTTACAATTTGCAGGTTCATGGAGCGTGGCATCGAGACTGCTGCAGCTTGGAGACACAACAACTGAAGAAATTGAGCAAAAGTGGTTCATCATCACAGGAAATGATGAATTGCTTCCCTCCTTTGTGTTTATGTTATCTTCAGTAGTGTAGTATTTCATCCCATTTTGTATTCATTATTTGATTAATCAGTTACTCCCGCGGCTTGTGCGGGATTTCATTTTTTTCAAAAATGAATAAAAAGCATTATTATGCAAATGCCCAATTTTTTGTTTCAAATACTTGCATAATAAAACTGTAATCAAAATGTAATCTGATATTTATGATGAACAATGAATACTTTAGCAACAAAATTTGAAAACTTTTGTACCTATCAATGATGAATTCAATTTAGCTCTACCTGTTTGAGCTTGTATTGAAAAATAGGTAACAATTACCACAACTCATCGGTCTATTGGGGAAACTCAAGGTAGAGTCCCACCAATAACGCTAAGTCCCATCGATGAACATCCTACACATTCCATCGAGCCATCAGAGAGATTCGAGATAGAGTCCCTTTGATGAAGTTGAGTCCCGCCAATAGAACACAACAATGAACAGATAAAAACCATCAGAACATCGATGGGACTACAAACAAGGTCCCGCTGATGAGACCAACTCCTGCTGATAGAACACACCACGCTGAATAGAATGCCATCGATCCATCGATGGGATTGAGAACAAGGTCCCATTGATAAAGAACTGCTAGGCCGATAGAGAAACAAACACCACTACTACAGAAAGTCGATCAAGCCAGTAAATATGAGACACCTTTCTCCAACATGCTCCCACTTGATGAAGGACTTACTGGCTTTTTCCTAACTCGAAGGTACTAAAAGTCATAGGCTCGAAGGCCCATTGAATTAGTACACCACCTGTACTTGTTTGTACTCACAGGCTTTGTCAATGCATCAACAACATTCTCTAGAGTATCCACTTTTTTAAGATTAACCTTTCCATCCTCCACCATATCATGAACGAAATGATATTGAACATCGATATGCTTCATCCTGGCATGGAAAGTAGGATTTTTTGCCAAACAGATAGCACTATGACTGTCACAGTAAATAGTAATTTTCCCTGCATTAAACCCAACATCAGAACACAAACATCTAAATCAAATTGCTTCCTTACAGGTGTGTGTTGCTGCCATGTACTCCTTAGTAGTAGATAAAGTGACTACAACCTTCCGCTTGCTCATCCAACTAACTGCACCATCAAATAATATGAAGATGTATCCACTGGTGGATCTTCTACTATCAACATCCCCTGCCCAATCAAAATCCACATACCCATGAATGCTAAGAGATCTATGTGACCCGTCCGGGTTGCCATGATAACACAAAGCATACTCTGAAGTGCCCTTCAAATACCTAAAGAATATTTTTGCAACATCCCAATGTGACCTTCTTGGATTAGCCATAAATTGACTAAGTACTCCCACTGCTTGGGAAATGTCTGGCTTGGTACAGACTATTGCATACATTAAACTTCTAATTGCACTTGCATAAGGCACCCTGGTCATGTCCTTCATCTCAGTAGGATACTTTGGACAATCTTCAACAGATAGCTTCATCCCCTACAACACTGGAACAACTAAATGCTTGCAATATGTCATACTAAATCTCTCAAGGACGGTACTAATATACTTGATTTGGCTGAGCCAAAGCTTTCTACTTCCCCTGTCCCTTCTAATTTCCACAACCAGAATATACCTTGCTGCACCCAAATCTTTCATTTCATACTGTGCTTGGCAACTAAGATTTAAAATTAGAAATCATATGCTTACTATTCCCAAAGAATAACATATCATCCACATACAAGACAATAATAAGTAAACGACCATTTTTAGTTTTGTAGTACACACAATGATCTAATTTTGACCTCACAAATCCCAAAGACAACATGAAGTTGTCAAACTTTTGGTACCACATTCTAAGTGATTTCTTTAAACCATACAGAGATTTCTTTAACTTGCAAACCAGACTTTCTTTTCCTTTTTCAACAAAGTGCTCAAGCTGGGACATATAAATTTCTTTTTTTAGATCTCCATGAAGAAATGTTGTCTTCACATCCATCTGCTCAATCTCTAAGTCATACGTAACTGCAAGTGAAAATAGAAATATGATAGATGTTAGCTTAGCTACAGGAGAAAATATTTCTCCATAATCAATTCCCTCCACCTGGGAATAATCTTTCGCGACCAACCGAGCTTTATATTTCTTAGCACTGCCATCTAGACCAATTTTCTTCTTAAATACCCATTTATAGCCAATAGGCTTTCACCCTTTCGGCAAAGGTACCAAATCCCAGGTTTCATTCTTTTTCAATGATGCCATTTATTCATTCATGGCTTCCAACTAGAATCTGAATCAAACATATTAATAGCCTCCTTTACAGTCCTAGGCTCATCAGTGTTAGTAATCAAAGAATAGGCACAACTCAAATCCAACATGGAAAATCCATACCTTTCAGGTTGTTGCTTCTCACGTGTAGACCTCCTCACAAGCTAAGGATGAGATTGTGGTTCTTCTTCCTATTCAGAATTGTTAGAGCTACTAGAGCTCTCCTCGATTTTAGGTACACTTTGAATTCATGCTTCCTCTTTATTTGGTGTTAGAGGAGTTTCAACTACATCATTCTTCTTTTCTTTTTCTTCTATCTTTGATTGTAGATCAGATGAAGAAGGTTTTAGCTCTTGGAAGATTATACTTTTGTTATACACAAGCTTCTCAGTAACAAGATTCCAAAGCTTGTATCCTTTCAAAACAATGCCATAGCCAATGAAGATACATTTGATAGCCTTTTTCTCCAACTTAGATCTTTTCTCATTCAACACATAAACACATGCTTCACAACCAAAGACATGAATATGTCTTAGAGAGAATTTCTTACCAAACTAGTCTTCCATAGGTGTTTTGTCAACAAGAGCCGAGCTAGGTGAACGATTAACCAAGTAACATGTTGTAGCCATATCCTCGACCCAAAACATCTACTCTAGACCAGCATTGCTCAACATACTTCTCGCTCTTTCCATCAGCATCATGTTTAACCTTTCAGCAACTCCATTATGTTGTGGAGTATAAGGCGTAGTTTTATGCCTTTTAATCCCATGTTCTTTGCAATACCTTTTGAAATATGCAGAACAGAACTCACCGCCATTATTCATCCTTAGGCATTTAATTTTCCTTCTAGTCTGATTTTCTACAAGGTTTTTAAACTCTTTAAATCGACTGAATACTTCTGATTTACTTTTAAGAAAGTACACAAATGCCCTTCTCGAATAATCATCAATAAAAGAAACATAATATTAGACTTCAATAACAAACGAATATTTACTAGACCAAATACATTAGAGTGAACATAATCCAGTATGCTAGAAGATCTATGAGGACTCGAATAAAATGAAACACAGTGTTGCTTACCATAAATGCAATATTCGCAAAAATTGAACTCAAGATTACAATCATTAAGCCCTTCTACTAGATTTTTATTCTTCAAGGCTCTTAAGCCTTTTTCTCCTATGTGACCAAGTCTATTATTCCACAACATGGTTTTGTCTACTGGGAGTTTCACCTCCAAAGAGTTTGCACCCATAGGAACATCTTTCTCCTTCCCTACATGAGCAACTTTTTCTAACTTCATAGAGACACTATTATATTTAACAACTTCTACGTCCAACAAATGTATAGAGTACCAATTCGTCCACCCCTAGCCAACACTATTGAGCCTCTAGTCATTTTATAGCCACCATACGAAAATGTAACTTGCATGCCAACATCATTAAGCTTACTTACAGAAAGAAAATTACGAGCTAGATGAAGAGTTCAATTGATGACTCAATTTTTATGGGGTTTATTAGCTATTTTTTGTTGTTACCATAGACTTTGGCACTTGGTTGTTGACATTTTCCATGTTATTTCCTTAAAACCATAAACCTTGGGCATAAGTTTATCCTTGTGACTTTTAATGACATTAACATGCTTGTGGATTATCTATGCTAATTTTACATGTGGTTGAATGGATGTTACTTTAAGGTAATTATAGATATGCAATTGTTTGTGCGTGCTAATTTCATTATGAAGGTTTACACTAAGATGTTGATGACAACGAAGCTTTCCAAGTGGAAAGATCTCCTGCCAATTGGCTGGTTGACAAGAAAGTTAAGAAGATGATCATTAAGAGGTCAAAGGAGAGAAATTTCCAATGGAGGGAAATTCCTAATTCAAATAAAAGATTGTAACTACCTTTTGAATGTTCATATTTTTTTGTTGAGAAAATCTAGGGAGTGTGCTGTGCTAGATTCTCACTAGGGAAAGTATGCTTTGAACAAATTTGGTGCATGCATAACTTCCTCCATCTTTTTCTATGCTTTCAATAAGTGACATCCTCCTATTTTGATGGAGTCGATTGCCTAGATAGTTAGGGTTGATTAGTATTAGATAGTTAGGGTTGATTAGTATTTTTTCTCTCTATAAATAATGGTTAGATGCCCCTTTTCATAAGGTTGGATGTTCTGAGATTGTACTTGCATTTTCCAGTTTTAGTAATGCAGTCATATTGTTGAAATGTTGTAATCATGTTTTCTAGAAATAATATGATATTCTGAGTTGTTACATTTGAGTTAGCTTAAGGGAGACTCACTCAAGGGGCCCACTTGGTGAGAATTCCACCTATTTAGTTTAAAATTTATTTTCTATTCAGTAATTAGTTTCACATTCAACAACTGTCTCTTCCTATAGCCACTGAAATTCTATTATGTGACTGTTCCTGCAACCAAGGTAGACAAAGTAGTTTCATGTCTATTTGCTGATATTTCCATTCTATCTTTCATTTCCAGTCTAGTTGTTAATGCTTAGTATATCTGTTGATGTATGCTCGGTGCTTAAGTTGTCTTTTTTTCAACATTTCATTTCCAGTATTGTTTCTTTCCTAGTTTATGGGTGACTGTAGTAGAGTACTAGTGCACATATAGTCTTGATCGATTTCAAGTTTACGTCCCTAGGTTGACAATGAAATGCATCTTCATTATGAGTAAGATAGCTACTTAGCATAGATGCCCAATCTCTAAGTCACAACTCTAAGGGCTTATTTATTAAACCATTAAAGGAGGCCAACATTTTTTGGCGCCGTTGTCGGGGATGGTGTCAAACTAGGAAGTTCTTTGGAGTCCTTACTAGTTTCTTTCTTGTTGTAGTATCTCTGAAGTTTTTCTTAGCATACCCTTCATTTAGGAAAGTAATGACCTTCTATTCTTTCACCAATTCTTTGTGTGAGTTGGTTGCTACTGAGTTGATACCGCATGCATAGAGGAAGGAGAAGAGATGCTTATGGGAGATTCCTTCCTTATGACCTTGATCCATTTCAGCTAGTTGAGCTTCAAAATCTGCCAAGAAATGATGAAGAAGAAGAAGCGCACAATTTCGCTGACGCATTTCCCAATTTGACTAGTTCTGACACTTCCTCTCAAGACGAAAATCTGATTGACAATCCACTTGCTTTGAAACTCCATCAAGCAGGCATGGCTGATGCAAACATAAATAGACCCAACCAACCTTCTTTTCCATTTCCCATCACTTATTAGAATGAAGTTGACAACCTCAAAAATATCCCTCCTTCAGTCCTTCCTAAGTTCTATGGGCTTGTCATAGAAGACCTTGACACATTCTTGTTTGAGTTTGATATCCTCTGCAGAAGCTATGACTACACCACCGATGCTCATAGGCTTAAGTTTTTTCTTACCACCTTGAAAGAAGTTACATTAAGATGGTTTATGAGCTTAGGTAGGAATATTGTGGAGAATTGGGATGATATGAAAACACAGTTTCTTGAGAATTACAAAGAATATTGTAGGGGCAATGATATGAGAGGAGATGACATCTTCAGGATGTAGTAGAAGGAATATGAGAGTTTAGAGGATTATATTTCAAGGTTTTTGTTTTTCCTACAAAAATCACCACATCATACACTTAATAAAGAGTCTCAAAAGCTACTCTTCCTTAGAGGGATCAATGACAACTATATTGATGCTTTAGACTTGATGGGAGGAGGAGATATCACCCAAGTTCCTTGGGATGATATTATGAAGATCTATCAGAACTATTCTAGGGCAGCTTCAAAGAAAGGAAGAGGTTACCAATCCTCTATGGGTAAATCATACACCAATGGAGTTTAAAGGATGGAGATTACTCACTTGTTGGTAGACTTTAAGTAAGATATCATAAACAATCTGGCTACTCAGCTGGATAAACTTCAAGCAAAGAAGAAACATTAGGAGGTAGAGACAATGTTGGCAGAATATTGACCTCATTGCAGAAAAAAGAAGAAGGATTGCATATGAAAAATGGTAGCCAACATTGATAGAAAGTAGATCCAACCTAAGTTAAATCCAATCCATGGTGGTGATGACCAAGTCTACTACATTGCACAAAGGATACCATGGGCCCCAAGATAAGGAATGCCACCAGATCCATTATCTTTTGTTGGGCCTTATTTCAATTCTTATGCATCTAGTAATCAATGGCAACCCCCATATCCATCCAAATATGGAGGATATCCACCTTAGCCTTGGAACAACCCTCCAAATACCTATCCCAATCCCAAAAACTCTCCACCTCAATGGCAACAATCTCAGGTGAATTGGTAGCCATCTCTAGGAAACTGGCAACAAACATCCCAATGGAGAGGAGGACAACAATGGCCAAATCAGACAACTAGTTACATGCAACCTCCTCCACAGCCTCAGTAGCCTACTATAATTCCTCCTCCTACTAGATAAAGTTGAAGCAAACCTAGAACTACTCAATTACCAGCTCAACCCACACCTAACTCAAATAACAAACCACAACAACATCGAGTCTACTCTACAGATCCTAATCAATTCCTTGCATATGATGTGATTGTGAGTGTAATTCCTCTATGTTTAGGAACCACTTTGCCAAATCCTTCCACTCCTATCATCACCAAGCTTCTTGTGGAAGAAGAGGAGCATCAGAATGCTCCCATTCAACCAAGTGTGCCTAAAAATCCTAAACCAATTCAACAGACTGATCAAGATCCACATTTACTCAAAGGTTAGAAGTTGTTAAACAAAAGGAAGAGAAGGAGGAAACAACCTTTGAAATTTTGGATAAGTTGAAACACATATGTGTTAAGATACCTTTGTTTCAGGCCATAAAAGATGTCCCCATATATGGAAAAACAATCAAGGAAGCATGCCTCAAAAATCCAGGGAGGAAAAAGAAAGAACCCACTATAGTTCATGTGGTGGGACAATTGGCAGATATCATGCTTGGGAAAGTTACTGTTCCTAAGTACACTGACCCAGGTAGTCCTGTGGTAGGAGTTGTTATAAATGAGATCCAAATAAATAATGCTCTAATTGACTTGGGATCAAGAATAAATGTGATGGATAAGGATATCCTGCAGCAACTAAATGTTGCAAACATGAGACCTACTCCTACCGTCCCGCAGCTTGCTAATAGTTCCACTATCAAACTAGATGGTATAGTAGAAGACCTTGTGGTAACTCTAGACTCTTGGGAGTACCCAAAAAATTTCATGATCCTTTCTCCTAAAGCTACACTAGGCGAGTATCCCATTATTCTAAGAAGACTGTGGTTAGCAACAACAGATGCTTACATTGGATGTCGATCAGGGGACATGACTATTTCTGATGGGAAAATCACCAAAAAGATTGTTTTTTACCCTCCTTCTCAACCATCCCATGATATGGATAACACCAACGGCCACATGTTAGGGAAGAGGCCAAGGAAGTCAATTCAGTGGCACAACTTATGATGATAGGCAGAAGTCCATTCATGCAGCTTCAGGAAGAAGATGAAGTGTTGTCCCACATAATTCAGAACCATTGTGAGGTGCATGAAGAGTCATCCACTCACGAATCTGGTTCTATAGGTCCAGTAAAGACACTTCTTCCCACTCTTCCTACAACAAAACTTCCTGCAACAACTGATATGCTTCATACATTGCTACCACATGAACTAAAAATTTCAAGCATTAGTGAAACAACTATTATTGAGTTAACTACACAAGCACAAGTGTTAGAAGGGAAACATCTGAATATTAATAGCGAGTTGAGTCAAGAGCATCCGTTGTCCCTAACAAACTTGTTGACGACCCATCAACATGAATTTGCATGGGACTACCATGACATGAAAGGATTAGACCCCAAGCTCTGTACTCATAGGATATATATCAGAGATGACTGCACTCCAGTAAGGAATCCACAAAGGAGAATCAACCCTGCATTGAGGGAGATTGTAAATGAGGAACTACAAAAAGTGTTGGATGCAAGATTTATCTACCCTATCTTAGATAGCTAGTGGGTGTCCCCATTGGTGATTGTTCCTAAAAAGGGAGGTAAATGGAGAGTTTGTGTTGATTAGAGAGAACTAAACTCTACCACCAAAAAGGTCATTTTCCCCTTCCTCTCATAGACCAAGTACTATATTCACTTGTAGGTAAGCAATATTTTTCTTTTCTAGATGTATCCAGTGGTTATAATTAGATACAAATTACATATGAGGATCAAGAAAAGACCACCTTTACCTATCAATGGGGGACTTATTCCTACTCAGTACTTCCATTTGGTTTGTGTAATGCACCTACAACTTTTCAAAGAGCATTCATTAGTATATTTTCAGATATCTCACATGATTGCATGGAGATCTATATGGATGATTTTACTACATATGGTGCTAACTTTGTAGAGGCATTAGAAAATCTAAGGAAGGTTTTGTAGAGGTGTGATGACCATAATATATCTTTAAACAGTGAAAAATGCTTCATGATGATGCAAGAAGGAGTAGTCCTTGGCCATTACATCTCTCAAAAAGGAATTCGAGTAGACCTAGCCAAGATTGAAGTGATTACAAATCTTCCTATTCCTATGAAGAAAAAAGATGTTAGAAGTTTCCTGGGACATGCAGGGTACTATAGGCGTTTCATCAAATATTTCAGTAAAATGGAAGCACCACTGTACACTCTCCTAACCAAAGATGTTGAGTTTTAGTGGACAGAGGATTGTGACAAAGCATTCTTTGATTTGAAAGAAACTTTAATCCATGCTCCTTTACTCAAAGGCCCTAATTGGGAGCTTTTTTTTCATATTCATACAAATGCATCAGACTTTGCTATAGGAGTTGTCTTGGGACAGAAAGAAGGAGCAATTGAGAATGAAATCTATTTTTTCAGCAAAAACCTCCAAGGGGTTGAGTTCAATTACACAATGACAAAGGAGATGCTGGCAGTCATCTACGCCTTTAACAAATTTAGGCACTACATAAAAGGATATCGGATCTTTGTTCATACAGATCATGTAGCCATAAGATACCTCATGAATAAGACCTTGATTTCAAGAAGGCTAGCAAGATGGTTGTTGCTAATGCAGGAATTTGAAATCACCATTATTGATAAACCAGGGAAAAAACGTTGTGCAAAATTTCTCTCTAGATTGACTACATCAAAGGACACTCAAGTCATTGATGACTCTTTCCCTGATGAACATTTTTTTTCCATTAGTGTGCATACACCATTGTATGTTGATATAGCCAATTATCTAGTTACAGGGAGAGTTCCTCCTCATTTCTCTCCAAAAGAGAGAAGGGTGATCATTGAGAGAACTTTTCCTTTCTCATGGATTGCAGGTTGTTCGTTCTACACTGGACCAAATCATGTCATGAGGAGATGTGTTAGGGAAGATGAGACATATGATATACTGCATGCATGTCACAATGAACCCTGTGGAGGGTATTTCCCAACAAAGAGGACAACAATGAAGATTCTTAACACAATATATTACTAGCCTACACTTCATAAGGATGCAGGCAAGTATACTAGGAAGTTTGATATATGTCAAAGGATGGGCCAACCAACTAAATTTGATGAGATGCCTCTTTACCCATAGGTAGTCATCACCCCATTTGAAAAATGGGGGCTTGATTTTGTAGGTCCAATTGATCCTCCATCAAATGGAAAATCCTACATCTTAGTTTGCATTGACTATGTAACCAAGTGGGTTGAGGTTAAATCTATGAAGAATTCTAGACATAATAAGGTTGCAAAATTCCTCTATGAGGAAATCTTCACTCGCTATGGAGTTCCAAGGGAGATAGTGACAAATCAAGGGGCTCAATTTACATCAACCCTTGTCATCGCATTAGTTAATGAATACAATGTGAGGCATAGGAAATCTACCCCATATCACCCTCAGGCCAATGGCCAGTCTGAGGTGACCAATAGGGAAATTGAATCAATTCTGACCAAAATAGTGATTATTCATAGGAAGGATTGGGAAAATAGGTTTCCAAAAGCTATCTAGGCCTATAAGACCACTTGGAAGACAAACACAGGTTTCACTCCTTTTGAATTATAGTATGGGAAGCCAGCTATGATGCCTATTGAGTATGAGCATAAAACTCTTAGGACTACACTAGATCTTGGGATAGACATATCTGATGCAAAAAAGGCAAAATCATGTAGACGAATGCTTTGGATGAGATGAGAAAGGTAGCCCTGCATCATACTGAGGTAGTGAAAAATCAGAGGGTTAAATGACATGATAGATACATAAAGGAAAAACAGTTCCAGCCAAGTGACTAGGCACTCCTTTATGACTCTAGGTATCAAGATAATACAAGAAAGCTCTAGACAAGGTGGTTGAGACCGTATGAAGTTGTAGAAGTCTTCCCCAATGGTGTTGTTCAACTCAAACCATTGACCCTATTAGATTCAAACTCTTGGTCAACGACCACCATCTAAGGTTATATCATAAACCAACATCCAAGGAAGAATTCATGCAATAGTTTATTTAGCACCAAACCTCTGAACCTCCTATAGCCGAAGGAAGCAAACCTAGTGTCCCTCCTTCTAACTAATCTAGGTACACATGCAATCACTTCATAATAAATATTTTCACTTTTGTGGGAATCCAGTTCTTCACCAATAATTTTATCATCCCATCCATCTCCATCTTCTCTCTCTTCCATTACTCCACCATAACTTCACTTCGCCATCACTTCATTCCATCACCACTACATTAATTGCTCAACTATACATTTTAAAGGTAACCGGTACTTTCTCAATAATCATTGCAAAAGATACTCCATGCTTTCAGGTACGTGCATGGCAATTTGTTATATCTTAATTATCTTTAGTACATTTATTGAATTACTGTAAATTAATGTTGATATTTCACATAGCATATAATTGTGCTCCACCTTGTCAAATCATAATTACCACCCAACTTGTGTGGACACATGCTCTAATTTAGGTTGGGGGAAAGTTCCAACTCACAATTCCACATGTCATCCATGTCAACAAATTTGAAATAATCCAATTTGAATGAAATGTTGAAATTATGGCTTACATGTGTGATAGGACACTGAACCACTACCATTTTTCTTGATGATACCCTTCATTTATGATTCCTTATTGCCTTAGTCATAATATTAAGTCACCAAAAAGGTAAATTTTATATGAAATTGGTGTTAGGACTTCAGAAGAGTTGCAGGAAAAAGTAATTGGGTTTTCAAAGAAATATTGCAAGAAAGGAAATTTCGCAGAAGTGTTTGTTTGGTTACGGGAAATTGAAACAATGGGAGGCTAGTTGAATAGGAATGAACCCACGGTTCATGATGTGGTAATGTAGGATGCACTTTCTTTGGCTAAGTTCAGGAATTGCAGATGGCTAGATTATTTCCTGAAACTTGGCAGCTACAATGAGGACATTGTGCTAGAATTTGCACAAACACTCTCTGAGGGGAATGCAATGGTAAAAGGGTTAGAGGTGATCACTACTGAGGAGACAATTGTAGAGGTAACGAGTTTACCTACCGATGGAGAGCCATACCCTACTACCAGAGATGCAAGGTCAGCTAGGGTTGAATTTACTGAACCCAGTGACCCTCCATTGGTTGTGGATAAGCAAGGTATGAAGAGAACTTCTCTGCCAAAGCCATGGAAACAAGTAGCTGTCCACATTTTCAAGTATATTACTTGTGAGGGCTGCCAGTCATGCCTCCACTTTGTGAATTTTAAGCTCCTGAACCATATGAGGCATGGAAGAAGAATGAATGCACCCAATGTGTTGTATCACCTCCTTGCAATCATGGTGGTCGAAATGAAAAAAGGTAGGAATAATTCTATCTTTCACCATTGTTTAATAAAATTATTAGTAGAGAAGTATTTACAAGAGGTGTTTGATATGACATGGGAGGAATTTGTAAACATTGATCTATTTATACCAGAAAATGTGTGACCTAGAGGTTAGCCTCAACCTTGTAGGGTTAGTAGGGAAGTGACGGTTGCTAAAACCACTCCTGTAGCTTCCACCTCTAGTGTAAACCCTAGCACAAACCTTCTTGCAGCCAAAAAAGCTATAGAAATTGGTTCTTCTGAGTCAGAATATTCAGATGAGGAAAGTTCATCCTCAGATCTTGATGTTAATGCTCTTCCCAAAACCCCAATTCAAACTAGGGCTTCCCTTAGGAAAGAGGAGGAATAAATGAGAGAGGCAGAGATGAGAAAGGGGAAGGCCAAGAAGCAAACGACAGAAAAAGCAACACCAAGCCCTATAAAACAAAAGGTTGATGACACTATTCCTCTTGCAGCCAAAGAAAAACATAAAAGCCCTCTTAAGAAATCAAAGCCAGTTAGGCAGCCACTGGTATGCCTCCAAAGAGAATCCCTAGGCTTAGAAAAACATCTAGGGAAGAGACAGAAGCCCCAATGGGGTAGGTAAATGTTGAAGAAAAAGATATTTTTGAAGAAAAAGAAAATATAAGATTAGAAAAGTTTGTTGCTATTGCAAAACATGTTGAGATTCAAGAGCAAGATGAGGATCAAGAACCCTTGCAGCTAGAGTAGGATGAACAACTAGGATCACTACAATTGGTGTTATTTGAGGAGCAAGAATTGGTGCAAAGGAAGATTTTAGTGGGAACACATAAACCTCCTGCCTTTTCATGGAAAGATGTAGCTTTGAACTTATGTAGTGAGATGAAAAGAAACTTGAGGAGGAATGGAAAAAGGAAAAACACAAGCTATAGGATGAGATTGAAAAGAAAAATACAAAAATTCAAGAAAAGTATGTAGAAATTGATGCCTTGAAAGAAAAGGTGGATAATGTGGTAGCTTTAGTACCTTGAATGTTGGCATGCAGAACTCCTCCTAGAGTGTACGCCCTACATTTGAAAGAGAAAAATATTTCCTTTCAATTGTTAAGGATTATTTTAGGTCTGAGCCCTTCTCTTGACACTCATGAATTTTTTCAGGCCTATCAATTTTCCCTACCTAAAGTTAAAAATCTATTGTGTGAACTATACCTACATAATTATGTTGTGACTAATGGTCATGATTGGAATCCCTTACTGTATATTGGAGATCTCCATTTAAGGCCACTTATGTCCTGGATTCAGAATGAAACTAGTTGGGGGAAGCAGTTTAGAATTTACAGGGAAAGAAAATTTCATACTCCCTTGCCTCTCAGGGCTGAATCCAGTAACCCTGCGGCCATTTACCAAACATGGCACAAGATTCTTTATTTCCCAAGCTACAAGAATAGGATCATGCATGTTAGAGAAGAAGCCTACAAGGAATATGAGAAGGTAGCTAAAACTACAGGGAAATCAGTCATGGGGTACTTACCACAGAGGTGGAACAATTTGACATATGAGTTGAAACAAGTTGAACCCCACTCTTTGTAAAATTATGCTACAACATGAAAATGAGTTGAAAAATACATACAGATTGGAAGGTTGAGGCAGCAGTATTGGCTTCCATTAACATTTCAGCCACCTACTCTATTGTGGCCAGTGTCATATTACAAGTTTTATCGGTATGACATAGCTGCAGAAAGGGCAAGATGGAACAGATTGGAGAACAAGCAAGGATTCTACTGGGATCCCAATTTAGACACTGCAGAGACCGATGTGGGAAAGTTGGCATTTGGTGACTTCAGGGCATTGACTAAGAAAAAGAATATTGCTCCCTCTATTGGAGGACCAACAAAACATTAGGTTGGGGGGAATGATGAGTTCAATTCATGGCTCAATTTTGATGGGGTTTATTATCTATTTGTTGTTGTTACAATAGAATTTGACACTTGGTTGTTGACATTTTCCATGTTATTTCCTTAAAAACATAAACCTTGGGCATAAGTTTATCCTTGTGACTTTTAATGACATTAACATGCTATGTGGATTATCTATGTTAATTTTACATGTGGTTGAATGGATGTTACTTTAAGGTAATTATAGATATGCAATTGTTTGTGCGTGCTAATTTCATTATGTAGGTTTACACTAAGATGCTAATGACAATGAAGATTTCCAAGTGGAAAGAACTCCTGCCAGCTAGTCGGTTGCCAGGAAAGTTAAGAAGATGATCATTAAGAGGTCAAAGGAGGGAAATTTCCAATGGAGGGAAATTCCTAATTCGAATAAAAGATTTTAACTACCTTTTTAATGGTCATATTTGTTTGTTGAGAAAATATAGGGAGTGTGTTGTGCTAGATTCTCATTGGGGCAAGTCTACTTTGACCAAATTTGGTGCATGCATAACTTCCTCCATCTTTTTCTATGCTTTGAATAAGTGGCATCCTCCTATTTTAATGGAGTTGACTGTCTAGGTAGTTAGGGTTGATTAGTAGTTTTTCTCTCTATAAATAATGGTCAGATGCTCCTTTTCATAAGGTTGGATGTTCTGAGATTGTACTTGCATTTTCCAGTTCTAGTAATATAGTCATATTGTTGAAATGTAATCATGTTTTCAAGAAATAATATGATATTCTGAGTTGCTGCATTTGAGTTAGCTTAAGGTAGACTCACTCAAGGGGGCCCACTTGGTGAGAATTCCACCTATTTAGTTTAAAATTTATTTTCTATTCAGTAATTAGTTTCAGTTTCAACAACTGTCTGTTCCTACAACCACTAAAATTTTGTTTTGTGATTGTTCCTATAGCCAAGGCAAACAAAGTAGTTTCCTATCTATTTGTTGAGATTTCCATTTCTACCCTTCATTTCTAGTCGAATTGTTAATGCTTAGTATAGTTGTTGATGAATGCTCAGTGCTTATGTTGATTTATTTCTGACATTTCATTTCTAGTATTGTTTCTTTCCAATTTTATGGATGATTGCAGTAGAGTCCTAATGCACATACAATGCTAACCCATTTCAAGTTTATGTCCCTGGGTTGACAGTGAAATGCACCTTCATGATGAGTAAGATAGCTACATAGCGTAGATGCCCAATCTCTAAGTCACGGCTCTAAGGGATTAGTTATTAAACCATTAGAGGAGGCCAACACCAAACCTAGTATGTGCAATACTCCATCAATCCCTTTTATTCTTCCATCAAGGAATCAAATTCCGACTCTTCCTTGGCCAACAATTTCTAGAGATGAATCACTTTCCAGATACACCTTTCCACTAGCATACTTTTCATACTTGGGTAGGTGCAGGATCATCATGGAAAAAACAGGCCCTTAAGTGGCAAAAAATTCAAAAAAAATAGAGTTAAGCAACTTGATGTAAAAATTTGAATAAGTTATCTATATTATTTCAAAAATATGTAAGAATAGAACCTATAGAAAATTGAATGTAGTTTCTAAACTACTAGGTTTGTTTAAAAAAAAAAAAAATTATTTGGTGAAAATTTGAAATTTCAATGTACTAGTACTTAAATTTCAGGGAAAGAATAAGAAGTAGGTGTTTGTCTAACCACCCTAACCACGATAAAATGATAATTTTTTATAAGATTTTAGATATAAGTAAATGACTCATGCCCCAATGTGATGCATATTTTTTGTAATTTTTTTCCAAGTAAATAATTAATTATGAATTTTTTATTACAAATTTTAAAAATATAAAAACACGTATGTCGACCACCTTAACTGTCAAAATTCATGAAATTCAAATTTTCTTTTTTTAATCCTATAGTATGCAAAGCATAGAATCCGACACATGTTTTGGATTCAAAAATCTGATACCGTTTGAAAGCTATAGATTTTTTTCAATCAGCCTATCAATAAGGACTTTAGTTGTAATTCAAATAGAAAATGAATAATAATTACTTATTAAATTCAAAGTAAAGCATAATTTATATTGGTGGAAAGCTGAGAATATCCTCCAAAAACCCTTTTCATTTCATCAATTTTGAGTAAAAAAATAGTCGTTAGCCACATACCCATCATATTGCCACTTTTTGGCCCATCATGATCCTGCACATACCCACTTCTTGAACCAATCTCTGTGAGATGTCATGTGAAAAGATGTGCCCGAGTCAATCACCTAGACATCATCTGATTCCCGAGTCACCAAGGCTGCAATGAAGGCATCTACATCACTCTGAGAAGAATCATTGTCCAAAGAGTTGTTGTTGTTGTTCTTTTTTCTTTACAATCCTTTTAGATATGACCAATTTGCCCACAATTCCAGCATTTCACCTTGGAATTATTTCCTAGAGACTTAGATCTCCCTTCATATTTTTTTTTAGACATCTTTTCTTTCTTCTTGCCTCTCTCCTTTGATCTACCCTGAACAACAAGGGCCTCCTTGGCCATCTCATAATATTTCCTCTATATTTCTTCTAACAACAATGAAGCAACCACATCTTCTATCTTGAAAGTGGTTGTTGTACTTCCAATAGCCATCACCAAATGATCCCATGCATTAGGAAATGAACACAATAGAAGCTTATAGTGATCCTCCTCATGTATCTTCACACCCATAGAGGCCAATTGAGCAACAATCATGCTAAATGAATTCAAATGGTCTGCAACGGATGAACCTTCTTCCATCTTCAAGGAATATAACTTCTTCCTCAAGAATAACTTGTTTACCAGAGACTTGCCCTGATAGATATCATCAAGTTTCTTCCATAAAGAAGATCCAGTCTTCTCCTCATGGATGTTCAAGAGAACAAAATCAAGCTAGACAAAGTCTTATCATCCCTTTGTATTTTGTATCTACGAGATCCCAATCTTCTTGCTTGATTCCTGAGGGTTTGGTTCTAGACACAACAATCCAGAGATCTCTTTCCACCAATAGATCTTCCATTTTGGGTTTCCACAACTCAAAATTGGCACCATTGAACTTTTCAATTTCTAATCTTCCTGATGTGCTTGCCATCTCATTCTGTAATCAAGACAACCAGTTTTCTCTATAAAACTCCCACTGAACAGAATTAGCACAAAAAACCAACCCGACTTACAAGGATGACACAACTGGTCAAGCTCTAATACCACTTGAAAGGAAAGCACGGTGCAGAAATGTCTTCCAAATGCAAAATTCTCAGGAAAGAAGTGTAGGAAAAAATATTCATTTAAAGCAAGTTACAGTCATTAAGATGCACATTAACAAAACAAGAGAAAAAATAAATAAATTAACACACACATAATTGAACACCAAATTTATGTGGGAAAACCCTTATGGGAGAAAAAATCACAAACCAAGTAAAGCCACTTTGTATTATAGTAAGCAAATTACATACAAAGTTATAGAATTCACTCTCAAGTGTTAACTCACAGCAGCAATACAATCCCCTGATCGACCTCATACACCAAATCTGATTTCAGTTCCCTCTCACTATTCAACACCATTATATTACCAACATTCTATTTTATCTCACTCATTCTTCAGGTCTTCCATGTCATGGTATCAATTATCCAACCAATGAGCAATCTCATTCAGGTTAGTCACCAATGCACAATCTGATAGCATTAATGCAGTTATATCATTATCAAGCAATACAGCCATCAAATTCAGTTTGAAAACTTCAATCCAATGAACATTGATTCTCAACAACAATGTAGAATCAACAAATGATTTTGTGCCACGTTTCAACACATCACTTGTCCATCGCTATTGACCATCGCACCAAATGGGTCCCATCAAGAAATTCTACACAAGTCACTGAGTCAGCCATCGCCATATCAGCGAGACATCATATCGTCTCCCTCTAATGTAAGCAAGTCCCACTGATGAAGTCAAAGTATTCAAGATTTCACGAACTTCACAACCCGTGACTCATAGTTTTGAAGTTTCAACTTTTTGCGACATTACGATATTACCACAACTCATTAGTCTATCAGGGAGACTCAAGGCATATTCCCACTGATAATGCTAAGTCCCATCGACACACATCCTACACGTTCCATCGATCCATCAGAGAGACTTGAGATAAAGTCCCTTCGATGAAGTTGAGTCTTGCCAATAGAACACAACAATGAACATATAACAACCATTAAGTCCCATCAACACAAATCCTACACGTTCCATCGAGCCATCAGAGAGACTCAAGATAGAGTCCCTTCGATGAAGTTGAGTTCTGCCAATAGAACACAACAATGAACAGATAACAACCATCGGACCATCGATGGGACTGTGAACAAGGTCCTACCGATAGAACACACCACACTGAATAAAATGCCATTAATCCATCAATTGGATTGAGAACAAGGTCCCACTGATAAAGAACTGTCAGGATGATAGAGAAACAAACACCACTGCTGTAGGAAGTTGATCAAGCGAGTAAGTCTGAGGCACCTTTTTCTAAAAAGGTGGAGAGAGAGCACAAGGGTTTACATGTATCCTCATTACATTGAGATAAGGTGATGTAATTAGAGGAGAGTTTTCACCAAAGAGGAGAATGCAATCTCATGAACATCCAAAGGCGAGATTATACAAATAGATGTATGATGTTTAGTAACTATGTATCCCAATGTGGTGGATCTTGTAGACATGTATGATCTTACTAAACAAATTGATCAAAAGTATTTTGAGAAGACACAATATTTATAAAAGAAACAATAGGAAGGGGAATATATGTTGTTGTATCAATAACATCCATGGGTGTAAGGTTGTCCAAGGAAATATCATTAATGAATGGAGGGTCAAATGAATCTCCAAAGAATTCCTAGATTATGGTCCAATTAGTATAAAGGAACCAAATGCACTCTAGGTGATGTCATATATATCCTTGGGAATATTAAGACAAATTAGGTCATAGAATTTATAATTCTTGCAACCCCATTTAAAAGTATATCAAGAATTACTTGGCTTTGGAATAAATCTAATGAGATAGGGTAATAGATTATTTTGTATGCATTGATTCTTGATTGTTTCTCACTAAGATGCGTAGTTTTGGTGATTCAAATTGATAACAAAAGAGTGGAATTTAATACCTAAACCCATATGATGAAATCCCCCAAAATGTGTAACTTTGTTTGATTTCATTCAATACATGATCCCCACAAGCATTTTGGCAATATAGTGTGTTTCTCTCTAGTTTATAATTTATAAATAAGACCAATAAGGTGAAAGTATATTTCAATGCATAATGAGAACAAACTATGGGAATTAATGTGAAGTGGATGAAAAACACACTTTAAAAAGTGGCACTAGAAAAGGATTTCATATGTGCAAGAATGGGCATTTAGAAGCTCTTAAAATAAGAAATACTCATCAAAAGTTTGATAAAATTGTCAATACTAAGAACATGAGGCAAAATTAAAAAAATGGCCACTTGAGATAATTTTTTTGCCTAAATTGGATTTTGGATGACTAAGAATAAGTCCTTCAAATTTTGGATGCCAAATCAAAAACATAAACCTAAGCTTCAAAGATTTTCCAATGAGATCATGATTTCATTGTGATGCCATGCTAATTGGGCATTGACCATACCATATATATTGATGTGGTAGCTCTAATACCATGTAAGATTTTCCTATGCAATCTATCAAGAATCAAAATGCCAAGAACTAGGCTAAATAACTAATTGCTCAAGGCTAGTAAAAATGTGTAAATAGGCAACTCAATGACACTATATTCATAAAGTACATGCAACTAATGTCAAGTTGATCTATGTTTTATCAAGTGTGAATCTAATTTTTACTTGTAATAACATAAATACAAGAAAAAATGTTATATTTATAAGGAATGCTACTATGTGAGGAGGAGGATAAAAAAATCACTACCCACATAGGGAGGCGTTTATGGAAAAAATCATTGAATAGAAATTAACCCAAGTAATATTAACCTATGATGTATTAAATACATGTGAAATACATACACTAACACTAAGCTAAGAAACTTGAGAAAAAAATATGACTTAGAGAGGGTGTTGCAAATAATCCACAAAATAGTCCACATTCTAGACTAAAGAGTATAGTAGTTGAGTGGCCCAACAATGAGCATATCAAACTGGTCACTTAGTATATAGAGGATGTTTCACATTCATCGTGATCATGGTAAATTCACCATAATCTATGACAATTTTTCCATTGGTAGAACAATCTTTCCACCTAGAGAAAATCAACAATTTCACCCAAATGGGAAAAAACACTTAGTTTTCAAAGATCTATCATATAGTGAAACCTGCACATGGATGTCTTTTTCCACCCTTAACATTCTCCAAAACTAAATATTTTATTCCTAATTCTAAAACACATCATGTATTACATGTCCTTTTTCATATTACCTTTCTCTAGATCAAATATGTTTTTGTTGCATAATGACATGTCTTAAAATATGACAACATAGACCCTATTTGAATAATTTGGCACACAAGCCTAGGCACATTTTGAAATTAGGTAAATCCATAATAGGAGAGAAACAGATTTAAATTTGGAACACCATGATCATGCTAGTGATATTGTCCAAGGCATGTGATTGCACTACCAATAATTCAATGATGATTATATTACTATAATGTGAATTATATAGATGAATGGTAAGAAAATGAAGGGATTTCTTGTAAGTTCTATAAGATTTTATGCCTAGATTAACCACATTAGTTACCAAACTGACATATCTTAAGACAAGGCTAAAGTGAATATAAATGAAGGGGACAAAGCATGAACTATATAATTTTATCCTCTACAATCTTCAACTAGAGTGTGTATGAAACAATGTTAGCATTGTCGACGTATCTAGTTATACTAACATTGCCCTACCCTCCTCTCCTCCATATGAAAACAATAATATTAATAATTAGTGTAAATGTATTAAATATATTTATTCGAAAAATACTAAGAGGCACATTTAGTAAATTTATTATATTAATATTTGTAAAGGGAAAATAACCTTTCCCTTATTTAGTGTGTAGGATAATTAAATTAAATGCTTGCACATTAGTATAAATTAGACTAGATTAATTAAAACAATAGTTTGGAATGATAGAGCATGTAAATAATTAAATGCTAATATAGGATATTGAATGTGAGTGATTAAGATATTTATATTTTAGAACAATGGTGAAGAAAAAATCTAGTGTAACATAGATTCCACACACTTTGATATAAAAAATTAAATGTCTTTAATATGCTCACTATCTAGAATTTTATGCAAACTTGAAATATCCCTAGGTTTATTCCATGGCTAGGGATCATTTGCACAACACATATATTTGACCTTTGGCACATGGTTTGAATTTGGTACACTATGTGATTTTTTAATTGTTTTGCTAAATTCTCTCCTCTTCATTAGTTGTTAAAAACTGATAGTATTTAAAATTACCTCAAGGAAATCACTGGATTGCAATGGCCAAGTTTTTAATATTAAAAAGTTTACAAATATAAATTAGATTGAGCCTTGCAGTACGAAGTCATCTAATATGATCACAAAATAAACTAGCTAAAACCCAGAGCAAAAACATATGATAACTAGCAATGACTCCTTATTGCATTAAAGGATACAAACTAAGAGTAGTAACAACATCAATCAAGATCATGTCACCATAATTATTATCTTAAAAATTGAATATCATGTAACATGATAAAAGATTATCAAAAGTAGCCACTAACAACAAAGAACATATATTTGAACCTCTTGAGTAGCAAATGAACCTTTTTTTCTTACCAATACTATTAAAAAGATGCTCAACATCTCTTTTAAGAGTACTCACTCTAAAATCAACACATTCTTTAAGCTACTCCTTAGAGTAACAACTAATAGCACAAAAAGGAGGATTAGATCTAAAAATAATATATAAATTAACAAAAGGCATATCTAAAAGCTCTAATGTTGGTTTAGATGCCTTAAAAAAAAGGTTTTGTAGGATAGATCAAGTTCACCAAAATGTAAAAAATAAAAATAAAAATTTAGGCCTAGTGTAGGCTAATCCAATAAAATGCATGCACACAAACACTATAAACCTAGACTAATTAATTATGTGTTGATATTTGAATATTAAGTCAATAATTAAAATGTGTGGGAATGTACATAGAAAACAAGTGCACACTTAAATTTTAATAACTAATGAATGCACAAAGATTGATGAAGATTTAAATTTGATAATCTCAAGATCAAGGGTAGTGGATGAAAAATTATTAACCTTAGAATCATAATTTTATATTAAATCTATGTAGGGACAAATCCAAATGGCCTACGACTAATATATGACTATGAACTTGTTTTGTACCTTCAAATTTGTCATGTGTGATCTATACACTTATTTTCTTCAATTTGATTGATCATGCTTGACTTCTCTATATTCCCTAAATATCTTAGTACTTGGTGGTATTTAGAAATACCCTAAGGGTTCTTGATTATCCCCAAGGAGTTGAGTTCTTCTAGACCAACCCTTGAAAATTGATCAAGGATATAAAACAACAATCCTTAGTCTTACAAATGCTTTTGGAATGTTTGTACAAAACTAGAGTCATTTTAATATACCAACTAAAGTGTTAATGAAAATGATATGTGAAAATAGCTCTCAAATCATCAAACAATTAGAATGTCTTTAAATACAAAGACATAATAACATATCTTGCAAATTTATTTTTGGTTAGCTCTAGATAAAAGAACAAAGATGAAAAGTCAATCACATTTAAATTTAAAAATTCAAATTAAAACAAGATAAATCTTTAATTGCAAATTAGTCACAAAATTAACCGTATTAATATTTTTTTAATATATATTTCCAAAATTTTGATTTTTTTTTCAAAAGAATATATATTAAAAAATATCAATGTGGTTAATTTGTGGTTGGGGTGAATTGCTGGCAGTGAATTTTATTTGGTGGTGTATTTGTCATGGCGATGAATTTTCCCCTAGTGAATTGATGGGGGTGAATTTTCCATCGGTGAATTGCATTCCATATATATATATATATATATATATATATATATATATATATATATATATATATATATATATATATATACTGTGAACCCCAATCCTAGACCTGCATAAACATAGAAAGAAAACACAATATTAGATCCACATACGAGTTAGAACTAAGATTCCCCATGAAATTCATCTACAATGCTCAAAATAGGAAGGAAAATGAAGAACAATACAAGAAAAGTAATGAAATCCTATTTAAACATGCAAACTCTCAATCCCATGGGGGAATAGATGTTAATTTGATGTGAAAATTGGCCCTTTCCCAACTCCTTTGCAAGATTTGTGATGATTTGATGAAGATTGACCCACTTGTTGATGAAGAACAAAGAGCTCCTTGGTGAAATCTGCAATAACCTAGCTATGAAGATGGATAAAACTAGCTCTCAATGTGAAGAGAGTAACTTTTCTCTAAGTTCTGGATCCCAAATGAGAAGAAAGACCTTCTATTTATAGAAAGACAAGATGGAGGAATGACCAAAATGAAGCAATGTGGGATCATTCAACATCCAATGGGAAAGCGCCACTTGTCAAGATGTGAATGGAGGAAGCTTGAGCACATTTTGATGAATGTGCACAATAAATGATATTAGGTGGAATTTGAAAATCATGAAATGACTTGTTGGAGGGAGAAAGGAATGAATTAAATGCCACTTGGCTCAATGTACAAGGAAATGAAATAGGGTTAAATGCTTTCTTGGAAGGACAAACCCACTTGGAGAGATTTTCAAACTTGGAGGAATATTCCCCTAAAGAAGCCATGTTGAGAGAAAATGGAGATTTAATAAATCATTTAAATGTATTTGCATGTGCAAGTGGCAAAATCTAGAGAATTTAGGTGATTAGGATTAAATTAATAAGGATTTGATTAATTTAATAGGAGATTAGGTGATTTGACAATTTGATTTATATTTTTTGATTGATTTAAATCAAAGTTTAGAGGAATATGATTTAGATTTAATTTGTATCACTGGAAATTTTATGGTTTCTATATTAGAAGCAATAAAACCAAAACTCCAAAGAAGTAATAGAGTGCAAAGGAGAAAACATGAAAATAAAATGAAACACAGTTACCCCAAATCTTCAATCTCCATGGCTGATCTCCATTACAGTTTCTAGCTTGCTGTGAATAATGATTTTCCCTCAGATTTATGCGAGCAACCTAAGACTATGCCATGTCCTACACAAGTGTTGAAGGATTTTACTATGAAAAATGACTCTAAAATGTGCAAAGTATGAGAGAAAATGACAGCAGAATGAGAGCCCAAAAATTCACGTGAATGCTTGAGAGAGAGAAAATGAATTCAAATTTGTCATTTTATAAGAAAAGGCAATTTCAAATGGACGGATGAGATCGAAAGGCAAATAGACGGACCAGATTGAAAGTTGAGACAAGATGGCTAAAAAAGGACAGGGGAATCAAATTAATAAAAGTCATTTGACCTTTGCATGCAAAAAGGCATCTTTTGAATTAAAAATCATTTTAATTCAAAAATGGAGAATCAAATGACAGTAGGCAATAAATGCCCATCTTCAGCCAAAATAAGAAATTTTGACCATTTTAAATAAGTAATGATTTTTTATTTAAAATGAGGAAAGTGACGTGGCCATAATTAAATAAATTAAAGAATTTATTTAATTAGAAGAGGAAAATGTAAATTATTGACGTATTTAAATAAATAAACAAGATTTATTTATTTAAATAATCTAGAAGAACTAGTGGGCATAAATAATTAAATAAATTAAGAAGTTTATTTAATTATAGGGGGACATTAGATAATTAGCGATGCATTTAAATAAATAAATAAAATTTATTTATTTAAATAATTAGGAAGAATAAAGAGACCATAATTAATTAAATAATTAAAAATTATTTAATTAATAGATGAAGAATGGACCAAATAACATAATTAAATATTTTAATTATGATAGGACGAAAGCGGCGAGAAATAGAGCTTGCAGGCCTAGGTCAATTTTCAGTGTTTAAATTTTGCCCCTCTTTGTCATAATGCAGCCTATCACATTGTGACAAAGAAAAATAAGTGAAAGTCATGCCCCAGCGAAGGTACAATGTATCGATGCCCCCTTAGGAAATTTTTCAATTTTTGGCCCGGTGACAGATTTTTTTTGGAAAGTGTCCTGACAAGCTAATTTAAAGACCAGAAAAGTAATGGCGAGATGGTTTGGAGTTTGGACGTGCTTAAGGTACCCAAAATAGCAATCAAAGGTGACGAAATGAGCCCCTAGTAATAACAATTGTGAAAAACCTCACTTTTACCCTATAAATAGTTGAAATTGGAGGTAAAACTCATTTTATTTTCAAATTTATTATAGTAATTTCAGAGAGCCCAGAGCAAGGATAGTAGCAGAAAAGATGGTGATCTCGATCACAAAGCACTGCAAATACATTTTCAGGACCTCTAGGTGACCAGAGGGCGCGGAGCTGGCAGTATGTACCCTTAGCCTACTTTGTCAATTTATCGTTTTTCATGCTTTTTTTTATGGTTTCGAGGACTAGGAACAAATGCACCGTGACACATTTGAGTTTGCGTAAGCCACAATCGACTTTGCGCTCGAGGCATTCAATGCGTCACGATGCAAACACAAAAGGCCATTAAGAAATGGTCAAAAGTCGCACCACATTTGCATGAAGTTATGACGCAATCGCCATTTTAAGTCTTATTTGACAGTTGGAAAGCCGCATTCAAAATATTGAGACGCATTTGATGGTATGAGCAACGCATTTGAATCAGATGATGCATGTGTGCAAATTTGCGGTGCAAGTATAATTAAGAGACACAATCGCAGAGCAAAATGACACAATCGATGTATAGCGACACAAACATCTCACTGAATGACGTAATCGACTAATTGTGATGCAATTGAAGTCATTGTGATGCATTTTTTTTCCCTTTGACAGATGTTAATTGAGTGTTGTTTCAACTTTAAACTTTCATTGACTTGGATTAGGTGATAATAACAAGGTTCAAAAAGATGTTGACGCGCGTGTTGGAATGTGCAGAGATAGTTAGCGCCTATTTACACATGAGAGAGCAGACCATTGACCTATGCATTTAGAGATAGCTTGACAGATAGAGAGTGATGACATTTGATGTGACTGGGTCTCTATTATGTCACCTATATGCCCATTGTATGGGAAAATAGGGGACTCCTTACAGCACTCTACGAGAGGTGGCATTTAGAGACATATTCTTTCCACCTATCAACCGGGGAGGCTACAGTTACCCTTGAGGATGTTTACCGGATTCTACACCTACTGATCCGGGGGGAGAGGATTGTTTATGACAAACAATATAGACATCAGGCATTTATTACCTACTATCGTGATCAGGGTGCCAAATTAGGTATTGAGGGATATGAGATCCGGTGGGAGTTTATGACTGAGCACTATAGATGCTTTGATGCTTTATTGGTGACATTGATTGCCAGTGTGGTTATTCCAGATCGCTGGGGGCACGGGTTTCCGATTGGCTGGGGGCATGTACTTGTTGGCATGAGGTGAGACTAGACGGTTTATGCCTAGGAACCTTGCTTATTAGGTATGCTATATCATCAGCTGCATGGGGTTGCATACGGGAGGGCATAGAGCATTTCCTGCGAGACGAACCTTCTTATGATCTGGGCATGGGAGCATGTTGCCATTTTCTGCCCACCGATTGACAGGCCATAGTTGGCAGATGGGATGTCGTATGTCTACTACTATGTTGGTGCGCTACAACAAAGCCACTATGGTGAGATAGGTTGGTGGAGACATAGGATTGACACCATGACTGCATTTATCTGGAGACTGTACAGGGATTGCGAGTAGTGGGAGGGTGAGGTAGATCATCTTAGTTTTAGCCGACAGTATTGATATCTGATTGGTCAGATAGTGCAGACGTAGTTGATTGTGGAGATGTACTTGCCACAACATGTTCTCAAATAGTTTGGTGAGTAGCAAGGTATTCTGCTCAAGACAGCTGAGTATGTGAGGTCGTCTCGAGAGTCAGCAAGGGGACCTCCCATATATGTGGCCTTTGCTACTCAGCAGATAGATGGACTGGTGGCACAGTAGTGGGGATGGAGAGGAGGCATTGTAGATCTGAGGACCACTATAGATTTTGATTTATGGTGGTAGACACATAGGCCTATTCCCCTCATAGATCTAGATGGACCTGTGCCAGTGGATTAAAGATCCATTATTCCACATGTTTCATGAGCTAGACGAGGGGGTGGAGTTGGTGATAGAGGGAGAGGCAAAGGCCGAGGGAGAGATGGGGATAGGACTGGAGGCAAGGGTGGAGGGAGAGATGGGGATGGAGGGAGACACCAGAGGTGGGTGAGGAAGCAAGTGGTCAGAGCACCATTGGACCCTATCCCAGAGGTAGTCGAGGAGGAGGGAGAGAGGGGAGGGGAGCATGCAGAGGTGGAGATTGGAGGAGAGGGAGGCAGAGCATGTAGAGGTGGATATTGGGGGAGAGGAGAGGGTGATGGAGGAGAGGGAGGTGGAGCATGCAAAGGTGGAGATTGGAGTAGAGGAGAGGGTGATCGAGGAGAGGGAGGCAGAGCATGTAGAGGTGGAGATTGGGGGAGAGGAGAGGGAGGTGGAGCATGCAAAGGTGGAGATTGGAGGAGAGGAAAGAGTGATGGAGGAGAGGTAGGCGGAGCATGCAAAGGTGGAGATTGGGGGAGAGGAGGACATAGGGGATGAGGAGGAGGAGGAGGATGAGGCCGTTGATGAGGTGGAGCACCTACTGCGATGGAGTATGGTGGAGGGAGATGATGGGATGCTGACAAGGCCAGTACTGCCAACAGATGCCACTATAGACCAACAGGTTGCCGACCTTCAGAGGAGACTTGATGAGAGCACTACATAGGTCAAGGATTTATAGGCTAAGCTCGAGCTAGCGAGGGTCGAGCGGGATCAGGATGAGATCCAGAGGCAAGAGGCAGCATAGTGGTGTGTGGATTTTGCAGTGTTATGTGCAAGAACTTAAGGGGATATGGCCCGTGAGTTTTCCAAGGTGAGCACTCAGTACAACTAGTACAAGACCCTCTATGAGAAGGTAGCTCCTCCTGAGTGACAAGATCCTACACTGTCACACTCATAAAGGAGGATAGGCAGTGGCCATAGATTAGGGAGTGTGAGTAGTAGCAGGAGCCACACTAGTGTAGGAGGGTCTACCTCCTCAGGGCACACATCAGGGCATAGGTCCCACCACTCACACATGCATGCCTCAAGTCATCATTCAAGCTACAGTCATGGGTCCACCGGTTCAGGGCAAAGGTTAGTACATAGGCATCCACCAGTGACAGATACCTCAGTAGCTCAGGTTATAGATACAACTCAGACAACCCTGATAGAGGTTACAATGATAGATGCCTCAGCCATACAGGGACAAGTGACAGTGACCGTGATGGCCTTAGTTCCCTTGATAGAGCACCAATCCCCCAAATCTTCTCCTTGAGGAGATGAGGAGAGTACCTCCCGAGATACTGAATTTTCATGCATTATGACATTATTGACTATTGAGCCCAGGAACTCAATTTTTGGGATATCTCTTTGACTCTATCCTGTGACACTGATATTTTTGAGATTATTTATATATGCAATGCAATTTTGACGTGGCCTATCTATTTTATGTTATAATGTGTTATGTGATGATGATGATGATTTAGATGACATGTGATTATGCAGCTATAATACCTATGTGATGTTTATTTGATGCATTTTATGATTCCTATGATGATGTTATATGTATGTCTATTGCATGGATGCACTTATGATGAAATGATATGTCTTATTTCTGATTATATGCTATGATGATGCCATGGATGATACTGATGATGATAATATTTATGTTTATTATTTGTTCTTATTTCCTACCCCTGATTATGGATGCACTAATGGATGACAATATTGTATATGGATTATATGACATGTGATTTGCATGATGATATGCCATGATGTGCTATGAAAACCTATGTATGTAATTAAGCTATTTTATGATTTGGATCTAATCTAATGAAAATGTCTAATGTAGTGCAATGTCTATATGATTATGCATGCGAATGTATTTTTGTATGCCACAGGATATTATCAAGAGATAGAAGAAAGATGAGGCGACCAGAGAGAAGGAGATGGATGTTAGTAAGATGCAAAATCCTTCAACACATTTCCATAGGACTACCAATTGTTGCTCTTATTCATCATTGGGTAGATTATCGTGATGGCCAAAAAACACCATGATATGATGTAAATCGCAGTGTGCAAGGTCATACCATCACTTGACATAAAGAGTCACAGACAACGATGATCATGAATCATACTAAAAACATATTTTCCCTAGTCGTTTTGTCATAATCAACCACAAATAGTAAAGACAAGCAAGAAAAATCACGAAACTTCATTGCTCCTCTAAATCCTGTTGTTAGGACATCCTCGAGGAACTAGCCTCATGATTGCCAAAAGACAAAAAAAATCATAAAATTAAATTCCAAGTGCTTGCCAAGTGTCTGGATGTCAAGATGTCAGGTTTTGTCAAGAATGTTGAATTTCGGATGTCTTGGTGTCAAAACGCCAGGGTTTACGATATGAAGATGCCAGATTGGTGTCAAGTTTAGGAAGGATAAATCCTAAACGATGTTGAGATGTCAAATTCAAAAAGGACACATTCTAAATGATTTCAATGCCATAGTGATGCCAAATTCGGGAAGGACACATCTTGAATGAGGTCGATGTCAAGATGTCAAATTGATGTCAAGTTCAGGAAGGACACATCCCAAACAATGCTAATGTCACGATGTCAAATTCAGGAAGGACATATCCTAAATAATGTCGATGCCAAAATGTCAATTTGATGTCAATATTCGGGAAGGACACATCTCGAATGATGTTGATGTCAAGATGTCAGATTCAGGAAGGACACATCCTGAATAAAGTCGATGTTAAGAGGAACATACCTCGAATGTTGTGAGAATCCTCAAAATTCCAAATGATTGTGAAGATGCCTAGGAAGGACACATCCTAGGAAAATGAATAAGTGACGGGGCTGCCCTTTAGAAGGACACATCTGAAGAGTAAGCAAAATTTGATTGGTTTGACTAAGTTTGACCGATTTTGATATGCCAATATGATTGTCGTGTTCAATTGACAGATTGTCGAAGTTTGCTTGGACAAAGATCATGATAAATTGAAAGACTATTTCATGTGTGTGAGAAAATTGTGCAACGAACCCTAATGGACTGACCTAGTGTGGCCTCAGGGGCTCATCAACAGATGGCCTTGCCTACGTCATACACTCAGAGACCTCGTAGTTCGACACGACCAATGACTTTGTCTTGTTGACCAAAGATTGAGTCATGATTTATTTTGACAAACCTAATAGGAATGATCTAATGTCTCGGAGGCTCGAAGATGAGCCTTGCCTACGTAGCAAGTGCACAGAGACAACGTAGTTTGACAATGACAAAGACTAATCAAGACTTGAATTAACGTGACTGTGGTGACTAATATGATTCTATCTTTTGAAATTTTTGTGTTTTCTTCAGGACGTTTTTCAATTTTTAGGTCTTTTTTTAGGACATTTTTCAATTTTTAGGTCTTGTTTCAGGATTTTTTTTGATTTTAGGTCTTTTTTCAGGACATTTTATGATTTTTAAGTCTTTTTTCAAGACATTTTATGATTTTTAGGACATTTTTTTATTTTTAAGTCTTTTTTCAGGACATTTTATGATTTTTAGGATCACGTGCGGTACTCATTGCAGTATCATGATAAAAATTTTCCCCTAGTCAAGTTGAGGATGAGCTAGGCAAAATGGAATGTAAAGAAAAGGCATGACTAGCATGGACAGTGGACAATATGCAAGACTTGATTTCAACCATTATCAACCATGGACGGAAATGTCATGATGTCAGGGTGAAGTGTTATGACAAATGTCGGAAAAGAGTATGTTTATTAGGGACAAAGGTAGATAGAGTGATAGTAGATGGCACAACAATGACTGACTACACATGGCGCTTGTTTGCCAGGTTTTCACCATGGTGCTTATCCAAAGCACCTGTTTACTAGGTTTTCACTATTGGATGAATCATTTCTCTTTATTTTTGTCATCATTTTTTTTTATTTTTATTTTTGGTGTCACCAGGATGCCTATTTACCAGGTTTTCATGAAGGTGACAATTTTTTTGATTTTTCAATTTTTTTGTATTTTTTAATTCGTTTTCGGGTAGGCTTTCTGATGCTATGCATAGAATTTGCGCAAATGTAAATTGTTGATTGGATCTATCAACTGTTCACCTTCGGGAGTAGCTAGCTGATATGCTCTAGAACAAAATGATGCTACGATGATGTAAGGGTCCAACCAATTGGGCTCAAATTTTCCTGGTTTCTCCCTATCTGACTGATTCTTGGGATTTTGCATGAGAACTAGGTTGCCAATGTCAAACTTCCTAGTCATCACCTTTTTGTTATAACTTCTGCAAAGGCGACTTTGGTATGCTTGTAAATGATTCAATGCATTGTGTTTGTGTTCATCTAGCATTTCTAACTCATGCAACCTTGACTATTTGTATTCTTCATTAGTGACGAGACCTTTCATTGAGACTCACAAAGATGGAATTTCAACCTCTATGGGAAAGATGGCTTCGGCTTCAAAGACAAGGGCAAAATGAGTGACACCGATGGGGGTACGGATGCTCGTGTGGTATGCCCACAAAGCTGGGTTGAGTTGGATGTACTAGTCATGGCCAATGTCATTGATAGTATTTTTAAGAAGTTTGATCATGGTTTAATTAGATGCCTCAACTTGACCGTTTCCCTGTGGGTAATATGGTGTGGAAAAGTGGTGGCTAATATGGAAATGTTGACATAATTCATAGACCTCATGGTTTTTGAAGGGATGACCATTATCTGTGATGATGGATTGTGGAATGTCGTACCGACAAATGATATAATTGAGGATGAATTTGGAGATTTTTTTGCCAGTAATGTAAGTGAGTGGAATGGCTTTGATCCACTTAGTAAAATACTCAGTGGCGGTAATAATGAATTTGTGTCCATTGGAGGATGTAGGGTGAATCTTTCCCACAAGATCAAGTCCCATTGTGTGAAAGGCCAAGGAGAAGTGATTGGCCTCAACTCTTGTGTTGGAGCATGAATCAAATCACTGTGAATTTGACATTGGTGATATGTTCTTACAAATTCCAGTGCATCCTTTACTAGTGTCGGCCAATAGTACCCAAGTATCATAATCTTTTTAGCTAAGGTCGAGCCACTCGAATGGGACCCACATATACCATCATGTACTTCATGTAAGGTTTCTTTTGCTTCATTAGTGTCGAGAAAATGGAGAAGGGTATTGTCAAAGCTATGGCGGTAAAGGGTGTCGCTGATGATGGTATAACTGCAGCTTTATGGATAAAGGACTTTCTTTGGTTATTAGAAAGGTTTTGAGGAAGGATCTGTGAATGAAGGTAGTCAAAAATGTCCTTATACCAGGGGGAACTAGAACTAACTAGCTCACATACCATTTCTGATTCAGGGACATCTTAAGTAGGAACCAATAACTGCTCAACCAAAAACTCAAATTGTGGGACATTGTTGGGAATATCAAGCAAAGATCCAATTGTTGCCATAGCATCAAAATCCTTGTTCTGTGTTCTTGGAATCAATTCAAAGGACAGCCTATGAAAATATGTCAGAAAACTATCAACCATCCGTTTATAGGGCATTAGCTTCTCATCTTTGGTTTCGTACTCATCATTGACTTGGTTGATAACTAACTGAGAATCGTTGAGGACCTGCAAATTCCTGATTTTCCATTTGATAGCCATTCGAAGTCCTATAATTAGTGCTTCATACTCTACCATGTTATTAGCGCACAAAAATGCAATGCGAAATTACCTTGGGATGGAGTCTCCTTGTGGAGTAATGAATAATATTCCAGCTCTTGATCCATGATTAGTACGAGATCCATCAAAGTATAATTGCCAAGGTTGTTGGGATTCCAAGTGAAATACAGAATCATTTGGAAAATATGTTGTAAGAGGATGATTATCTGGTATTGGTGCATCTGTGAGCTAGTCTGCTATTACTTTTCCTTTGATGGATTTCTGCTCGACATATTGAATATCATATTCACTAAGGATCATGACCCATTTTGCTAAATGTCCTGTCAATGCTGCTTGACTCAAGAGGTACTTCAAGGGATCGATCTTGGCTACCAAGTATGTCTTATGGTTTAACATGTAATGCCTTAATTTTTGGGCTATGAATACCACTACCAAACAAGCACGTTCAATGGGTGTGTAATTTAGCTCATACCCCACCAGTGTTCTACTAATATAATATATGGCTCTTTCTTTTTCTTCATAGTCATTATGTGCTAATAATGCCCCTAGTGTCGAAGTAGCTGCAGAGATGTATAGAATTAATGGTTTTCTTTGGATAGGAGGCATGAGAACTAGGGGTGATAATAAGTACTGTTTGATCTGGTTAAATGCCTCCTGGAATTTATCTGTCCACACAAAGGGGATCCCTTTGCATAGGAGATACTGGAATGTTTGGCACCTATTTGCGAGTTGAGCAATGAACCACGTGATAGATTGAAGCCTACCTTGTAGCGTTCTTAGGTCACTGATTCCCTTAGGAGGAGGCATATCCAATATAGCTCTGACTTTAGCAGGATCAACTTCAATGCCTCTACGGGAGACTATGTATCCCAGTAACTTGCCTGATGTTTCACCAAAAAACACTTTTTCGGGTTCAACCAGACTTTATATTCTTCCAGCCTCCTAAAAAAATTGTCTAATATTGAAAGATGGTATTTTCTTGTCAATGATTTTGCCAAAAGATCATCCACATAGTCCTCCATTAATGTGTGTATCATGTCATGGAATATTGTTGTCATTGCCCTTTGATATGTAGTGCCTGCATTTTTAAGACCAAACAACATTACAGTCCAATAGTATGTACCCCAAGGGCATGTAAAAGCAGTTTTTTGTTGGTCTTCAGGGGCAATAAAAATCTGATTATAGCCAGAGAAACCATCCATAAGGGATAGCATCTCATATTCAGCTGTAAGGTCCACAATGATGTCAATGTTTGGCAAAGGAAAATCATCTTTAGGACATGCTTTATTGAGGTCTCGGAAGTCTGTGCATACGCGAATCTGTCCAGTATACTTGGTGTTAGGGACAATGTTGGATATCCATTATGTATAGTCAATTGACCTTATAAAACCTACATCCAACAATTTTTGGAGTTCAACTTTAAACAACAATGCAACTTGCGAGTTCATTTTTCTCAGATTTTGTTTTATTGGCTTGGCATTTGGAAATAATGGCAAGTGATGTAATACTAACTTAGGATCTAATCCTAGCATGTCAGCATAAGACCATGCAAAGTTTATCTTGTGTTATGAGAAATTTTTTTGAATTTCTATATGTTCAACTTCTGTTAATGAAGCTACAAACAGAACCATTTTGGCATCCTCTATGATAGCTATATTAATGACTATGGTATCCTCGACAAGCATTGTTGATTTTTCTCTGTCTATGGGGAGAAAGTCCAATCCTCCACCCTTGGGTGCCTCAAGGAGGTTTTCACACTCAGGTACATCCTTTATTTTTACTATTTTATCGTAAGAAGGTGCCTTTCAGTTTTCACCTAGAGACGTATCATTTTTTGTTTTATTTTTCCTTTTAATTTTGTGACTAGAGGATGGTGCAGTCTCCCCAAAATAAGTAGCACAATCCAAGTCACTGGTAAATCTAGCTTTGTGATCCCCATTTGGAATGCCCTCACGTAGCCCTAGAAATTCTGCTAGAGCCTCATCATTTTGAAAAGTGTCCATTATTGGTGGGCCTTGTTGGTTCCAGTCAATTAGGTCAGGGTAAACTAAGGATATTCCATCATCAACACTTTCAAATTGAGGAGATGATGTAGAGAGTATGTAAATGGGCACCGAGACATTGAAAATGAATTTTTCATCGTTTGGTTCTATGTCATATTATATCCAATATTCTCCTTCACTTGTTTCATACTCACCAATGAAGTAAGGGACAAAGGGACTAGCATCAGGGTCAGGGTCAATAGTGGCAAGTGATAGTTCAAGGATTTTGCATGATGGTCATCTATTTGGGGTGACTGGATAGGTGCGTCGAGGCTAGGACAAATGGGAATAGGATGTGATATGTACTTGGCATCATTTGGTGTTGTATCGATCTCAAACATTTTCTAGAATCATTCTTCAAATGTAGGCTCACCAGGTTCAAGGAATAATTCGTCAAGGTAGCAGTCACTTAAGGATTGCTGGGAGTCAAATTCCCATTTGTGAGAGTCAGTTTCAGAGGAGGTGTCCTCAGTTGTCTCAACACATTCTGAAGCATACATAACTCACATGGAAGCACACTAGTACTTGGATTACTAGATTCTCATGGACCTAACCCTAACCCAAGATGTTTTGGTCTTTCTGAAATTGATAATGGCTCACGCCTTCCATTCTTATCCTTGCCAAAACTGCTTTTTCCATCATAGCCTTTTTCTTTTATCATGTTTTATCCTTTTCCATATATTGCTACTGGAAAGGGAGTCAAATCTTGTGGTTCTTTATAAATCCAGGATAGTATATCATTTGTGTCATCTTGACTCATTTCGCCCCACTTAATGAAAACTCTATTTGGAGGAACCCTGAAAATTTCTTTTGCCTGTATTCTAAAGCAAGGTTTTCCATAGACCTGGGGAGACTTGGGAATCTTGGTTTTGCAATAGGCCATATTTAGCTTGTATTCTCCACATCCTTGGTCTTGAATTTGGAAGAACAGGTCGATGCTTGGGGTGATAAATGAAGTGGTAGGTGTTATGGAAGTGGTTATGGTGGTCGAAGAAGTAGAAGTGGATGCGGTGGATGAAGAAGTGAAAGACTTCACGAGTGTTGAGGGGTCAATGAATTTGGAAGACAAGGACATCGGAGCTTCCCTATTGATAGGCACTTGACATTTCGATACACCATGTAAGTTGGTACAATATTGGTGATACGTGGAGGGGACAGCTTTCAGTGTGTGGATCCAAGGTCGACCGAGTAAAATGTTGTATGGGAGGTCCAAATCTAGAACTTGAAAAGTGGTGTCGACAATGACTGGCCCAATCTGAATTGGGAGTGTAATTATGCCCCAAGAGGAACATTCTTCATCATCATATGCCTTAATAACAATGCTTCTTGTGGTGTCTATGCAAGCATCAGAAAAGCCTAGTGCCTTGACCAATTTTAAGGAACATATATTCAGTCCTGCTCCGCCATCTACTAAGACTCGTCTAACATTATGTTTATGAAGAAGAACTTCGATATGAAGGGCATCATTATGGTTGGATTTGGATGACAAATAGTCTTGGTCAAAAAAGGTGATATGGTGGGGAGTCATTAGATATCCTACCATGGCTTTGAATTGGCTAACATCAATATCTTTGGGAATCATAGGATTCTTGAAATGTTTTATCTAGGATTGTCTTATGGGCAGGTGAGATGCGTAACAACTCAAGAATAGAGATTTTTTCCTTTAGGTTGGGACTGCTTGTTCTGTGGATGGGCCTATTATTGTTACCTTTGGTTGTCTAGGGGGAGGAGGACTGGCTAAGGTGACCTTTCTGCCATGGGTGGTGACATTGCATTCAGGGGCCTTTCTGATGGTGACTATGCAGACATGTTCATCAGTTGTTCTAATGTGATGTATGATAGGTCCTCCAGAATGATCATATCCAATACAGGCATGGTTGGCACAATTGTTGTTATTAGGGTTTGACGTAGAAGGGTTTCCTGAACCATGATCCTATAGTGGGTTTTTGTGTATTGTATGATCTGCATTAGAAGCAAATTGTGGTCCACCGACTTCAACGATACGCTTTTCAATAAGGTCTTGTACCAGATTTTTCAATTGTTTACAGGAAGAAGTTTTATGTCCCTTTATTCAATGAAAGTTGTAAAATGCATTATCATCCCACCAAGATGGTTTAAACTGCCCAAGGTCGTATGGTTTGGGGTCCTCAAGTGTGATGACACCATTTTGAAGGCATTTCTTGAGAACTTCTTCAATAGGTTCACCCAAGGGGGTGTATGTGCGGCCTCTAGGGAATTGTCTTGGTTGTCTAGGCTGCCTTTGATTTTGATTATTTTGATTGCCTTGGTTATTCTGATTTGTCTGGATAGCATTAGTAGCATAGGTTTGTGTCATCATCTGTGTGTTTTGTGGTTGTGTCCCTTTTAGGGTAATCATCAGACCCATAGTGTTGACAGCCTTAGCATCAACTACACCATCATTGGTGACATGTTTGTTCTTAACCCATAATTCAATTTTGTCAGTAGGAGGGTTTGCGTTTGTGTTTTTGGGACCATATTTTAGTCTTCCTTCAGCAATGAGGTCTTGTTCAACTTGGACACCTCATTCAACTAGGTATGCAAAAGTTGTGCAACAATGAACACGCAAGCCATTTTTTAGTGGGCCCATTAACATTTGTATGAACATGTCAATTTTTTCTTTTTCAGGTATGTCTATATGACAACGACTCACTAGGCCCCTCCATTTTTGAAAGAATGGTAAAAAGGTTTCACCTGAATCTTCTTGTGTGAGCTGGCATAAGTTGGTAATGGAGGTGTCTGTGTCAATGTTGTATGTGTAATTTTTCATGATTTTTTCAGCAAGTTCTTTCCATGACTGTATTCTGAGTTGTAGTGTATAGAACCATTCTAGGGCCGGTCCTATGAGACTTTTAGGAAATAGTCGCATTAGATATGTGTGCTCATGAGCAATATCCACACAACTTGTTATGAACTCTCTGATGTGGTCAAGTGGATTTGTTTTACCCTTGTATTTGTTGAAGTTTGGAGCCACATAACCATGTGGAAAAGGTGGCATGTACAAAGTTGTATCAAAAGGATATGGACATAAATCATATGGAATTTGTGTCTTCTTGTCAGAGGTTTTCATATTTTCCATCTATTTTTGAAGGTCATCCACTTTTTCCAGCAAGGCGTGTACAATGGGATCATTGGTTTCTTGAAAGTACGGTGTGTTATGATTAGGTGTTTGCTGATATTGCCAGTTTTGAGTTGGAATTTGTTGTTGAGTATGAATTTGGGATGAGTATGTTGGAATATGTAACCTTGCCATGTTTGTCTATATTTGAGGTCCTTGATTTGTTTGATGTCCAAAGGTATGCATTTGTTGCGTCATTTGAGTGCCTTGTGCATGTTGAAAGAATTGTCTGTGTGGCATGGTAGTGTTAGGTCCTTGAAAGTGCCCATGTGCTATATGTGTATTGTGCCCTTGTCCATGTGGGATGCTCATTTGCGATAATGTGTTAATGTTGTGTTGAGGGCCTTGAATGAAAACACATCGTGAGTTTCGTCCAAAGGGATTAAATGGGGTTCCACCATAAGGATGTGATGAAGATGCCCCCATTGTCATAGATGAAGAGCCAAACATAGGATTTGAGGAGGTGGTGCCTAGTGATGTGGACGCAAAGGTGGCTCTTATCATTTGTGAAGATGATGTGGACGTTGTAGGCATGGACTGTGAGAAGGTAGCTCCTATTGTTTGTGAAGATGATGTGGACATTGTAGGCACAGTCATAGTAGATGTTCCTCCCATAGACGTCGTGTTGGTTGAAGAGGAGGTGTTTTCATTTATGGTGCTACTAGATGTTGCATTAATAGTGGTAGTGACAACTTGCATAGTAGCAACAATGTTATTGGTTGAGGTATTGTTCTTGTCATGTTGGTATGTTGTGTTTTGCGTTGTATTAGTAGGAGAGGTAGGTCATATGGTATTAATGTCAAAGCCTTTTGATAATCTTGTGCCTTGGTCTAAGAGCATACCGAGGTATCATTCAGGATTGTTCAAGACCAAGTCTTCGACAAATGAAGTGACTTCAAGATTTTGGGTTGCTACCTCTAAGTTTTCAGCATAGATTTGTCCATTTTGGTCTCTTTGTATGAATTGTTCAAAAAGTGGATTTTGAAAGGAAGTTGACATGTTCATGGAAGATTGTGCGTTCAAATTGCCAAACGGGTCGTCAAAAATCCAGTCATTGGAATTGGTGTTGATGTTGGTGTTGTTGTCAAAGTCTTGTCCAAAGTTTTCCATTTGTTTTTTCTTTCGTTGAAGTCTTGTTTCTACTATCAAAAGAAATTGCTCAAATGAAGATAATGACCATGCGAGTATGACACTAGTCTATGTTTTTTGTCTTCTTATGCGATAAAGGTTGATGATGCAATGATATGATAATGTTTTCCTAAGGAGATGCGTAATGCCGAAAAACTAAAGTGACGATTATGACTAGGATGATGATGATGACAAGGTACAAAATAGGGACTAAGATGATTATGTTGACTAAAGAGGCAAATAATGCAAAGTCTAGGTTCAAAATGATGACTAGGATGAATAATATTTTTGTATTTTTGGGAATAAAGTATGCAAGGTATAAACTACAATGCAATTTGGAGAAAAGGATACCTAAACACTCTAAGCTTAGTCTTTGTTTTCAATTTTGGTTACCAAAAGACTTGTTGAAAATGACAAAGTGACAAGGTCAAGATGACTAGTGAGTTTTCCTAACTAGACTGTTGAGTTAGAAATTATCACAAAAGGGACAATGACTGAAAAAAGGAATGATGATTAAGTCCAAGATAACCTAGTTTTGAAAGCAATGATTTTGAAAATTGTGATAAGGTTAACCTAATCCAAAGTATCCAAAGATGAAAACCTAGGGTCAAGCTAATGCCAAAATTTATGATTATGAAGCCTAATGCATGCAACTAAAATTTGAAAGATTCATCCTATGGTCAAGAATACAAACTAATGGTTGAACGATAAAGATTTTGAGCAATTTCAAAGTTGGTTTCTGATAAAGTCCTCTTGGAAAAAGTGTTTGACAATAGGCTGACAATGTTTAGACTCAGATTCGGCTTTGTCTCAGGGTTTTGTTTCTATCAGGAATATGCGTCATTTGAGACCTCAGATGCATCATAGTATTTCGAATGCATTTTGGTTTAAGCGAATGCGGCTCTGAAATTGACAAATGTGACAGAGTTTGGCAGATGCGGTTCTATGAGATTTAGATGTGTCGCGACGCAATCAAATGCAGTGTTTATGGAAGCAAATACAGTTTAATAGAGCGATTGCACCTCAGGGATTTTCAAATGTGTTCCAAGATAGCAGATGTGTTTCAATAGTTGCGTCACATGTAAAAATTGAGTTTTCTGATGTATTGAGAGAAAATCTAATTTGTGAAAGGTCAAATGTTTTTCCAGAATTGTAAATGTGGTGAATACTATTTGAAAATATAGCAAGCACTTGACAAGCACAATGTTTTAGTGTAAGAAAACACATATGAGACAAGCACGATCCTAATAGGCCAAGGGTTTGTATACTTGGTATAGCCCACCGATATACCCTGGATTGGTGTTGAACACCTCTCCTTCTCGAGAGTGGATAGCTTAGAATATTGGTGGCATGGGCTCCCTTATTTGTACGCACTTCTGCAGGCTCACCAATTTTGGATCCTTGGGTAGTCACTTCCCAAGAATTGCTATCTCTACTCAAGGGAGTCAGTAGTGAGTATCTTCGGGCATGATATTGTACCCTACACTATACCAAGAAATGGCTGAAAATGGTTGGCTTCTAAAACAATAGGTGTCTAGTTAGGGCATCCATTTGAGTGGACACACATGGGGCGAGAGATTAATCACCAATTAGGTGGCACTCTAGCTTGAAGAGGTTACGCTCAACAGGGTTTATGGGGTACTACTCTGTCCATGTGACACATCAACACTCGTGGTACTTGAACTTTCCTCAAGCACCCATTTTATATTCCGGCTAGAAGTGGCTTGGCTTTAGCCTGTTACCGGTCGGGTCGTCCCTTAAGGCAAGCCCATTTCTAGAAATAACAACCATTTCTCTTACACCCAAGATTGCCCGAAAGTGCAAGGGGAAATGATACTTTGATTATTAAGTCTTAAGGGTTTACAACGAATAAAGTGGGTCTGGTTTTCTAATCACCAAGTTTTCACAAGGTGAGAGCATAATCACCTACCACTTTAAAGCACAATCAAACACTTGCAAACAAAGGTTCATTTTAATGCACCAATGGAAATGCTCCTAAACTAAAAATCACAAACATATTGTTTGAAAGATTAGTCTTTGACAAACACAGCTGCAAAATCACATGTCAGTAGTTTGGATATATGTCTTTGACTCATGAGCACTACAAACCCACATGTTAGTAATTTCAACAAATGTCTTTGACCCACAATAATCCTAACACCACACACTGTAACTAAACATTAGCAACCAGAAAATCCTACTCTAAAGGATTGAAGAAAAATAGAAAAGACTAAAATGATAGAAATGTAGCAATCTGAAAAGAAAAATTGAATACAAAAACTGATCAGACAAATGTGTTACGATAGAGCATATGCATCACAACAGTTTATGTCAGATTTTACCAGTTGAATGCATTGTTCTATGGACAAATGTGTCAGAATCATGCAAATGTGTTATAATACCTGTCAAATGTGTCACAATTATGTCAAATGCGTCACTGGAGGTCACAAATGTGGTTTGATGTTTCAAATTCATCGTTTGTTTTGTCTTATGCATTGCAACACAACGAATGTGATTTAGTAGGATTCAAATGCGTCACTCAGAAACCTGTAGCTGCAAAATAGAAACAAAAAGTCGTACAAAAACAAAAAAATGCACAAAAAGACGTTGGGTTCACCAAATGTATCACAAGAAATTTTATGGTTTCTATATTAGAAACAATAAAACCAAAACTCCAAAGAAGTAATAGAGTGCAAAGGAGAAAACATGAAAATAAAACAAAACAAAATTACCCCAAATCTTCAATCTCCATGGTTGATCTCCATTACACCTTCTAGCGTGCTGCGAATAATGATTTGCCCGCAGATTTATGTCAACAACCTAAGACTTTGCCATTTCCTACACAAGTGTTGAAGGATTTTACTATGAAAAATGACTCTAAAATATGCAAAGTATGAGAGAAAATGACAGCAGAATGAGAGCTTGAAATTTCATGTGAATGCTTGAGAGAGAGAAAATGAATTCAAAATTGCCATTTTATGAGAAAAGGCAATTTTGAATGGACAGATGAGATCGAAAGGAAAACAGATGGACCAGATTGAAAGTTGAGACATGATGGCTAAAAAAAGGCAGGGGAATCAAATTAATAAAAGTCATTTGACCTTTGCATGCAAAAAGGCATCTTTCGAATTAAAAATCATTTTAATTCAAAAATGGAGAATCAAATGACAGCAGGCAATAAATGCCTATCTTCAGCCAAAATAAGAAATTTTGACCATTTTAAATAAGTAATGATTTTTTATTTAAAATGAGGAAAGTGACATGTGGCCATAATTAAATAAATTAAAGAATTTATTTAATTAGAAGAGGAAAATGTAAATTATTGATGTATTTAAATAAATAAACAAGATTTATTTATTTAAATAATCTAGAAGAACTAGTGGACATAAATAATTAAATAAATTAAGAAGTTTATTTAATAGATGAAGAATGGACTGAATAACATAATTAAATATTTTAATTATGCTAGGACAAAAGCAGCGAGAAATAGAGCTTGCAGGCCTAGGTCAATTTTCAGTGTCTACATAATTAAATAAAGGTTTTGATTTATTTAATTAAAGAGGGAGATGATGTTAGATTAAATTAAATACAGATTGATTTAATTTTTTATTCAAGGGGTAAACACTTTTGACTGGAGCTATGAACTGGATACAACCATTCAACAATACCACCCCAAAGGGGTTTGAACCTTGGTGGCAAGAACAATAATGCCACCCATAAACCATCACACCATGCCAATACCAGCTACAGATTGATTTAATCAGATAAAATTAATTATTTAATTAAATAGAGAACAAGGGGTTAATTAAATAACATTGATTTATTTAATTAACAAGAGAGAATGATTTAATCGGATAAATACTAATTTATTTAATTAAGGGACGAAGGGTGATGATTTAGCTAAGAAGATGATTTAGGTCAAAACGGTGTTAGTAATCAGGATCAAGTGTGTCGGTATATTTTCCATTTCTACATTTTGCCCCTCTTTGAAGCAAAGTACTCACTACGTTGGTTCAAAGAATAAACTGTCTCGATCAAAATTCAAAAAAATTCCAATTTTCAAAATTGCCCCACTGCTGCTCCAACGAGAAGAAACATGCTGATATACTGCCCCCTCAAGAGATCAAACAAAATTTTTTATTTTTGGGTTATCTCACGACAAAAAGAGGAAAAGATGCCCAACGGGTCCAGAAAGGCTCCAAGATGCCAAAAACATGATAAAACATGAAAAAATAATGCAAAACGACACTTAGTTGGGCGAAAACAAGATCAAGGGTCCAAAACCCTAGCTGGACAGCTAAACGGGGTCAAAAAACCCTATTTTTCAAGCTTAAATAAGCCTCGGGGGGCCACTTCCAATTCATTTGCACACATAAGCCCTTTGAGATTCTACGATTTGAGCTCTGATCCTTGCGAGGAATGGTGCAACAACCACTTCCCAGGCACATCTCTAATCGAGTACGAGCTTACCAGAGGCTACCTCGCATTGGACCACTAGTGAGTCCACTTGATTTGATTTGATTTTTCAATTTTCATGTGGATTTATTAGCCTAGGAAATTGTATTTTTACCAACAGTCCAATATAGCGCCACTTCAAACTTTCTTTCGGCACCGTGCAGCCTCAAACTGTGCTACAGTTGTGAACAGTGATGTCACATCACAGTTTGGAGTTAGGGTTCAAACTCAAAACTGGATTGCATATGTAAACTGTGCCGCAACAAGCCTCTTTGAAATTTTAGGTTTTGGATCAAATTGGGTCGCGCTTAAACTGCACTGCACAGATCCTCCATACTTGGCAAATTGGTTGGTATGCATGAGCGACTACAAGAGCACTTGGGGGCGATTGGCCTTTGGTACATTACATATGCATGGCCAGTTAGGACTCACTTGGGTATGATGACAACATTCACAGAGCGATGGCACAACGAGACGTCCTCCTTTCACCTTCCAACAAGCGAGGCCACAATCACACTAGAGGACGTGTGGCACATACTTTGATTTCCCATCCATGGAGAGTGCGTGATATACGATGTGGATTCTGAGAGGGAGGCCTACTATGACATGATGGGCCTTGATAAGATTGTCTTTTTAGAGGGTTAGATCAAGCTAGAGTGCTATAGGCTCACTATGTCACCCTTTCGCTTGGTTATAGTAGCCATCATATCAGGTCTTGTTGCACCAGATCAGTGGGGCCAATATTTCAGTCTTGGATGGGGGCTCACTTGGGAGCTGATGGTCCAGTGATAGGTATGATTTGTGTGGAGCCAATCTTGTTGGCCTCTTTGCATTGAGATTTGCATGAGTTTTCATACGGCGATGGTAGAGCCATCGGAGCCGGAGTGACACTTCTCCACATTTGGGCCTGCGAGCACATCACGGTGCTTCGTTTGAGAGTTACTGTCATTGATATGGAGCTAGACGATCCAATTGTCTAGAGGTATAGAGGAGGTGTTTCATTTACACACACAGGTCAGCACGAGATTCCCCATTGGAGGAGAGTTCTTGATGAGATGTGAGTATTCACATGGTGGCCATATCTTGGGTGGCCCGCATGGTACGATGATGCTCAACAACTCTTCTTCACGTGATAGGATTGGTTGATGCAAGGCCGTGATCACACTATGATTAAGAAATACCTGCCCGACCAAGTACAGAGACAGTTTGGGGAGCCTCAGGATAGACCCAATGACTAGTATATGGTGATATTCACGCTTACTATGAGGGAGTCTTCATGGGGCTGATACATTCCAGCACAAGAGGCCATTGATTCATTCAAACAGTTGGTGGCTAGGTTGTGGCCCTATGATGAGGGTTAGGTTGATGAAGGAACCACACAAGCATACAAAGACTGGTTCAGGCCACCTCTTCGACTGATAGTGTCGGGGACACCATCAGCACAATGTAGGGCCAGAGGCAGAGGGGCAGGATGAGGCCAAGGCTAGGGAGGCTAATGGGATGAAGATGAGGATGGAGACTGGAGAGGAGGTGGGCCACCTCCATAGCCAGATCAAGATAGGGGGCCACTGGATCAACAGCCAAATTCGCAACCAAATCAGCCAAGGTAGGATTAAGACCAAGGGAGATAGGATAGACAGACAGACCAGTCGCTACAAAGAGATCAGGGACCTCCACCACTGCCTGATCAAAGGGATGCCCAGCTACAATAGTTGCAGGCTCAAGTTGCTACTCTAATAGTAGAGAGGGACCATCTTAGGCTCAAGAGAGACCAATTTGTTCAGCAGAGGCAGGCTACAGAGCTTAGTGTAGCTTAGGAGATGGGCCGCAAGAAGTAGTTGGAGAGCATGTCCACCCATTCCTCCTAGAGTTCAATTTCATTACGCACATATAGGGAGGTTGTCTAAGAGGCTGATTAATATAGAGTTCACTATCATTAGTTTGTGCCTCGAGCATCTCGAGTCCCTGAGTTTTCTCAGCAAATAGGTTACAGACTCCTCAAGGATCACAGAGAGAGAGACAACTCAACGAGGGCGAGGGCAGCCAGTAGGGTTACCTTACTTTTCAATCAGAGACATGATTCTTTTGAGCCTCGTGGGCTCATTTTTGATAGCCTAGTGGGCCATTGTACTTTATGTATTTGATACACACTTGATCCAGATTTCATACCATGACAGTATATTATTTGATGATATATATATGAGATGATTTTCTCTGATGATATGATATGTCTTACCTTATTTATGCATTATGTGATGGATCCTATTTTCTATGTGAAATGGTTTATGTACGATGTCATGATTCTATTTTATGTATGATGTGATTCTATTTGACGCAATGTAATGTATGATTTTTATGATATGATGATGTGATGCAATGATTTATGGATGCATTTTATTTTTCAATTTCTTTTCTATATATGATATGGTGATGCATTTATGGATGTTATGATGATGATGTGATGTGATGTGATGATGTGTAATGATGTACATAATGATGTGTTTAATGATGGTGTTTATGTTATTATGCTCATTTTATAATAATGCAAAATAGATGATACGTATGCATATGATGCAATGGATGTTAATAATGTCTATGTATATGATGTACATGATATGCCTGTATGATTATGCAATTGTTGCTTTCATGAGATATTTGATATAATGCATGTGGGATGGCCACTTTTATGCTTATGTAATGAATGCACATGTATGGTTTATTATACAATGATGGAAGTACAATGTATGTGATATGATTAATACTTTCTATATGATATGCTATGCATTATGCAGTATGTTGATGGTTTATGGATGCAAGATGGATGCAATGGCAATAATGATTTGTGATTAACTGTCATGGTAGTATGTTAGCATGGAAATAAGATAAAAGACATACAATATACTCCAAAAATTCAAAAGATGATGATGACGATGATGACGATTTTCTTACCAAGGAGTTGGGACTTTTAAAAGGGCCAATTACCTTATGTTTGATAACACACATAGTCGGGATGCATCAAGGTATAAAGAACCAGGACGGTGTTGTACCCAGTGTGATGGACTTCAACTCGACAATCAGATAGGAGTACTCTTGTTCACACCTAACACATGAAACCTTATCTAAAGTGTAGTTTAGATATTCCAAAAATCTTGGACCAAAACATAGAAAGGCAAGCCTGCCTATGTGGTCAACAAGACACCTAAAACATCCTCCCTACTCCCAAACAAAGCACGTATGACCAAGGTTATATTACAAGAATATCCAACAAGTATAACAGATAAAAAGATAATGATCATTGCCCCATTCCTTTCTTTCTAAATCCCTTTGTTTGAGACATTATTGAGAGGTCATCGAAATGGGCGCAAAAAGATAAGTCAAAAGACAAATATCAAGTAAACAAACAAGCTATTGCTCTTCAATACTGCTAGACAAAACTAAACTACAGTGATGCCTAATGTTGATGTCCATTTTAGGAAGGATGCATCCTAGGACATGATGATATCAGATGATTGATTTGGGACTAATTGGCTGATAGGCTATTGACACAAAGAGTTGACCACCTTTTTTAAGTATTGACCTAGACTTGAGACCTTGACGATTGAGTTTTCACTTTTGACCTACTAGACTTATTTCTGACTGTTTCACCAAAGGTTGAGGATGACGATTGATTTATTATGAGTGATGATTATTGCGGGTGAAAGCTAGATGAGACAGATGAATTTTTTCAAATATTTAGATGTTTGTGATGTTTTTGAAATGTTTTGAGGCTATTTTTGGTATTTTCAAGATTTTACAAATGTTTTGATTTTCAAATTTTTCCATTGTTTTGGGGTTTTCTGATACTTTGACCAAGAGACTAACCTAAAGACCTATCCTAGGGGCCTCATGGGTTGATCAAAAAAATTAGTCTTGCCTACATTATACACACAAAGACCACATAGTTCGATTGACATAGACTCAATTATGAATGAGAAATGAACAAATGGACCGCTAGTTTATTACGACAGACTCCTAAAGGACCGACCTAAGTGTCTCGGGGGATGATCAAAGATCAACCTTGCCTACGTTCAAAGCTCAGAGACAACGTAGTTTGACAAGATGACTCTATTTTTGACTTTTTGACTTTTTGACCTATTTTTGGATTTTGAATGTTTTGGGATTTTGTGTTTTATGAATGTTTTGGATTTTCTGCTTTTCCAATGTTTTTGGTTTTTTCTTATTTTTGGAATTCAAGAATATACACGAATCTAATCCGATGAGAACATGCCCCCAGTGTGATGCAATAGACTACTCCGATAAAGGTAGGACAAACTAAACTTGAGAATGGGCCGAGTAGTACTAGGAGGGATCATGATACGAACATAGGACCAAGCTATGATGCGGACATGGATGGGTGATGGATGGAGATATGGAATGCGATGGATGAATGATTCAGAACAAGCCATGAAGATCCTAGTGGATGGAAAGTCCTTATTTACATAGGGTGCCTATTTGCCAAGTTTTTACAAAGGTACTTGCCCAAAGCGCCACTGAAGTGGTTTTCACTAGAGGATGATTTTTCTCTTTACTGCTTTTAATCCTTTTGCTAATTTTTTGGAATTTTTGGATTTTTTATTTTTTTGTTGTCACCAAGACACCTGTTTGCCAAGTTTTCATCAAGGTGACCATTTTTTCAAGACATTTTCTAATTTTTTTGTATTTTTGGTTCTATACCTTGAAAGATTTAGGCATAAAACTTTTTGAGATGGGAGTTGTTCATGGGATCCTATATAGGCTTGCCTTCCACTGTTGATAACTGATATGCCCCTGACTTGTAACTTGTTGTGATGAAAAATGGTCCCAACCAATTGGGTTCAAATTTTCCTTTGTTGTCTAGATTAGGGATGTTCTTCTGGTTCTCCTTTAGCACAAGTTCTATGACCTGGAAGGTCCTGCTCCTGATCTTCTTGTTATAGTTCTGCTTGAGTCGGTTTTGATACACCTGTAGATGATTCAAGGCATCCATACACTGCTTGTCCAATAACTCTAGCTCGTTCACTCTTGACACCCGATATTCCTCATCCGTGATGAGATTATACAGTGATACTCTCAGTGATTGGAACTCAATCTCAATGGGTAATATGGCTTCTGATCCGTAGACCAAGGAAAAGGGGGTGACACCCGTGGGTGTGTGGATGCTAGTTTTATAGGCCCAAAGGGTGGGATTTAATTACAAGTGCTAGTCACAAACAGCTTCATTGACCATTTTATTGAGGATTTTTAAAATGGTCTTGTTTGTAGCCTCAACTTGGCCATTTCCTTGGGGGTAGTACGGAGTGGAAAAGTGATGTTGGATCTTGAACTTGTAGCATAGGTCACGAACATCCTGATTCTTGAAGGGTGTCCTGTTATCTGAGATAATGACATGTGGGACCCTATAATGGAAAATTAAATAGTTCACGATGAACATAGATATCTGCTTTTCGGTTATGTAAGTCATAGGAATGGCTTCTACCCACTTTTTGAAGTACTTAGTTGTAGTAACAATAAACTTGTGACCACTGGATGAGGTGGGTTTGATTTTTCCAACGAGATCAAGCCCCCACTGCGAAAAGGGCCAAGGTGTGACAATAGGATGGAGCTCTTAAGCTGGTGCATGGATGAGGTCCCCATGCTATTGACACTGTAGACACCTTCTGACATAGTCATGTGCTTCTCTTTCCATAGTAGGTCAATAGTACCCCGTCCTTGGCAGTTTCTTGGCCAAGGTCATACCACTCAAGTGTGAACTACATATGTCATTATGTACCTTAGTTAAGGCAATCAATGCCTCCTCAGCATTTCAACAATGTAACAAGGTTCCCTCAATGCTTCTACAGTAAAGGGTTTCTCCTAAGATGAAACATTGGGATGCTTTCTTGACAAAGGTTTTCTTAAGGTTTGAGGTTAAGTCAGTTGGGAGGACTCCTATTCTCAGATAAGTGTATATATCATGGTACCAAGGATCACCGGGACCAACAATTTTACACACAAATTCTAACTTTGGTATCTCAAATGTAGGCATGAGAAGATGTTCTACTAGGAATTCATGCTTTGGGACATTTCCAGGGATATCCAATAGGGATCCAATTGTCGCCATGGTGTTTGTTGCTCTATTGTTTGCTCTAGGTATATGCTCGAATGTGATCTCAATGAAGGACCCCTTAAGACTTTCCACCAATTTCTTGTATAGAGTTAGCTTTTCATCCTTATTTTGGTAATCATCATTCACTTGATTGATTATTAGTTGTGAGTATCCATAAACCTTGAGAGCCATGATATGCCACTGTACTACTATTCTGAGTCCTATGGTTAGAGCCTTATATTCTGTGATATTGTTTGTGCAAGGAAATGCCAACTTGTAGGATCTTGGTATGCAGTCTCCCTATGGAGTGATGAAAAAGACCTCAGCTCCCAATCCGTGCTATGTGTAGGAACCATCAAATTACAACTTCCAGTGGTCTGCTATCCTCAAGTTGAAGATGGATTCATTAGGGAACTCTAAAATTAGTAGATTCTTTGAGTACATTGGCGCTTCTTCCAATTGGTCTACAATAGATTTCCCTTTGATGGCCTTACGTTCCACATACTCAATGTCATATTCTGATAGGATCATGACCCACTTGGCCATCCTTCCTGTGAGCATTGCTTTGGAAAGTAGGTACTTGAGTGGGTCGATCTTGGCAATGAGTTTGATTTTGTGTGTTAACATATAGTGTCTAAACTTCTGTGAGGCAAACACCACTGCTAGACAAGATTTCTCAATGATGGAATAATTTAACTCATGCCCTACCATGGTCCGAATAATGTAGTAGATAGCCCTCTCTATTCCATTTTCATCGTGTTGAGCTAGGAGAGCACCAAAAGTTGTTGTTGCTGATATGTAGAGGATTAGAAGCTTTCTTAGGATTGGTGGCATAAGCACTAGAGGTGTGAGAAAATACTCTTTGATCTTGTTAATGGCCTAATCACACTTGTTATCCCATTTGTATGCTACCACCTTGTGGAGTATGTGAGAATATGGGACCGACTTGTCTGCCAGCTGAACTATGAATCAGCGGATTGACTGGAGCCTACCTTATATGCCTCTTAGTTGCTTCAAATTCATAGGTTCCTACATCTTGAGGATTTCCTTTACCTTGGTGGGATCTATTTCAATCCCTCTCATGGACACGATGTATCCCAACAGCTTCCTTCATTGTACGTAGAAGACACACTTCTTTCAATTAAGGCAGACCTTGTATTCCTCAAGTTTGTCAAAGATCGCACTCTATTTTTCTATGTGGTCTTGCCTCTTCTTGGATTTTTCCAATATTTTGTTGTAGAACCAAGATCCTAGACCTGCATAAACACAATAAACAAACACATAATTATATCAAATGCAAGTGAGAATCAAGACTCCCCATGAAATCCATTTAAATTGCAAAGAACAAGAAATGAGATGAAGAACATAAGCAAACATAAACAAAAGCTATCAAATCCTATTCAATGAAAATAAAACTCTTGATCCCATGGGAGAATTGGTGCCAATTTGATGTATAAATTGGCCCTTCCACACTCCTATGATGCAATGTTGATGAGTGATGCACTTTGATGTTGATTCAATCAAACCCCATGATGAAAAACCTGCATAGCCTAGCTATAAACTTGATAAAATGGATGAAGATGGATGTGTTTGAAGATGAAATTGAGTATAGTAAGTTTACTCAAATTGTGGATGATCAAAATGAGGAGAGAAGCCTCTTATTTATAGATGATATTGAGAGAAGGAAAGGAAAAATGGATGAATGTGGGATCATTCAACATCCAATGGGCAAGTACCACTTGTCAAGATGTGAATGGAGGAAGCTTGAGCGCATTTGGATGAATGTGCACAATAAATGGAATTAGGTGGAATTTGAAAATAGTGAAATGACATGAAAGAGCGAAAAATAATGAATTAAATGCCAATTGGCTCAATGAACAAGGCCATGCAAGATGGAATGAATGTCTTGTTGGAAGGACAAATCCACTTGGAGGGATCTCAAATTTGGAGGAATATTCCCCAAGAGATGCCAAGTTGAGAGAAAATAGAGATTTAATAAATGAATTAAATGTATTTGCATGTGCAAGTGGCAAAAGCTAGAGGATGGGACATGGATTAAGATTATATTTAATCAGGATTTGATTAAATAAGAGGAGGTTGGCTGATTTGAAAATTTTTACGTAGATTTTAGGATTTAAATAAATCAAAGTTGAGAGGAAAATGATTTAGACTTAGTTAAATAAATATTTTGATATATTTAACTAAAGGGAATGATTGTTAGATTAAATTAGATAAAGGTTTAATTTATTTAATTTAATAAGATGACTTTAGAGATTTAATCAAATAAAATGAATTATTTAATTAAATAGAGACATAGGGTTAATTAGATCAGATTGATTGATTTAATGTACAAGAGAGAATGACTTAATCAAACAAATGATTATTTTTTTAATTAAGGGACGAAGAGTAATGATAAGCTAAGAAGGTGATTTAGGATGAAACAATGTTAGTAAATCAGGATCAAGTGCATCGGTATATTTTCCATGTCTATAGTCATCGACATAATCTTCCATAGTTCTATGGATCATGTCGTGAAAGATTAAGGTCCTGATTCTTGAAAGGTGTCCCACTATCTGATATAATAGCTTGGGGAACACCATATCAGCATATTAAGTAGTTCAGGATGAACTTTGATATCTACTTTCTAGTGATGTATGTTATGGGGATGGCTTCCATCCACTTGGTGAAGTACTCAGTGGAAATAATGATAAACTTGTGGCCACTGGATGAGGTGGGGGTGATTTTTCAATGAGATCGAGCCCCCATTGTGAAAAGGGCCAAGGTGTGACAATAGGATGGAGCTCTTGAACTGGTGCATGGATGAGGTCCCCATGCTACTAACATTGTAGACACCTTCTGACATAGTCATCTGCTTCTCTTTCCATAGTAGGCCAATAGTATCCCATCCTCAACAATTTCTTGGCCAAGGTCATTCCGCTCGAGTGCAAACCATAAGTACCGTTATGTACCTCAGTTAAGGCATTCAATGCCTCCCCAACATTTAAGCAACGTAATAGGGTTCCTTCTATGCTCCTACAGTAAAGGGTTTCTCCTAGGATGACAAACCGAGATGTTTTCTTGACAAAGGTTTTCTTAAAGTTTGAGGTTATGTTAGCTAGGAGGACTCCTATTCTTAGATAAGTGTATATGTCATGGTACCAGGGATCACCGAGACCAACGATTTCACACACAATTTTTGACTCAGCTACCTTGAATGTAGGCATGAGAAGCTACTCTAAACAGAATTCATGCTTTGGGACATTGCGAGGGATATCCAATAGGGATCCAATTGCCACCATAGCATCTGTCGCTTTGTTGTTTGCTTTGGGTATCTGCTCGAATGTGATCTCAATGAAGGACTCCTTAAGACTCTCCACTAATTTATTGTATGGAGTTAGCTTGTCGCCTTTAGTCTGATATTCATCATTCACTTGATTGATTATTTGCTGTGAATCTTTGTATATCTTGAGAGCAATGATATGGCACTGCACTGCTATTCTAAGGCCTATGGTTAGAGCCTCATATTCTGTGATATTGTTTGTGTAGGGAAATGCCAACTTATAAGATATTGGTATGTAGTCTCCTTGGGGGTGATGAAAAAGACCCTGGCTCCTGATCCATGCTATGTGTAGGAACCATCAAGGTACAACTTCTAGTGGTCTGCTATGCTTAAGTTGAAAATGGATTCATCAAGGAACTCTAAAATTAGTGGATTCTCTAAATACATTGGTGCTTCTTCCAATTGGTCTATAATAGCTTTCCCTTTGATGGCCTTCCATTCCACATACTCAATTTCATATTCTAATAGGATCATGACCCACATGGCCATCCTTCTTGTGAGCACTTCCTTGGAAAGTAGATACTTGAGTGGGTTGATCTTGGAAATGAGCTTGATTTTGTGTGTTCACATGTAGTGTATGAACTTTTGTGAGGCAAAAACCACTGCTAGACAATATTTTTCAATGAAGGAATAATTTAACTCATGCCCTACCATGGTCCGACTGATGTAGTAGATGGCCCTCTCTATTTTGTTTTCATCATGCTAAGCTAGGAGAGCATCGAGAGCTACTGTTGTTGCTGATATGTAGAGGATTAGAGGCTTTCTTGGGATTGGTGGCATAAGCACTAGAGGTGTGAGTAAATACTCTTTGATTTTTTTAAAGGCCTGATCACACTTGTCATCCCTATTATATGCTACACCCTTGTGGAGTAGGTGAGAATACGAGATTGAATTGTTTGCTAGCTGAGCTATGAACCGACAGATGGACTGGAGCTTTCCTTGTATGCCTCTCAACTGTTTCAATGTCTTAGGTGCCTCCATCTCGAGGATTTCCTTAACCTTAGCAGGATCTATTTCAATTCCTCTCATAGACACAATGTATCCCAACATTTTCCCTAATTGTATGCCGAAGACACACTTCTTTGGATTAAGGTGGACCTTGTATTCCTCCAGTCTATCGAAGATGGCACTTAATGTTGCTATGTGGTTCCTTCTCTTTCTATATTTTTTGAATATTCCATCGACATAATCTTCCATAGTCTTAAGGATCATGTCATGAAAGATTAAGGTCATGGCCCTTTGATATGTTTCTCCAGCGTTCTTTAGGCCAAATGGAATCATGTTCCAACTGTATGTCCCACATGAACACGTAAAAGTTATTTTATGTTGATCTTCCTTTGCTATCATGATTTGGTTATACCTAGAGAATCTGTCCATCAGTGAAAGCATCTCATGTCCTATGGTCATATCTACAATCATACCAATGTTGGGAAGCAGGAAGTCATCTCTGGGACATGCCTTGTTCAGGTCTCTAAAATTTTTGCATATATAGATGCCCCTATCTGGTTTTGAAACAGGAACCAGATTTGATACCCACTCTGGAAAGTCGATTGGTCGTATGAACCCTATGTCCAGTAGCTTCTTCAGTTCCATTTTGACTAAAAAGGCTATTTGGGGATGCATTTTTCTAAGTTTCTACCTGACAGGCTTTGCTTTAGGGTAAACTGCTATATGGTGTACCACAATCTCTGGATCAAGCCTGGGCATGTCGGCATAGCTCCATGCAAAGTTGACCTTTCTTTCCCTTAAGAAAGTAGCTAGGAGTTCATGTTATTTTGACATCAATGATTCAGCATAAAATGTGATATGCAGAGTTTTCTCTATTCCCAAGTTGACTAGGTTGCACTTCTCAGCTAGAACCGTTGAATTTTCCTGATGTAGAGAACTAAGGGGAAGATTGAACCCTTCATCCTCGAGTGCCTCAAAGAGGTTTTCACCATTGGATATGTCCTTTGTTTTTACTATTTTAGGGCCAGAGAGTGCCACAGTGTGGTTTTCACTCAAAGACCTTGAGATTATTCTCAAATTTTTGCTTTTGCGACTTAAGGATTCAATCGTCTCCCCGTAGTAAGCATGTATGTCTAGAATGATATCAAACCCAACCTTGTGATCTCTGCATGGTACCATGCCCCACAGTCCCATGAATTCCAAGATCACATCATATTTTTTGAAGGTGTCTAAAATTGGCAGTCTCATTGGTTATAATCGATGAGTTGGGGGTAAACTAGGTTGATCTCATGGGTTTGACTGGTTGACTCAAATGACACGGTACTAATCATGAGGAGAGAGGAATTATATAAAAGCATAGTTATGGTATCTTCCTCATCACTACTACTACAAACATCAGTTATGTCAAATGTGAAATTGTCTCAGGGAAGACCAGTGGATATGGGCAATTAAAGGGTAGTTATTGTTTACTAAGGAGTTTTGACCTTCTTACTTGGGGGATTTTGGCCACATATGGTTATACTTAGAGGGGTATATCTGAGGCCAAGATTTTTCATTCTCGTCTCAGGAATGATGGGTATTAGAAGCCCATTGTCATTTTTTCCAAGCTTACTATTTTTGTCATAGCCCATGGTGAGCATCATTTGTAAGCCTTTACTATTATCATCCATAGGTAGATCAACTACTGGTCTATTGTCTTGGTACAGGAGATGGGATGGGTCCTCTTCTATTACTTCCCAGCCAAGATCTCCCCAACTTCTGAAGCTGGAAGAGCCTACTATGAAGGTTTGGGATGAGGAAGCATCATTTGATTGTGGCCATCCTCGTGACCTGGGAGATTGCGGTAACTCTCCTACCACAAAAGAATTTTTCAGAATTGTATAGTTCACAAACCCATTGTCCTAGATAATGACCTTAATATCGGAGATGGTGGGTGTCTCTGTTGCGGAAGTGGAGGCAACAGTAGTTGGATCAATGTATGGAGTTGAGGGGCCTTCATCATTCTTAGGCACTTGGGGGATTTTGTAATATTTTGCTTCTAGGCTCTTGCAGTAAGAAAAGGGTTAAGGATCCCCACGAATAGTGACCTCTTGGCCTTCATATGTGAAATTGAAACATTGGTGAAAGATTTATGCCACTGCTTGCATCCCATGGATCCATGGATGCCCCAAGAGAATGTTGTAAGGAAAATTGAGGTCAAGGACCTGACAGATGGTTTCCATAATTGTTGGCCCTACTTGAACAAGGAGTTGAATAGTGCCCTAAGACACTCTTTCTTGATCATCATAAGCCCTGATTGTGATACCCTTTCCTTTTTCAATGGAATCTTCCAAGACTCCCAGATTCTTTATGAGCTTGAGGGAACAAATCTTTAAACCCACACATCCATCCACCAAGACTCTCTTGACTTTGTTCTTATGTACTAGGATCTCCAGATGGAGTCTGCTATTGTGAGATGGTTGGGCAAGAAAGTCTTGATTTGAGAATGTAAGAAGATTTGAGGTAATGATGTTTCTGACCATATCTTGGAATTTTTCACCATCAAGATCCATGAAGATGGTGGATGAGGTTAATGCTTCTTCGAGGATCTTTTTGTGGGCTGATGATATCTTCAGTAACTCCATGATGGAGATCTGAGTTGGAGTTATTTTCAACTGATCAAGGACATTATAGCCAATAGGAATGGATCTTAGGTTGGAAGTGGGTGCTTTGGGAGGCTGAGATGACCCTACGATAGTAATTTTTCTGCCTCTTGTGGTGACTCCACAATCATCTTGGGTTCCTTTGATGGTGATAATAGTGCAACACTCATCTAGGGATGCGACGACATGGTCGTATACATGATTGACACTTTTGAATGTACCTTTCCCCTTATCATTTTTATTGTTCCCTTTGTTGTTATGATTGGGCATCAAATTCGTGTAGATTTTGAAATTTTGATTTCCCATTGGTTGTTCTACATTTATGATTTTTTCATCAATGAGGTCTTGAATTAAATTTTTTAACCTCATACAACTAGAATTTGTGTGTCCCTTGATCTTATGGAAATCACAAAGGTGATTTTCATTGTACCACGAAGGTTTCACCAAGGGCTCTTGATAGTTGTCATAGGTGGGGATTGTTATGAGTTTTTCCGCCACTAGCCTCTTCATGATGGATTCAGTTGATTCCCCAAGGGTTGTGTACTTCCACTTGGGGGAGTTTTTTTTGGGGTGACCCCCTTTGATCATTCACATTGTTGATTGTTTGATTGTTTGGCTGTTGTGTCACAATGTTAGCTTGACGATTGTTCTAATTTTTATTTTGGGGTTGTTGTTGGGGTGCTGGTGTGTTTTGTCGAGGAGCGTTGATGACAACTTTGGTGTCAACAACACCATCGTTGGTAATGTTTCTATTTTTTTCCCATGTGCGAGGTTTGTCATTATATTTGGTGGATGGGCAATTGTTTTGTTGTTCAGGATATGCGGGTGTTCCTCCTTGTGCAATAAGGGCTCATTCAATGTTAAGCACTTTGGAGATCAATTGGTCATATGTGGTGATCCCTTGCACCTTGAGATTGAATGCCAACATTCCCTCTAGATTGGAGATGATAGTGCAAACCTTTTGTTCTTTTGGCATGAACCATTTGCTCCTATTGGCCTTGGATCGCCATCATTGTAGGAAGGAAGCAAATGATTCATTTTTACCTTGTTTAAGAGTTGATAGTTCCTCTAGACTGACATCCATACAGATATTGAATGCATAATTTTTTATGAATGCGTCTACTATCTCTTAGAAATTTTTGATGCCAAGAGGAAGGCAAGAGAACCACTCCATGGCGTGGCTAACAAAACTTCTAGGAAATAGCCACATCAGATATGTATTGTCATATGCGACTTCCATGCAATGAACTTGGAATTCCCTGATGTGATATTTAGGGTTTCTCGTCCCATGGTATTTATCAAATTTGGGGATCTCAAATCCCTTTGGGAACGGTTTCATTACAAGACTCTTGTCAAATGGATAGGGACACAAGTTGTTGGGTGTTTTCATGGTTTTCCCTAATTGAAGATCAAGTACTTGTTGCGAGAGCAATTTGATTTGTGTTGTGACGTCATTTTGCGGATTAGGGGGTGGGATGAAGGTGTTATGCGGTGGTTCACTTGTTGAAGGGATGGGTGGATTTGTTAATGTGTTGGTGGATGGTGCTTGCACATTTTGTTGCACCAAGTATGCTTGTACTTGTTGTTGTATCAACAACGCTTGTTGTTGGTCATGTTGGTGTTGTGCTAATAATGATTGTTTCTAAGCTTGTTGTTGTTGTTGCACCAACAATTCTTGTTGTTGGGTTGCTAGTTGAGCTGCTTCTTGTTGCTCTTGGTATTGCTTCAGCAGTTACTGGTATGCTTATTGTTGGGCTACTTGTTTTTGTGTGAGGTATTGTGCTTGCGCTTGTGCTTGTTGGGTAGCTTGTGAAATCTATGCGGCTCATGTGGCTTGTACAACCTACATGGCTTGAGAAACTTGCTCTTGTTGTAATAGGGCTTGGGCTTGAGTAGCCTTCTATGCTTGTTGTGCTTGTTGCACTTGTTGTGCAGCTTAAGCTACTTGAGCGGCTTGCATTGCTTGAGTGACTTGCATTGCTTGAGTGGCTTGTGCTACTTGCTATTCTTGTGCAACTAATTATGTTTGTGATTGTTGAGTGGCTAGTTGTGCAGCTTGTCGATTTTGGATTTTATTGAAGTTCCTTTTAATATGCAGCTTGTTGAGCAACTTGCAATGCAATGCTATATTGTCTTGACATATTTGAGTTTGGTGGTGGAGGTGGTGGTGGTGGAAATGGATTTGGTATGGTGTTTGTTGTTGTGATGAGAGGCACCATTGTATTGATGATTTGGATTGTAGTGGATGGTGTGATTAATATGCTTGGTCCTTGAGAGACCATGTTTTGTGGAATGGTTGATGATGTGGTGGTTGTTTGTGTTATTGGGATGGTTTCCATCTGTTGTTGCAGCAAGATGGGAGAATTTGGTATGATGCCTTGATTGATGTTTGGGGGATTGTTTTGAATGAGTGGAAGCAATGGAAGTAACCCCAAGCTAGGAGTTGATGTTGATGTTGGTGGTAAGGGTGGAAGTGGTGGAAAAGTGAGTGGCATACTTTCTTGGGGAAATGATGAAAATGAAGGTTCAAATATGACCCCTGGTCCAAATAAGTCCCCTTCTCCTTGCGAGGTCATAGGGAGAGAGGTTTGTGTATTTAACAAGTATGTCAGTGTTGTGTGAAATGATGATGATGGGTCATTCAAATCATGAAAGGTGAAGGGGAAATATGGATGTGATGAATTTTGGGGTACAAATTTCCCTAAGATCATGTTTGCATCCAAATCTTGGTTACTCACGAGGGGGTGAGTTTGTAGTCCATTGATAAATGAACTCCCTTTGTTAACAATAGGTTGAGTTGGAGCAATGGATGATGTAATTGGGGGGATGGGTTGGGTGATGCTTTGGAATGGAGGTGTAGATGAGATTGGAGGCATGGATGAAATTGGAGGTATGACCCCAAAAGGATGTTCCACAATGGTGCTCACATCATAATCGGAAGGGAGTTTAGCCCCTTGTTTTTCTAACTCAAGCATGTATTGTGAGGGATGGAGCTTCATCATGATGTTGACAATTCTATGATTCTCTGGGTTTTGGACCATTTCGGTGATCTCATCTTGTGTCATCCTGAAGGTGTTATTGGTGATATCCTCTACTTGACTTCACTCTTGTGGATTTTGTGATGATGAATGAAAATTAGTTAGGGGATTGCTTGATCCAACGGGATTCATTTCGGAATTTGTTTGGCTTAGGTCACTTGAAGTTGATGTTTCTTTGTTGGTCTCCATGTTCTTCTTGTGTTGCGATCTTGTTTGAACCATAAAATGAGGCTCAAAAGAGAAGATCTAGGATGATTAAGGATCAAAGGTGTGATGGTGAAATGCATGAAAGGTGGGTTATATGGATGATTAAACTCTCAGAAGATCTTGAGAGGGGATGCTAGACTTTTGGGAATTTTTGGATTCCTGGATTCTTGGATTTGATTTTGACCTTGATTTGGTTTTGGATTGCTTTGATTTTTGGATAATGAACAAATGTATCCCAAGATGTTGGATGTTATCTATGGGATAGACTTTCTCACAAGATGATAATTTGACTAAGTGTAGGAAGGAGGATGCATCTACCCACACTTAACCAAGCAAGACGATTTGATGATAATTTAACTAAGCATATGGAGAAGGATACATCTACACATACTTAACTAGGCAAGATTCTTTTGATGTTTTGATTCAAGGATTTTTATTTGTTTCAAGGATTTTTGATTCATGGATTTTCCAAAAAGTCTAGCATGAAGGATGATTTAAAGATTTCAAGAGTTGTTGGTGAGATGATCTTGGTTTTAATATTTGAAAGATGGATGAAGATTTGATTTTGATCCTATGTGTACCTAAAAAGACTCTCCCTTACAAGACCTCAGTTTTGAAGAACATACTTTACTCTAAACAAGGTGTTCAAATTCTTGAATAAGATTTGGATTTTGACCATAATAGAACGAGTACAAATTGGGATTGTTTCTTGAGGCTCTTCTGTAAAAGTTGAAAAGCAATCTTTGTTTGAATTCGTAGAGCATTGAGAGATTCTTTTGATGATCTTTTAGACTAAGAGCTTTTGACTTTGGTTTCCATATTTTGATCTTGCGTGAAATCATTTGAGACACATGTGTGGGGTTCAATTGTTCTTAGCTTTGCTTAGTGACTTCTTTTTACCACAAACAATTCTTGATTAGGTTTTTTAGCTAGATGTATAATGTCTTAACTTCTTCTCATCCCACAAAGTACATTATGTGGAACTTCAATGAAATCAAGGAAAAAGTTACCTATTGTTAACTTTAGTAAGAAAATCGAGATGTAAATCCAAATGTTTAGAAACCTCTAAGGATAGAATCCCTAGGGCAAGCAATAACACTTGAATTTTGTCAAAGATATTTGCTTCCTAAAGGGTTTGAAATTTGATGACAATGTTTAATGTTTGTTTTTCCAATGTTTTCGATCAAGCAAAGTGTTTTGCTTCCAAAAGCATGCACAACCCTATGGCTATGAAAGACTGTATTTGTTGAATCCCCACTTGGACAAGTCTAGCTATGCTTACTCTTAGTGAATGGTTAGATGCTTGACCACATAGGCCCCCCCTTACAGTGCACTGACTTATTGGGTCATCAATGCATCAATACCCATGAATCTCCCATGGTATACTTTCCATTTCTACTAAAATTCGTAAAAGTATGGGGCAGCTTTAGAATGACTGTTCTTGCACCAACAAATAGATCAAGGATTTTGGCCTTTTCTAAACAAGGGTTTTAATGCGGGTATTCTGTTCGTGGGGGACCATCCATGCGATGAGAGACTATTTTAGCCCTTCTCGTCAGAATAATCCTCGTGATATTGGCCTTTGTTCCAATATCCACACTTATATCCCAGGTGGAAGTCGCTTGGCTTTAGCGCGTTCCTGGTTGGATCGATCCCTTGGGTGATTACTCTTTCCCAAAAGGTAGGCCCTCTAAGATAAACAAAAGAAAGAAAATATATTTGTAACTTGATCAATCTTTGTTGCTAACCAAAGAGAGAGAATGTATGCAATATGCTCCACTCACACTCGCAAGATTTGTTCAATTTTAAAATCCAAATTGAAGTGTGTAGGTAATCACTTACGCAACATAATGTCACCAAAAGGACTTTTAATTCTCAAGATCATTGTGAGGCGCGAGTAAAGTGCATACGTCCTTTTAATGATATTACTTTGAGTAAGTAATTACAAAACAAAGAAGCACTTGTTCATTTTAAATCCACAAAGCAATGATTTGATTCTTTTTAGAGCACCAAAAAATGAAATATGGATATTTCCTTGTTCAATTGTTAATCCTCAAACCAAATCTAGTGAGTTTGTCCTAAAGCTCTTTTTAATCCCTTTGTAACAAAAATTGAAAGCCTTTGTAGTGTTCTTTTTAGAGCCTAAAAGAAATTTAGTATATCCTATATGAAAGATAACAATTTTTTAAGAGAGATTATAAGTTCTTTGAGAGTGTTAAACACTAAAGTGTTCAAAAACACTTGATGTAATGAGAGAATGATGTCATAATGTCACCTTCAACCTCATTTTCCCCCTTCACCTTGATTAGACCAACCTGCAAAAACTGATTAGAACTAAAAAATAGAGGTTAGAAAAGCTAATTAGCAACTTAGAACAATCAAAATAAAAAAGCACATGTCGAAATTGAATTAATTTAAACATTTTACTTTACTTCAGCAGCACAGTCTGCACAGGCGGTGTAGTTTGAGAAACCTAGCAGCATTGTATAGCGCTGCTAGGTCTACAAGCAGCGCTCTACAACTGACCAGAGAGCGTGATAGTGGCAGAGTTTTACCCAACAGTGTTATTTGAAGTATGAAAAGTTTAGGGCCTACAGACTGTAGACACGTAAAATATACCGATTGACATTGTGCATCTGATCCTGACTACTAACATCATTTCATCTTGAATCATCCCTAGGTCTAACCATTTAATAAAATCTCCTTATCTGATTAAATTCATCAATATTCCTCTCTTAATTGAATAAATCATTTTATCTAATTAATTCAATCTCTTTTGTTAATTAAATCAATCCATCTAATCTAATTATCCCTATTTAATTAAATAATTAATTTTATTTGATTAAATATCTAAAGTCTATCTATTAAATTAAATAAATTAAAACCTTATTTGATTTAATCTAACACCATTTCTTTTAATCAAATAAATTAAAATCCTTATTTAATTAATCTCTTATCATATTCCTCTCTTATTTGATTTAAATAAATCCATAAATTTGAGTCAAATAGGTCACATCGTCTAATCTCCTATTAAATTAATTAACCCTTGATTAATTTAATCTCATCTCATGTCCCATCCTCTAGAATTTTCAATTGGCACATGAAAAGAGATTTAATTCATTTATTAAATCTCTATTTTCCTCACAAGGCATCTTTTGGAATATTCTCTCAATTTGAATTCAAAAATTCCAAGTCAACATGTACATCCAAAAAGGCAATAACTTCATCTTACATGTCCTTTGCCTTGAGCCAAGTGGCATTTATTGCATTTTCCCTTCCCTCTTGCAAGTCATTTCAACAAATTTGAAATTCAAAAATATGCATTTATTGGCACAATCCCCAAATCTTGCACATCCTCCATCCATTCATAGATTGACAAGTGGCATAATGCCATTGGATGAATGTTAGTCCCACATTGCTCAAATTTGGACATTCATCCATCTTGGAATTCTATAAATAAAGAGCTCATATCCTCATTTCATCATCCACAAATGATGCAAAGTTATTCTAAAATATTTAGCCATTTTCATCCATCACCATTGAGTTCTTAGCTAGGTTTTTGCAGATTTTTGGCTTGGAGCTCTCATCCTTCATCAACAAAGTGGATCAATCATCATCAACATATCAAGCTTGCATCTTAGGAATTGGGAAAGGGCCAATTTTCACATCAAATTGGCACCAATTCCCCCATGGGATCATGTGTTTGCTATTTTAATTAGGATTGGATTTATGTTTCCTTGTTTCATTATGTTTTTCATTGTTTCCTTTCCTAATTCAAAATTTGTAAATGGATTTCATGGGAAATCCTTGTTCATGCTTGCAATATCTAACATAAGGTGTTTATTCTCTTTGTTTTTGCAGGTACTAGGATTGGGGTTCACACATTTGGCGCTAGAAGGAGGGCTGCATCTCATCTTCAATCACTTTTTCCTAAAATTTTTGTATTTTTGTTCATACACAGAAAATTCCAACACTGGGAGCTCAGCGTCGTTGTTTTGGCACTACTGACTCTTCAGCATCACTATATGGCACTACTTGAAACAGAGCGGCACTAACTGGTTAGCGGCGCTGTGAGGGCACCGCTAAGAAATCAAACTCTGACGCAATCATGTGTTGCACCACTAGCAGGGAGTAAAAAGTGGAAATTAAATTTTAGCACGTGATTTTTTATTAATGATCAATTTGTCTTCTGGTTTTTGCTTTTTCATCTCTATATTTTCTAGAATCTGACTGGTTTTCTCCCTTGTAGGTTGGAAATCGAAAACGAAGAAAGGAGAAGCATGAGGTCGATGTTTCATCAAATCAAAGTGCTTTTGAACACTTTAGTGTTTGCTTAACACTTTTAAGAAATTGTTATCACTTCATTCTTAGGACACTAATTTCATTTGGGTTTAAAAATAATCTTTTCATTTCTTGCAAAAGGCTAAAATGAACATTAGGACCACAACATACTAGAGTTTGTTTATTTGGTTGAAAAATTGAACAAAATGTCTATCATTTGTCTTTTTGTGCTCTAAAATGAATTCATTATTGCTTTGTGGGATCTTAAATGAGCATGTGCTACATTGTTTTGTGAGAGCTTACTTGAACTAACATCATTGAAAAAGGGCGTATGCGCTTCTCTCGTGCTTTATAGCGATCTTGAGAATCAAAAGGCCTTTTTCATGATTTTAGGTTGAGACAAAGCAATCACCTCCACACTTCAATTTGGGTTTTAAAATTGAACAAAATCTTGTGCGAGTGTGAGTGGGGGCATTATTGCGTATATTCTCTCTCTTTGTCACCAACAAAGATTGATCGAGTTACGAATATTGTTTTCACTCGCTTTTGTTTATCCTAGAGGGCCAACCTTGGGGAAAAAGTACTCACCCAAGGGAAAGACTCAACCGGTAACACTCTAAAGCGAGGAAATGCCAATATCACACAGTTGATTATGACAAGATGGATCTCAAAGGGGACTCTAGCCGTATGGGTCAATCTCCATGAACAGAAAGTCCTTATTAAAACCCATGTTCTAGAATTTTTCAAAATCTGTTAATCTATTTGTTGGTGCAAGAACGGTCGTTCTGAAGCCACCCCACATTTTTACGGTCTTTTAGTAGAAATGGAAAGCATGCCATGGGAGTTTCATGGGTGTTGATGCTTGGCTGCCACGTATAAGTGAGTGTCGTGGAGGGGAGCCAGTGGGGTCAAGCATCTAACCATTCGCTAAAGATAAGCATAGCTAGACTTGTCCAAGTGGGAATCCAAAAAATATTGTCTTTCACATCCATAGGGTTGTACTTATTCTTGGGTTACAAAATGCATTGCTTGATCGAAAACATCTTGAAAAAAAACACTTAACATCATCATCCAAATTTCAAACCCTTTTTGAGATGATTACAATTGACTCAATCCATATGTTATTGCTTGCCCTTGGGATTCACGTCCTTAGAGGTTTCTAAACATTGGATTACATCTCGATTTGTCTACTTTAGTAAACAATAGGTAAACCCTTGTCTTAAGTTAACTAAATTTCCACATAACATACTTTGTGGGGTTTGAAGAAATTAAGACATTGGACATCTTAGTTTGAAAAAATTAAAGAAAGTGTTTTTGGTAAAATAAATCCATTAAGCAAAGCTAAGCAAAATAAACTTTCATGTGTGTTGAAGACTCACAATTCTCAAAAATCCCAAAACGAAAAATCATTGGTTCAAAATTTGAAAAATGTATGTTCAAGTGGAATCATTCTTTGGTTATAAAGGTCACTAGGAAGCATTTGCATGTTCTTCAATACCTAGGTGTAGGAAAACAAAGTTTCTTGTTTTAGGTTCATCTTAGGATCAAATCAAATCAAAATATTTTCATCCATCCTTCAAAACATCAAAAAAAAATCATCTCACTATCACCTTTTGGGAAATCTTGAAATCATCCTTAAATGCTAGGCCTTTTGGAAAAATAAAAAAATCATCAAATCCTTGAGAATAAATCCTTGAAAATTTTTTCAAAATCAACTTTGGCTAGGTATGTGTAGATGCATCCTTTTGCATATGCTTAGTCAAAGTCATCAAAATCATCTTGTTTAGCTTGGTATACGTAGATGCATCCTTCTTCGTATGCTTGGCTAAACTATCATCTTGTTTGAATAGGTGTGGGTAGATGCATCCTTCTCCCTACACATATTCAAATTACCATCCTTTGAATGAATCTATCCCTTAGATAATCATCCAAACATCTTAGGGTCTTTTTGTTCAAAATCAAAAGCAATCAAAAGCAATCAAAATCAAGGACAACCCCAAAAGGAAAATCAAAATAAAAAATCCGAAACATATCCGAAAGTCCCAAAAGCCTACCATCTCCTTCAAGATTTATCAAAAGACTAAAACATCCACATCATCCATCCCTTACATCATCCTCATATCATCTCTTGATCCTTAAGATATCCTAAATTTTTTTACTTTGGACATAAAGTAAAGATCAATCCAAAGAATCAAGAGATTCATCTCTCTTATTCTTGAAAATTGATCCTCATTTTATGGTTCAAACTAGATCTCAATACAAGAAGAGCATGGAAGCCAACAAAGAAACACCCGCTTTAAGTGATCTTAGCCAAACAAACGTTGAAATGAATCCCACTGAATCAAACAATCCTTTGACCATCTCATCATCACAAAATCCACAAGAGGAAAACCAAGGAGAGGATCTTACCTTTGGGATGTCTCACAAAGAAATAACTAAAATGCTCCAAAATCCGGAGAACCATAAAATCATCAACATCATGATGAGGCTTAACCCTTCGCTATACATGCTTGAACTAGCAAAACAAGGGGCCAAACTACCTTCGGATTTTGACTTGAGTACTGTTATCTCCTAGAAATGCACCCTATGCAAAGTTATGAAACTAAGCTTTCTAGAGAAACATGGGATCATTTCAAGGCTGTGGATCACTTGAAGTTGAAATGAACCTCCAGAGAAGGCTGGCTTCCTTTGGTGTCACCTGAACTACTAATCTTTGTGAAGGGAAAGGGAGAAGGAGTGCATAAAAATAAAACTAAATACTATGGTGATACACCGAACTGACAGGAACAATGAGATACTCGAGTTACACTTGAATACTGATGATGGAGATGGGGATGCACAACAAGATTCTATGGATTATGCATACAAACAGGTTCAACATGCACACACTTTCAAGAAGGAAAAATAGACTTTCAAAAATTAAAAGCTCATGTGCAATTGCGTAAACACAATTTATAACCTACATGATACCACTTTTGCAAAGAAGGGCATGCTAACATGAAACAAAGCTATAAGGAAAAGAATGATTTCACTAAGTAGCTTGATGAATCACTTAAAAATGCACAATACATCACAAGAACCAGAAGGCAAAAAAAATGAACCATCAATGGTAATCAAGGTAAATTTTATATAACATGTTCCAAAATGAGTTACAGAATTCTGCTAATCCGAGAGAGGACTGTAGAAGTCACCGACTTCAGAAAAGCATAAGGAGAACTTCTTTACAAGAAGGCAAAAAAGCCTTATATACAAAAGTGTGTCGGCCCCCTTAGGGCTTACAAAATATCAGACTTCAAGAAAAAATCTCCCCTAGATCTTTTAATCGAGTTAATGCTATGATCGATTGCATCCCCACTGTCCATGTCGGTGAAGAGTCACTTCCATGAATGGTCTTCTTCAGATCTTTCTACAACCATCACATTTACTTCTGCTCCTCGTGTCCACCTTTGAATCCCCTAGCGAGCTACTTTGAATGCTCCTAAGCTCAGAATAGATACATGTTGCTTTTCCTTCTATTAATCTTCTTCTCCCTCGTTAGACCCCCATGACTCACCCTTAGCTCACTCTGATTGGATGATCATATGACACACGAGATCGCCAGATAGTCAAGGGTTGCCTAGACTGAATCGCACGTTGGTGAGACACTTATCATGTCTCCTCGATGTGATTAGGCTCTTCATTTGTTATTGGCATAGCATGCCTCTATTGGTGAGACCTTATGTTGAGCAGAAAAATTCATATCAACACACTTGGAACCATCGGTAAGACTATCACTTTTGGGAAGACTTCATGGTGAGCCATTAGGAGTCATACAGATATCTCTTTCATTGCTGAGACCTTGACCCATCGACAAGACCTTTTACCGAGCACAGTCCACTCTCCCTGATCTCCGTTCATTCCATTCGATGAGACTCCCCGTCGGTCAGTGAGACCTTACACCGACCGAGCCCTTTTCCAGCGAGTAAAACTCCTTCAGTGGGACACCCATGTGTCGGTGAGACCTCACACCGAGGTCTTCATTCTTTCATTATGCTCTGCCTCCTTTATCTTTCAGTGAGACATTACGCCGATATCCATTCCCCTCAGTGAGACCTTTGCTATCTCTTTAGTCGGGGAGACATTCCTTGGTTGGTGAGACCTCATAGCGAAATCAGCTTCTTTCCCGAGCACAACATTCCTTTCGGCATGACTCCCACCGGTCGGGAAGACTTTGTGGCAATGTTCTCTCTCTTTGGCTCGGAGCTCCTATTAGCAAGAGTCCACCCTGTCGGTGAGACCTCATGTCGATCTCTTCCTTTTCTCGCCAAGCTCACTCTTCTTCTCCGGGCTTGAGCTCCTTCAAGTCGGCAAGACTTTCTGAGGTCGGGGAGACCTTTTTCCGACACCGTTGTCCTTCCCCGAGACCACTCCACTTTGCCCAGACATCTCAGCGAACTCCTCTTTTCGACGAGAACCTATGCCGAATTCACCCCGTGTCGCCAAGACTCCCTTTGGTTGGTGAGACTTCATACCGACCGAAGCTTCCTTTTTCCAAACTGAGAGCACTTTGGGGAGACCTTTCATATCAGTCAGACCTTATGGCAATGGAATCCCCTTCTCCCAAGGCCATCATTTCATGTCAGCGAGACAATCCCACATCGGGGAGACCTTTCCTTGAGCCCCTCATGTCATATCGAAGACTGACCCTTTGGTAAGACTTTTTCGTTTCGACCAAACCTCCTACCGAAGGAAAAATTATCACCGGGCTCAAACCTTTGGTGGGACCTCCTTCTGTCGGGAAAACTTCTCAACGAAGCAAACCCCTGATGCCAACCTTGTTTGTCACCAAGACATGACTCCTTTTAGCGAGATGTTATGCCGAACGTGGAATCCTCTGGCGAGCTCATTTCCAATCGGCGAGACACATAAAGACTCTCAGTGACAGGGATGTCTTAGGTGACTGATGGGCCTCCTTTGAATAGAACGGAACGCCAATCAGCAAGACAACTACAGAGTCTTGTCAAATTTTTCCTTAGAACAATTTTATGCCAAACTGGATTGGGAGATGCCTTCCAAGTGAGCTCCTTGAGGAATACCATCACGTGCGTGATCCAACCCCTGATGCAAATATCCCATTTGACCTTCTTGAACATCTGAAACACAATTTGTCTTGCCTGATTGAGCCCGTAGGTGAAAATTGGGTAAGTACCATAGTGGAGACATCTTTTCCTCCAATCTCATCCACCATTCTCATCCCATCTACACCCCCATCCCAAAACATCACCCAAAACATTTTGTAAATCACGACATCTTTTACTCCAACCCAACCCAATGTTAATAAGGGAAATGCATTTCTCAATGCTATTCAAGCACACCCCCTTGTTAATAATCAAAACCTGGATGCAAATACAACCTTGGAACAAAACATACTTGAAAACCCATTACATAAGAATGTTCCTCTCACTTTCCATCATGATCCATCATCATCATTTTTCCGTGCAATGCATCAAACTCCTCTCCTCAAAAATTCGCAAGAGGAAGGAGACATGTTTGGACCAGGGGGCATCTTCGACACCACAACATTCTGGAAAGAACTCACACCCCTCACATTTCCACCTCTTCCACCATTGCCATCATCATCCACACCACTCCTTGGTTTAGGGCTTCACCCTCTACCAACTATCAATCAAACCAACATCCCAAATATCAATCAAAGCATTATGCCAAACACTCAAAATTTATCGTCGATATTGCAACAACAGATGACAAATGCACAAGAAATTGCAACATCATCAAACACCCCCTAATATCACAAAGCATGGTATCTCAAGGACCAACCATCACATCAACATGACATCATCACTCACCACAAACACCATTCTGAATCCACCACCACCCCCACCACCACCAACTTCCACCACATCAAGCCAATACAACATGGCATTGCAAGCTGCCTTTCAAAGAGGATTCCAACAAGTGCAAAAACAAAAAGCCGCACAACTAGCCACTCAAGCTGTGCAAGTTTCCCAAGTAGCCCAAGCTGCCTTACAAGCGCAACAAGCCCAAGCAATATTACAACAACAACAAGCTGCTCAAGCAGCCCAAGCCGCATTGCAAGCACAAAAGGCAGCTCAAGCATAAGCTCTATTACAACAACAAGCGGCACAAGAACAAGCCCAATATCAAGCACAACAAGCATGGGCATAGGCACAACTTCTTGCACAAAGACAAGCAACATAATTGTAAGCATATTAGCAAGCAATAAAGCAATATCAAGAGCAACAAGAAGTAGCCGAATTGGCAGCCCAACAACAAGCGTTGTTGGAAAAACAACAAGCACAATAACAAGCATTGTTGGAACAACAACAAGCACAAATCTTAGCGCAACAATAACAAGATCAACAACATGCATTGTTCATATAGCAATAGGTGGAAGCCTACCTAGCTCGGCAGAACATACAAATACCATCGAACAACACACCGACCAACCCACCCATCCAACCCATGATTGAAACACCCCAAAAAAAATTCATCCCACCCCTTGATCTACAAAATGATGTGATGACACAAATCAGGTTGCTCTCGCAACAAGTGCTCAATCTTCAATTAGGGCGAACAACAAAGGCACCAAGCAACTTGTGTCTATATCCATTTGATGGGAGCCTAGTAATGAAACCATTCCCCAAGGGATTTGAGATCCCCAAGTTTGATAAATATCAAGGGACGGGAAACCCTGAAGATCACATCAGGGAATTCCAGGTTCATTGCATGGAAGTCACATACGACAATACTTATCTGATGCTACTATTTCCTAGAAGTTTGGCAGGCCACGCTATGGAATGGTTTTCTCACCTACCTTCAGGAATTAGAACATTCCAAGAAATTATGGACGCATTAATTAAAAATTATGCATGCAACATTGCAATGCATGTTAGTCTAGAAGATCTCTTAGCTCTGAAACAAGGAAAGGGTGAATCATTCGCCTCATTCCTACAACGATGGCGATCCAAGGCCAACCGAAGCAAGTGTACCATGCCATAAGAACAAGTTTTCACCATCATAGCCAACCTTGAATGCCACTTGGCATTTCATCTCAAGGTTCAGGGCATCACCACATATGATCAATTGATCCCCAAGGTGCTCAGCATCGAAAGATCCCTTATGTCTCAACTTGTGGAATCAACATCATACCCCGAACAGCAAAACAACTGACCACCATCCAATTACAATGATAAACCTTGCACACGGAAAAGGAAAAAAACATTAATAATGATGGTGTCGTCGATGCCCAGGTGGTCATTAGTGCTCCTCACCAAAACACATGCACACCGAAAATCCAAATCCAACACCAAAATAATCATCATGCAATACAACAACCGAACAACAATCTGACAATCAGCAATCTCAATGACCAAATGAGACCACCCCAAAGGAACAAGAGTTATCCCAAGTGAAAGTACACCACTTTGGGGGAACCACTTGAAGACATCATGAAAAAGCTAATAGACGAAAAAACTCATCAAGGCTCCTACTTTTGAGAATTACCAAGAACTGGATGTGAAACCTCCTTGGTATAATGAAAATCAACTTTGCAAATTCCACAAAATCAAAGGCCATACCACAAACAGTTGCATGAGATTGAAAAACATTGTTCAAGATATCATCGACAAAACAATCATAAACATGGAACAACCTATGGGAAATCAAGATCTTAAGATATATACGAATCCAATGTCGAATCATGGCAACAAAGGGAATAAAAATGATAAAGGGAAAGGCACCCACTCAAACATAAATCATGTGTATGAAATAGTCGTCGCCTCCCTAGATGAAAATTGCATGGTCATCACCATCAAAGGCACCCATGCCGATTGTGGAGTCACCACAAGAGGCGGAAAAGTCACCATCATAGGGTCATCACAGCCAAATAAAGTCCCTGCATCTAGATCAGTTCCTAATGGCTACAATAACCTAGATCAACTCGAGAATGCCAGCACAAATCTCCATCATGGAATTGCTAAAATTCTCATCTTCCCATAGGAAAATTCTTGAAGAAGCGTTGGCCTCATCCACTGTCCCCATAGATCTTGATATGAATCAATTCCAAGCTATGGTCAGAAATATCATTATGCCTAATCTTCTTACATTCTCTGACCAAGATTTCCCCGCCCAACCATCTCACAACCGTGCACTTCACTTGGAAGCCATAGTACATAAGAGAAAAATCAAAAGGGTCTTTGTGGGTGGAGGTGCGAGCCTAAATATATGTTCTCTTAGTCTCATCAAGCAATTGAAAATATCAGAGGATTCCATCAACAAAGGGAAAGGTATCACAATAAGAGCATATGACGATCAAGAAAGAGTGTCCCAAGGCACAATCAAACTCCCTATTCAAGTAGGGCCAGCTCTCATGCAAACCACTTGTCAGGTCCTGGACCTTGACTTGCCATATAATATCCTCCTAGGATGCCCATGGATCCATGCAATGAAGTTAGTAGCATCGAATTTCCACCAATGTGCAAAATTTACACATGACGGACAAGAAGTGACCATCCATGGAGATCTCGAACCTTTCTCATACTACAAAAATACTGAAGCAAAATATTACAAAATCCCCCAAGTACCAAAAAATGATGAGCACCCATCCACACCATACATCGATCCCACCACTCTCGCATCCACTTCTGCGACAGAGACACCCGCCACTCCCACCATTCCCACTTTCTTTGACATCAAGCTCATCATCTAAGATAATGGATGTGGAAATTACAAGCTTCCCAATAATGCTTTTGTGGTGGGAGAGTTACCACAATCTCCTAGATCATGAGGAAATCCACAAATAAATGAAGCCTCCACATCCCAAATGTCTCCTGAAGACTATCCCAAATTCACAAGCTGGGGAGATCTTGGCCAGGAAGTTATTGAGGTGGATCCATCACATATGCTATATCAAGATGAACGACCAACACCTAAATTACCAATGGATGACAAAAGCAAGGGTCTACAAATGATGCTCGCAATGGGCTACGACAAAAATCAAAGACTGGGACAAAATGACAATGGGATCATAATACCTATCATGCCAGAGATGCAACCAATAATAAATCTTGGCCTTGGATGTACCCCTCCAAGTATAACCATACGAGACCAAAGTCCTCCAGTTAGACTGGTTAATAATCCTCGTCAACCTACTGCAACAAAACTACACCTTTGATATAACCGATGTCTGTAGTAGTAGCGATGATGAGGACCCCACATCCAACTTGCCTAGGCTATTTGAAGATACCACTCTTTGCATGATTAGCACCCTCTCCTTTGAAACAAACCATCAAAACCATGAGATTCACTTAGTATATCCCCAACTCATCGACTACGACCAACGAGGACCACCAATTCTTGATACATTCAAAAACGATGAGGCACTCTCGGAATTCATGGGACTATGAGATAACATTCTAGATGTGGACCATAAAGTAGGGTTCATAATGGATTTGGACACACATGCCTATTATGGGGAAACAATTGAATCCCTCAGTTGCAAAAGTGATAAATTGAGAATAATATCCAAGTCCTTGAGTGAAAACCAAATTGTGGCACTCTCTGACCAAAAAAAAGTAAAAATAAAGGATGCATCCAATGGTGAAAATCTCTCTGAGGTTCTCGAGGATGGGGGATTCAATCTTCCTTTAAGAGCTATTCATCAAGAAAAGTCAGCAGTCTTGGCAGAAAAATGTAATCCGTTCAACCCAGGAACAGAGGAGACCTCGCATATCACATTCTATGAGGAATCACTACTATCAGAAGAGCAAGAGCTCCTAGCAGCATTCCTAAGGGAAAGACAAATAAACTTTGCATGGAGTTATGCTGACATGCCAGGACTTGATCTGGAGACCGTGGTTCACCCTTTAGCAGTATATCCAGAAGCAAAGCCTGTGAAACAAAAGCTTCAAAAAATGCATTCTCAAATCGCCCTATTAGTCAAAATGGAGCTAAAAAATCTATTAGACGCAAGATTCATCCGACCAATAGATTATCCAGAATGGGTGTCAAATTTGGTACCTATTTCAAAACCTTATGGGAATATCAAAATCTGCACATACTTCAGAGATTTGAACAAAGCATGTCCAAAAGATGACTTCCCGCTTCCCAACATTGACATGATAGTAGACAGGACAACGGGACATGAGATGTTGTCATTAATGGACGGATTCTCAGGGTATAATCAAATCATGATAGCAAAAGAGGATCAACAAAAAACAACTTTCACTTGTCCATGGGGGACATACTGCTGGAACATGATGCCATTCAGCTTAAAGAAAACATTAGCAACATATCAAAAGGCCATGACATTGATATTCCACAACATGATCCATAAGATGGTTGAAGACTATGTTGACGACATTCTAGCTAAGTACAGAAAAAGAAAAGATCACATAGCAACCCTAAGTGCCATCTTTGATAGACTGGAGGAGTACAAGGTCAGACTAAACCCAAAGAAGTGTGTATTCGACGTACAATCGGGATATCTCCTAGGATACATAGTGTCAATGAGGGGTATCAAGGTGGATCCAACAAAATTAAAAGAAATCCTCAAGATGGAGGCACTAAAAACATTAAAGCAACTAAGAGGTCTACAAGGCATACTCCAATCCATCTGACGATTCATAGCACAACTAGCAGACAAACATAACCCATATTCTCACCTACTCCACAAGGGAGTAGCATACAAATGGGATACCAAGTGTGAAGAGGCATTCAACAAAATCAAAGAACATCTACTGACACTGCTAGTCTTAATGCCACCCATCCCAAGAAATCCATTGATTTTATACGTGTCAACAACAACAATAGCCCTTGGAGCTCTCCTAGCTCAGCATGATGAAAACAGAATGGAGAGGGCTATCCATTACATCAACAGGACAATGGTTGGGCATGAGCTAAAATATTCATTCATTGAAAAAGCATGCCTCGCAGTAGTGTTTGCATCACAAAAATTTAGACATTACATGTTGGCACACAAAATAAAACTCATTGCCAAAATTGACCCCCTCAAGTACTTACTATCAAAGGCAATGCTCACAGGAAGAATGGAAAAATGGGTGATGATATTATCAAAATATGACATCAAATATGTCGAGAGGAAAGAAATCAAGGGCCAAGTCATCGTAGACCAACTGGCAAAAGCACCAATCTATTCCGAGAATCCTCTTGTCTTAGAGTTTCTAGATGAATCCATTTTCAATCTCAACGTAGCTAACCACTGGAAACTATACTTTGATGGCTCATACACGCAACATGGATGAGGAGCTGGTGTCTTCTTCATCACCCCACAAGGGGATTGCATACCAAGGTCATATAAACTGGCATTTCCCTGCACCAATAACATTTTAGAATATGAGACTTTAACCATAGGTCTCAGAATAGCAGTTCAGTGGAACATTATAGCTCTGAAAGTATACAGAGACTCCCAATTGATCATAAATCAAGTTAATGATGAATACCGGACCAAAGACAACAAGCTCACTCCATACAAGAAATTGGAGGAGACTCTCAAAGAATCCTTCATCGAAATAACATTTGAACAGATTCCTAGAACCAACAACAGAGCAACAGACGCCATGGCAACAATTGGATCCTTGCTCGATATCCCCAACAATGTCCCAAAATATGAATTCCTAATTGAGCAGCTTCTCATGCCTGCATTCAAGGGACTAGAATTAGAATATGTGTGTGAAATCATTGGTCTTGGTGATCCTTGGTATCATGACATTTACACATACCTTCGTATAGGATTCATACCCGCCGACCTACCCCCAAACCTAAAACGAACCTTTTTCAAAAAGGCATCCAAATTTGTCATCCTAGGAGAAACCCTATATCGTAGAAGCATAGAAGGAACCCTATTGCGCTACTTAAATGATGAGGAGGAATTAATTGCTCTAACCGAAGTACATAACGGTATTTGTGGTTCACACTTGAGTGGAATGACCATAGCCAAGAAACTGCTGAGGATGGGGTATTATTGGCCCACAATGGAATGAGAGGCACATGAATATGCCAAACGGTGTTTACAATGTCAGTAGCACGGGGACCTCATTCATGCTCCAACTCAAGAGCTTCATCCTATCATCACACCATGGCCCTTTTTGTAGTGGGGACTTGATCTCATTCAAAATATCACACCCACTTCATCTAACAGCCACAAATTCATCATAACCGCAACAGAGTACTTTACTAAGTGGGTGGAGGCCATACCCATGACATATATAACTGGAAAGCAAATTTCTAAGTTCATCCTGAACTATCTCATTTGTCGCTATGGTGTTCCACAAGCCATTATCTCAGATAACGGGACACCATTCAAAAATTAGGAGGTCCATGACTTATGTGACAAATTCAAAATCCAGCATCACTTCTCCACCCCATACTATCCCCAAGGCAATGGCCAAGCAAAAGCTACAAACAAAACCATTTTGAAAATCCTCAAGAAAACAGTCAATGACATAGGTCGTGACTGGAATTTACAGCTTAATCCCACCCTCTAGGCCTATCGAACCAATATCTGCACACCCACCGACGCCACCCCTTTTTCCCTAGTCTACGAGTCAGAAGCAGTACTCCCCATTGAGATTGAGCTCCCATCACTTAGGGTATCACTAAAAAACCTCATCACAGATGAAGAGTACCGAGTATCAAGACTAAATGAGATAGAGCTACTGGATGAGCGACGTATAGATGCTTTGAATCATTTGCAAGTCTATCAGAATAGACTAAAAAGGAGCTAAATAAGAAAATAAAAATCAAGACGTTCCAAGTCAGAGAACTGGTCTTAAAATAAAATCAGAAGAATGTCCCAAACCCAAGAAACAAAGGAAAGTTTGAACCTAATTGGTTGGTACCTTTCATCATCAGTACAGGTTACAAGTCAGGGGCATATCAACTATCAACACCCGAAGGGGAACCTCTACAGGAGCCCATGAATAGCTCTCATCTCAAAAAGTTTTATGCCTAAATCTTTCAAGGTATAAGACCAAAAAATCCAAAAAATCAGAAAATGTCCTAAAAAAATGGTTACTTCGGCGAAAACCTGGCAAACAGGCATCTTGGTGACAACAAAAAAATCAAAAAAGCTGAAAATCCAAAAAAAATCAGAAAAAGGATCAAAAATAGTAAAGAGAAAAAATCATCCTCTAGTGAAAACCACTTTAATGGCACTTTGGACAAGTACCTTAGTGAAAACCTGGAAAACAGGCGCCTTGTGTAAATAAGCACTTTCCATCCACCAAGATCTTTACGGCTTGTTCTGCATTATCCATCCATTACGCTTCCATCATCCATTGCATTCGGGTCTCCATCCATTGCTCATCTACCTGCATCTGCATCATAGCTTGGTCCTGTGTTCACATCATGATTCCTCCTAGTACTACTCGGCTCATCCTCAAGGTCAATTTGTCTTGCCTTTATTAGAGTATTCTATTGCATCACGTTGGGGGCAGGTTCTTATCAGATTAGATTCGTGTATGATCTTAAAATCAAAAAATAAAAAAATAAAAAATCCAAAACATCAGAAAATTAGAAAATCCAAAAACATCATAAAATCAAAAAATCCAAAAACATCATAAAATCAGAAAATCCAAAAACATGTCAAAATGTCAAAAATCAAAAAATAGGGTCATCTTGTTGAACTACGTGGTCTCTGCGTGTATAACGTAGGCAAGGCTAATCTATTGATCAACCCCTGAGGCCCCTAGGATAGGTCTTTAGGTTAGTCTCTTGGTCAAAATCTTGGAAAATAAAAAATCAAAACATTTGAAAAATCTTGAAAATTACCAAAAAATAGCCTCAAAACATTGCAAAAATGTCAAAAACATCCAAATATTTGAAAAAAATTCATCCATCTCATCTCGCTTGCACTCGCAATAACAAATCTCATAATAAATGATCATCATCCTCAATCTTTGGTAAGGCAATCGGAAACAAGTCTAGCAGGTCGAATGTAAAAAACTCAAATCGTCAAGTCTTAGGTCTAAGTCAGTGCATAAACAAGTTGGTCATTTCTTTGTATCGGTATCTCATCATCCAAATTGGTCCTATATCAATCATCATTTAGAAACACTTTGGATAAATGAAATGGCGTGCCATCATCCACTAACATGTCCTAGGATGAATCCTTCCTACAATGGGCATTATCTTTTGGCAATAAGTTTCAGTTCTTATCCTTAGAAAACACATCCTCTTTTCGTTAGCGGTATTGAAGAGCATCAGCTTGTTTGTTTACTTTGTCTTTTATCTTCTGAATTATCTTATTGCGCTCATTCCAAGGACCTCTCGATGATATCCGAACGAAAGATTTAGAGAAATAGGAATGGGGCAACAATCATTATCTTTTTGTTTGCTATGCTTGTTGGACATTCTTGAAATAAAACCTTGGCGAATACTTGCTTTGTTAAGTATGTATGGAGGAGGTCTAGGACAACTTGTTGACTATTGCATGGATAGGTTTACCTTTCTGTTTTTTGGTCTGAGGTGTTTGAAACTTCTAAAATGCATCCTAGCAAGGTTTCTGTATGTCAAGTGTGAACAAGGATACTCTTATCTACTTGTCAAGTCAAATTCCATCACACTAGGTACAATGCCATCCTGGTTTTCTATACCTTGATGCATCGTACCACATGTGTTATCAAACATAAGAAAATTTGGCCCTTTGAAAATACCAATTCCTCGGCAAGTAATCATCATCATCATCATCATTTTCATTTGCATCATCTTGTGTCTTGTTGAAATGACTTCTTCTTTTCTTGCTAACCACACTAACAAGGTACTATGACAGTTGATCATCATCACCATCATTTTCATTAATCCTGCATCCACAAACCATTACCATATTGCATAAACATATCATATAGGAAACATACACATTGCATTTCAATCATCATATAAACAAATTATCATGGACATTCTTCATAGATAGGTGCATCCATTTCATTTCATTTTACCCATTACATTGCATCGCATGGCATTATATCAATCACCACATAAACATTCATTTTCATTTCATAACCATTTAACATTATCACATATTTCATAATCATACATAATAGGTACATAAGCATTATAAGATAATCCATCACATACATACTTGCATAACATCATGGCATCATCTCACACATTACGTTCATTATGCATCATCACACCACTTTGCATAGACATATCATTACATCATATTAAATGTATCACATACATTACATTATCATTTAATAAGTTTAGGATAATAACATTTGTTATTCTAAGCATCCTAGAAAACCATTTGATTTGCATTACATAAAACCATCTCATTTGCATCATATCACGACCATCGCATCCACATCACATCATTCATGTCATTTCATAAATAGTGTCATAAATCATTCATTACATAATATAAACATAAATCATTACATCACATACAAAATGTACATCTATCCATATTCTGTTCATATATAAGCATGATTCACATAAACATTTCACGTATATACCATATCATTTTGATAAAATAAATCATCATATAGACAACATAATTACACATCACATAAATACATCTGCATATCATAGGTTAGCACAATATAAATCTATTAGTCATAAAACATTACATCATATAGCATCATATAACATCATTGCACAACATATAGAAGTAAAACATCCATGCATAAATAAATGGTACACATTGCATCACATCAAAATCATCATCGGCTCATATATATATCATCAATAACACAACTGTCATAGTACAAAGAATAAATCAGATCACTGTACATATATGTCAATCAATACAAAAGGCCCATCGAGCTATAAAAAATGAGCCGATAAGGCACAAAAAAAGTATCGTATCATCTTGATCAAGCTCGGTCCCTATGAATGTTTCCCTCGCCTCTGTCACCATGACCCTCTGCTTGTCTATGGCTGGCCCACTCTGCTCTGGGTACAGCCTCATGATAGTACCTCTAATAGTACTCAGCCTCTCGAATGGCATCCCTGTATGATCAAACTGACACTATACCTTGGGAGGAGGCTACCATGCTCTCTAGTTGTTGTCTCCTGCCTAGCTCTGTGGCTGCCTGCAGCTCTGCAGCCTGTCTCTATTGTATGGCATGATCCCTCTCGGTCCTGAGCTGCTCTCTCTCGGCCCTCGCCTAATCTCTCTCAACTGTCATAGCCTGGACCTGAACCTGTAATTACGCAATCAACACATCCCGAGCATCCGCCTATCCTACTGGTTGTACCTGTGGCTGCACCCAAGGAGGATCCTTGCCTCGTGGTGGTGGAACTAGTGGCACCTGTTGTTGGTCCTGCATGTGCACATCTCCCTGATCTGGCTAGACTGGAGGCACAAATGGCGGGTCTTGTTGAATGCCAGCTCTCCATCCTCATCCTCCCCCTCTACCTCTAACTCTCCGCTGATACGGAACTGCACCTAGAATCGTGAACCAAAGCGGAGGCCAAAACCAATCCTTGTAGGCCTGGGTAGTGCCTGGATCTACGAGTCCCTGATCATAGGCCCACAATTGAGCCACCAACTATCGAAAACTATCCACGACCTCTAAAGAAGGAATGTACCACCCCCATGAAACCGGTGTCATGGTGTGAGCGAAGATAGCCATAAGTCGTCATCTGGTCGATCCTGCGACTCCCTAAACTGACGCTGCACACGCTCGGATAGGTACCTATCGATCATGGTGTGCTCCCACCCCTGCATAAAATGATCCTGGTGGCAATAGAACATCTGATTGACATCGTCAGCCCAACCAGGCCGACCAAGGTAGGGTCACCAGGTAAAAACCTACATCTCGTCCAAGACCCTCCTCCAATAGGGGATCCCGTGCTCACCGGTGTGTGTGAAGGACACACCGCCTCTATATCGCAACATGAGGGGATTGTCTGGCATCGCCGAAACTGAAATTATCCATGGTTGTAGCATAGCTATGTGCTCCCATGCCCAAATGTGAAGAAGAGTCACCCCTACTCCGAGTGCTCTGCCCTCCATGTAGACGTACTCATGGAGATCTCTATATAGTGAAGCTAGAAGAACAAGCCCCCATGCAAAATGAACCGGCTTGTCTTGGCCCATCCGCTCCCAGCAATATCCCCAACTGGGACTGAAGTATCGCCCTCGTCTGTTAGGGGCAACGAGACCCAAGATGATGGATGCAATCACCCAGCGATAAGGAGGTGCTAGGATCCTGTGTCGCTCGAGCTCTATCTATCCCTCGCAAAAGACAATCTCATTTGTGGCAAGGACTCTGTAGCAGGCCTCGTGCCCCTCGTCCATGTCAAAAATCGCCCAGCAACCCTGAATCAGAAATCTCAAAATACGCCAAGCGTCCTCTAAGGTGACAGTGGCCTCGCTAGTGGGAAGATGAAATGAAGAGGTCTCGCTGTGCCACCTCTTGGCCAGCGTTGACAACATTCCTAGGTGAGTGTGGATGGGCGCTGCGTACGCAATGTACCATAACCCCGCAATCTAGAGTTGATCATGGTCCCTGTCGCTGAGGTCTCGCAGATAGCCAGCCAAATCTCGTGACCTGTGCTCATGAGAGTAGAGCTCCCTCGCCGCATCCTGCATCAAGGAAGGTCACCATGTTAAATTTTTTAAAAAAATTCTTCACCGGACGTTCAAAAAACTCCTCCAGCCGTGCAACTCGTGATGGCATCACAGTTTGATTTCTAATAAAACTCTGACGCTATGGCTTAAAAAAGAAAAATCGCACCGCCATGTCGCACTTTTCATATCCCCCCGCCAGCCCTGAGCTCAGCGTCAGAGTTTTCAAACTCCAAACTGCACGGCCACAGCACAGTTTGATTTTTGAGTGGCGCTATATAGCATCGCTACAGAAGGACCGACCTTTAGAAGCATTAATTGAAGCAATAAATGAAAAGTGAAGCTCAGGTAAGGACCACTTACCAATTCCCCAATGTCGAGTGGCCGTTGGTATGTCTAAACTCGATTAGAAAAGTGCAGGGGAAGCTGTCGTTGCGCCATATCATCAGGAAGTTAGAGCTCAAATCTTGAGGTTACTATTGGAGGTGTTTGAAAATGACTTGAAAGTGACCCCTCGAGCCCCTTTCAAGCCTAAAAATTAGGGTTTTTTCACCCTGATTGGCTGTCCTACTAGGGTTTTGGACCCCCGAACCTATTTTTGTCCAGTTGAGGCTTGTTTTTCATCGTTTTATTGCGTTTAGACACATTTTTAGCCTCTTGAAGCCCTTTCAAACCTATCGGGTACTTTGCCCTCTTTTTTTCGTAAGATCACCCAAAAATTGAAATTTTCGTCCAATCTCTCTAGGGGCCATTATAATGGCATGTTTTCTCTCACCAAAAAGGAGTGGGGCAAGTTTTTAAATATCAAAAATTTTGGCTTCGAGATTGTTTTTATTCTTTGAACCAACACAACAAGTGCATTGCTTCAAAAGGGGCAAAATGTAGACACGTAAAATATCTGGAATTGACATTGTGCATTTGATCTCGACTACTAACATCATTTCATCCTGAATCATCCCTCGGTCTAACCATTTAATAAAATCTCCTTATGCGATTAAATTCATCAATATTCCTCTCTTAATTGAATAAATCATTTTATCTAATTAAGTCAATCTCTTTGTTAATTAAATCAATCCATCGATCTAATTATCCCTATTTAATTAAATAATTAATTTTATTTGATTAAATCTCTAAAGTCTATCCATTAAATTAAATAAATTAAAACCTTATTTGATTTAATCTAGCACCATTTTTTTAATTAAATAAATCAAAATCCTTATTTAATTAATCTCTTATCATATTCCTCTCTTATTTAAATAAATCCATAAATTTGAGTCAAATAGGTCACATTGTCTAATCTCCGTTAAATTAATTAACCCTTGATTAATTTAATCTCATCTCATGTCCCATCCTCTAGATTTTGCAAGTGGCACATGAAAAGAGATTTAATTCATTTATTAAATCTCCATTTTCCTCACAAGGCATCTTTTGGAATATTCTCTCAATTTGAATTCAAAAATTCCAAGTCAACATGTACATCCAACAAGGCAATAACTTCATCTTACATGTCCTTTGCCTTGAGCCAAGTGGCATTTATTGCATTTTCCCTTCCCTCTTGCAAGTCATCTCAACAAATTTGAAATTCAAAAATATGCATTTATTGGCACAATCCCCAAATCTTGCACATCTTCCATCCATTCATAGATTGACAAGTGGCATAATGCCATTGGATGAATGTTAATCCCACATTGCTCAAATTTGGACATTCATCCATCTTGGAATTCTATAAATAAAGAGCTCATATCCTCATTTCATCATCCACAAATGATGCAAAGTTATTATGCTAAAATATTTAGCCATTTTCATCCATCACCATTGAGTTCTTAGCTAGGTTTTTGTAGATTTTTGGCTTGGAGCTCTCATCCTTCATCAACAAAGTGGATCAATCATCATCAACATATCAAGCTTGCATCTTAGGAATTGGGAAAGGGCCAATTTTCACATCAAATTGGCACCAATTCCCCCATGGGATCATGTGTTTGCTATTTTAGTTAGGATTGGATTTATGTTTTCTTGTTTCATTGTGTTTTTCATTGTTTCCTTTCCTAATTCAAATTTTGTAAATGAATTTCAAAGGGAATCCTTGTTCATGCTTGCAATATCTAACTTAAGGTGTTTATTCTCTTTGTTTTTCAGGTACTAGGATTGGGGTTCACACACAAACTGACCCAACATCAGAGTTAGAAGATTAGAATTTTGGGCAGGAAAGACCAAGCGGTGCAGTTTGAAGTTTGTAGTGGTGTTGTATGGCAACACTGGACTGGTGGCAGCATTGTATGGTGTCGTTCAACTGATAGTAGTGTTGTTCCCTATAGACACCAAAAATAGAGAAAAGCATAGGATTTTGTTGAAAAACGTGATTAGAACTTGAGATTTGCCCTCCTTCTAGTGCCAAAATGTAGAACCAAGATCCTGGACCTAAACAAACACATAATTAGATCAAATGCAAGTGAGAATCAAGATTCCCCGTGAAATCCATTTAAATTGCAACGAACAAGAAATGAGATGAAGAACATAAGCAAACATAAACAAAAGCTATCAAATCCTATTCAATGAAAAGAAAACTCTTGATTCCATGGGGAAATTGGTGCCAATTTGAAGTGGAAATTAGCCATTTCCCAACTCCTATGATGCAATGTTGATGAGTGATGTACTTTGATGTTGATTCAATCGAACTCCATGATGAAAAACCTACATAACCTAGCTATAAACTTGATAAAATGGATTAAGATGGATGTGTTTGAAAATGAAATTGAGTATAGTAAGTTTACTCAAATTGTGGATGATCAAAATGAGGAGAGAAGCCTCTTATTTATAGATGAGATTGAGAGGAGAGGCAAAATGGATGAATGTGGGATCATTCAACATCCAATGGGCAAGTACCACTTGTCAAGATGTGAATGGAGGAAGCTTGAGAAAATTTTGATGAATATGCACAATAAATGGAATTAGGTGGAATTTGAAAATAGTGAAATGACATGCAAGAGGGAAAAAGAATGAATTAAATGCCACTTGGCTGAATGCACAAGGACATGCAAGAGGGAATGAATGTCTTGTTGGAAGGAAAAATCCACTTGGAGGGACTTCAAATTTGGAGGAATATTCCCCAAGAGATGCCAAGTTGAGAGAAAATAGAGATTTAATAAATGAATTAAATGTATTTTCATGTGCAAGTAGCAAAAGCTAGAGGATGGGACATGGATTAAGATTACATTTAATTTGTATTTGATTAAATAAGAGGAGGTTGGGTGATTTGACAATTTTAATTAAGGGACAAAGAATAATGATAAGCTGAGAAGGTGATTCAGGACGAAACGGTGTTAGTGAATTGGGGTCAAATGCATCGGTATACATTCCATGTCTACAGTCGTCAACATAATCTTTCATAGTCTTATGGATCATGTCATGGAAGATTAAGGCCGTGGCCCTTTGATATGTTGCTCTAGTGTTCTTTAGGCCAAACAACATCATGTTCTAGCAATATGTCCCCCATGGACAAGTGAAAGTTGTTTTGTGTTGATCTTCTTTGGATATCATGATTTGGTTATACCCAGAGAATCCATCCATCAATGAAAGCATCTCATGTCCCACGGTCATATCCACAATCATGTCAATGTTGGGAAGCGGCAATTCATCTTTTGGACATGCCTTGTTGAGGTCTCTAAAATCTGTGCATATGCGGATGCCCCCATCAAGCTTTGAAACAAGTACCAAATTTGATACCCACTCTAGATAGTTGATTGGTCGTATGAACCCTACATCAAGTAACTTCTTTAATTCCATTTTAACCAACAAGGCTATCTGGGGGTGCATTTTTCTGAGCTTTTGTCTAGCAGGCTTTGCTTCAGGGTAAACTACTAGATGGTGGACCACAATCTTTGTATCAAGCCCAGGCATGTTGGCATAGCTCCATGCAAAGTTGACTTTTCTCTCTCTTAAGAAAGTAGCTAGGAGCTCCTATTCTTCTAACATCAATGATTCAACATAAAATGTGATATGCGGAGTTTCCTCTATTCCCAAGTTGACTGGGTTGCACTTCTTGGCTAGAACCGCAAACCTTTCCTAATGTAGAGCACTGAGAGGAAGATTGAATCCTTCATCCTCGGTTGCCTCAAAGAGGTTTTCATTGTTGGATAAGTCCTTTAATTTTACTATTTTTGGGTCAGAGAGTGCCATAGTGTGGTTTTCACTCAAAGACCTTGAGATTATTCTCAAATTTTTGCTTTTGTAACTAAAGGATTCAATCATTTCCCCGTAGTAGGCTTGTGTGTCCAGAATAATATCAAACCCAGCCTTGTGATCTCCATGTGGTATTGTGTCCTATAGTCCCATGAATTTTGAGAGTTCCTCATCATTTTTGAAAGTGTCCAGAATTGGTGGTCCTCGTTGGTTGTAATCGATGAGCTAGGGGTAGACTAGGTTGATTTCATGGGCTTGATGGTCATTGGTCTCAAAAGACAAGGTACTAATCATGAGTAGGGAGCTATCTTCAAAAAACATAGGAAAATTAGTTATGGGGTCCTCGTCACTACTACACACATCAATTATGTCAAAGGTGAAGTTGTTTAAAGGCAAACCTGTGGATACGGGTAATTGAAGGGTGGCTGTAGATTGTTGAGGAGTTTTGGTCTTCTTAATCGAGGCACCCTTGCAGAGTATGGTCACCTTCGGAGGGGTACATCTGAGACCAAGATTTCTCATACGAATCTCTAGCATGAGGGGTACTAGAAGTTTATTGTCATTTTGTCCAAGTTTTTTTTTTCTATCATAGCCCATGGAAAGCATCATTTGTAAGCCTTTACTGCTATCATCCATAGGTAGATCAGTTGTTGGTTTGTTGTCTTGGTACAAGAGGTTTGATGGGTCCTCTTCTATTACTTCCTGACCTCAGTCTCCCCAAATTTTGAAGCTAGAGGAGCTAGTTGTGAATGTTTGGGATGAGGAAGCATTATTTTTTAGTGGTCATCCTCGTGACCTAGGATATTGTGGTAACTCTCCCACCACAAAATAGTTTTTTGGAATTGTGTAATCCCCACACCCATTGTCTAGGTAATGACCTTGATATCAGAGATGGTAGGGATGGTGGGTGTCTCTGTCACAAAAGTGGAGGCGAGAGTAGCTAGATCAATGTATGGAGTTGATGGGCCTTCATCATTCTTAGGTACTTGGGGGATTTTGTAATATTTTGCTTCCAGATTTTTGCAATAATAAAAGGGTTGAAGATCCCCATGGACAGTGATCTCTTGACCTTGGTATGAAAAATTTACACACTAGTGGAAGGTGGAAGGTGGAAGCAACGGCTTGCATCCCATGAATCCATGGATGCCCAAGGAGGATATTGTAAGGCAATTCCAAGTCGAGAACTTGACATGTTGTTTCCATGATAGTCGGCCCTACTTGAATAGGGAGTTGGATTGTGCCCTGAGACACTCTTTATTGATCATTGTAGGCTCTTATGATTATTCCTTTTCCTTTTTCGACAGCATCTTCGGAGAAACCCAAGCTTTTTATTAATTTAAGGGTGCATATGTTCAACCCTACACCTCCATCTACTAGGAAACTTTTGACCTTATTTTTTATGGATGTAAGCCTCAAGATGAAGTGTACAATTGTGAGATGGTTATGTTGGGAGATCCTATACTAAAAATTTCAAGAGGTGAGTGGTGCAGGAGCACCTACGAAGCATTAGGTAGCACTAGGCAAATTTGTGAGCCTAGGATGAAATTTTGTGGTTTTAATGCTTTAAGGTCATGTTGACCATTTAGTTTTGAGTTAGAGGTGTTAAAACATGTTAGGAGGAAGGTTGATCAATAGCTCATGGTAGAATGGAAGAGTTTAGCAACTTGTTTCCACTAGGATTCACTAGGAATTGGAAATAAAGCCCAAAATGTTGCATTTGTGCAATTTTGGCCTAATGTGGTGGTTATGTCCAACCAAGGGGAAAATTAACCACTTTATGAACCTTTAAAAGGTGTGCCTCGACATGGAATTGAGGTGGGAATCGTTGGAGTTTGTAATTAGTTTTGAAATCAAGAAACAATGATTCTTGAGTGGGCATTTCCTATTTTGTTCCTATTTTTTGGAATTAGTGAGTTAATGGATTGAACATGGTATTTTGTATAGATTATAATGTAGTGGAAAAGTATTACAAGCATTTTTTGGAACAGTAGATAGCAGGTTATTCGTTTTCAAGTTATCTTGTAAATACTTTGTTCTTTCTTTAATTTTTGTTCTAACTGTCAGACTGGCAGAGATGGAGCTCTAGATCATGTTTTCCCTATACATGGTGAATGGGTCCTTGGAAATAGAGGCTAGACTCCATGCTTGTACATAAGGTAGAGGTAGGAGTCCTTAGGAGTCAGAAATCCATGGCAAAAGACTATTCCTAGGCGAGCTTGGCAGTGCCCGGCTAGGACAGTCAAATAGTGTAGAGCACTAAGGTTGCAGGGGTGCCAATCTCCTGGTGAACCACAGTGTGGAGTGGATGTGGATTGCCTTGCAGAGGCTTGGTAAAAATAAGGAGGCTTAAAACAGACTGGGAAGTGGCAAACTAACTGACTGATCTCAAGGAGGTCAAAAACTAGCTTAAAATAAGCCTAAATTTGCTAAGTTAAGGGTTGGAGCAATGTACAGACAGTGGAGGCTCCAAACCCCAAAAATCTTCAAGGTGTGGGCAAGGGTACCAGGAATTCCAAGAAAATATTTGAGTTCATTTGGAGAATTTGGGCACACTTTCCACTTTTCTCGAGTTAGGAGACCTAATTGGGGCTCTAGGGCTTGTAGCCTTTTCTAACCCTAGAAGAGGGTTTGGTGAGAGCGATGGAGAATTGGAGATTGGTGGATGATCAAGAACCCTAGGGGGATGATCTTGAAGCTATGGGAGACATCACACACCCCTGCATCGTATTAGTGAAGGTTGGAGAATTAGTTAGCCTTTAGAAAGATTAAGGGCTAAGGAGAGAATGGCAGAGAGAGCACCAAGATTGGCTTGGTTAGGGAAATGGAGATGATAGTATGGTTGGCCAAGAGAACCAGGGGTGCCTAACAAGCATTAGGGCCTATAGGTTAAGGTGGTGGAGAGTGACACAAAAGGGATTTGCCAAGGTGAGACCCAAAGCATGGAACAATAAGTTCCATCCAACCCTACCCTATCAGATTGGTATCAGAGCAAGCAAAAGATTTGGGGATAGAAACTTGCATGTTAGACTTGGAATCTAGTGGTTCTACCATCATGGTGACAAATTATGAATTGGCCAAGATGGTCGAAGAACAAGAGGAAGATAATAAGCTGTTAAAAGAAAGAATAAACCAACTTGAGAAAGCATTGAATAGTGTGCAGTTGGAAGGAAGGGTACCAAAGAAAGAAGAGGTTGCAGAGGAAGGCAAGATTCATGAACCTGACCTTATTTTGGAAGAAGAGCCCTTCTTGAAGGCATTGAAGGCTTTGAGTGGAAAAGGACTTAAAGGCATACCACTGTTTAGTGGAAAAATGGAAGTTGATTTAGTTGTGGATTGGATAGAGGGAATGGAAAACCATTTTGAGTGTGATGGGGTCACAGAAGCACAGAAGGTGAAGGTGGAAAAATCAAGGTTAAGAGGTTCAACCTTGACATGGTGGAAGTTCATTCAGACAGAGAGGGAAAAGGAAGGCAAACAGCCTATTTCAACTTGGAAAGGAATGGTTTTCAAAGTGATGGAAGCATACATGCCAGATGATTATGAGATTCAGTTACACAAGAAGAGACAAAGCCTAAGGCAGAAATACCAAGATGTGAATACCTACACAGAGGAGTTCCAAAAACTTTGTATGAGGTCTAATGTTTCAGAAGATGAAAGTCTCAAGGTGGCTAGGTATCTTAATGGCTTGAAATGGAACATTCAAGAGGAGATGGCTCTTTTAAGTCCTAAGACAGTACATCAATGTTACCAATTAGCTATCAAGATTGAGGAAAGAAACAAGAGGAAGCAAGACTAGGCTTCTAAGGGTAGAGGAAAAGGCAGAGATCAAAGAGATCAAAGAGGTGGCTACCAAGGTAGAGGCAATGATCAAAGAAACCCAGGAGAGTTTAAATCCATAGATCATAGCAATGAAACACCTTCTAGAGGAGGGTATAATAGAGGTAGAGGACCTCAAGGAGGTTCAAACAGAGGAAGAGGAATTCTTACTTTGCTAATATGAAGTGTTACCATTGTGGACAAGTAGGACATCCATCTTATAGGTGTCCGGAGAAGGAATCTTCATCAAGCAATGAGAAGAGAGTGGCTTATGCACAAGAGGACACCATGAGTCCTAAGTCACCTGAGGTCAGTCACATTGAATTTGAGATGGGAGAGAACCTGATGTTTAGAAGAGTTTTGATCAAACAACCGGTCAAGGAAGAACCAAAACAAAGAAGAGCTCTATTTAGAGTGAAGTGCAAGATACTTGGTAAAGTATGCAAGGTCATTGTAGATTCAGGTTCAACAGACAATATCATCTCAGAAGAAGTAGTAATGAAACTGCAAATGAAAAAGGTACCCCACACTAACCCCTACAAGGTAACATGGCTCAACAAAGGGCAGAGTGTTCTAGTGAATGAGCAAGTAACGGTGGAGTTTTCCATTGGAGGGTATAAGGATAAGTTATTTTGTGATGTTTTACCCATGGATGCATGCCATCTACTATTGGGTAGACCATGGCAGTGTGACAAAAGTGCCATGTATGATGGGAGAGAGAATAGGATTTCCTTCGAGAAGGATGGGAAGACTTTAAAGTTGCAGTCACTATAAGAAGAAGAAGAGGGACAGTCAAAGAAACCAAGTGTCATGTTGAGTAGTGGGAAGGAGTTCCATAACAACCTACATCAAGGGGGTGAAGGATATGTGGTTATGTTATAACCTAAAGAAGAAGACAAGGCTGAAAAGACAGTCATACCCGGAGCAGTCCTAAAGTTGTTGGATTAGTTCAAGGACATTGTAAGTGATGGTGCACTTGCTACTCTACCACCAAAGAGAGCCATAAATCATCAAATTGACTTCATACCTGAAGCCTCATTGCCTAACAAGGTAGCTTATAAGCTTACACTGGATCAAAATCTAGAGGTAGGTAGGCAAGTGCAGGAGTTATTGGATCAAGGATTGATTCAAAAGAGCATCAGCCCATGTGCAGTACCAGTGGTCTTAGCAACCAAGAAAGGATCTAAGTGGAGGTTATGCATTGATTCTAGAGAATTTAATAGGATCACCATTAGGTATAGGTTCCCTATTCCTAGAATTGAAGACTTAATGGATTGTCTTGGAGGAGCTCAATACTACACAAAGTTGGATCTCAAGAGTGGATACCATCATATCAGAATTAAGGATGGTGATGAGTGGAAGACAACATTTAAGAAAAATGATGGGTTATATGAATGGAGATTGATGCCATTTGGTCTCTCTAATGCCCCTAGCACATTCATGAGGCTCATGAATGAGGTGTTGAAGGACTTTATAGGGATATTTGTGGTGGTATACCTTGATGACATCCTCAAATACAGCAAGACAACAGAAGAGCATTTAAAACATGTGGATTTAGTTCTTAGAAGGTTGTAAGAGGAGAAGTTGGCAATCAATTTAGAGAAGTGTGAATTCTTTAAGCAAGAGCTTGTATATTTGGGTTTTGTAGTGTCCAAAGGATCATTGAAGATGGATCCAAGCAAGGTGGAAGCTATCCTAAACTAGCCTACACCAACCACGGGGACTGAGGTAAGAAGATTCCATGGTTTGGCTCAATTTTATAGAAAATTCATAAGGAACTTTAGTGGTATATGTGCACTAGTCCTAGATACAATCAAGGGTGGTTTAAAAACTAAGTTTGTGTGGACTCAAGAAGCTGAGAAAGGGTTTGAGAAACTGAAACAAGAGGTGGCAACTCAACCTATTCTTTTATTACCTAGTTTTGAAAAATTGTTCACTGTTGAATGTGATGCAAGTGGAGTGGCAGTAGGAGGAGTGCTAAGTCAAGAGGGCAGGCCTATAGCCTTCTTTAGTGAGAAGCTCAATGAAGCAAAGAAGAGATATTCAACTTATGACTTAGAACTTTATGCTTTGGTTTAGTCACTTAGGAAGTGGAGGCATTACCTTCTACCCAAGGAATTTGTAGTCTTTACCGACAATCAGGCACTTAGCTATATGAATACCAAAGAGAAGTTGAGCAATAGACACTTGAAGTGGATGGAATACATCCAAGATTTTACCTTCACCATCAAGCACAAGAAGGGATAGCTAAACAAAGTAGTAGATGCATTGAGGAGGAGGTTGTTGACAGTGCAAGAGATACAAGTGAAGAGCATAGGGATTGACAGTTTTAAAGATCTCTATGGGGAGGATGAAGACTTTTCAGAGGTCTATAAGGTATGTTCTAACTTTAAGAATCATTTCCATAGCCAATACTCAGAGTATACATTGCAAAGTGGGTTATTGTTTAAAGGAAATCAGTTATGTGTTCCAAGAGGGTCAATGAGGGAAAATCTCATTTAGGAAAAGCATAATGGAAGTCTTAGTGGACATTTTGGCATCAACAAGACTTTAGAACTAGTGCAAAGATTCTATTACTGGCCTAAGTTGGCAAGAGATGTTAGAAAGTATGTGGAACAATGTGTTGTGTGTATGAAAGCTAAGTTAGGAGCTAGTAATGTTGGTCTATATCAACCCCTACCCATTCCTAATAGACCATGGGAGTGTGTAAGCATGGATTTTGTGGTAGGCCTTCCTAAGACCAAGACTAGTTTTGACAGTGTCTATGTAGTAGTTGACAGATTTAGCAAAATGAGTCATTTTATCCCTTGCAAAACTACTCATGATGCTAGTTACATAGCTCATCTCTTCTTCAAGAAAGTTGTAAGGATCCATGGATTTCCTTTGAGCATTGTTTCAGACAGGGATGTGAATTTCATGAGTCACTTTTGGAAGACTCTATGGAGTAGATTGGGTACCAACCTATCATTTGGATCAGCTTACCATCCTCAGACCGATGGTCAAACAAAGGTGGTTAATAGGGTGCTAGGTAACCTTCTAAGGTGCCTAACTAAGGATTATGGACACACATGGGATATGGTTATCTCACAAGCTGAGTATGCTTACAATGATAGTGTGAACCGGACCACAGGGAAGAGTCCTTTTGAAGTTGTGTATGGGATGCACCCAAGAGGCATATGTGAGCTCAGAGATCTTGGAGCTATGGAACATAGAAGTGGTCATGCAGAGGATTTCATTCAAACCATGAAAGAGATTCAGGAGTAGGTAAAGAAGACAGTCACCGAGGCTACACAAAAGTTGAAGGAGAAGGAAAATTTGTCAAGGAAAGATGTACAATTTGTAGTAGGAGACTATGTCATGGTCCACCTCAACAAATCAAGGTTACAGAAGGGTACATCAACAAAGTTGCAAATGAAGAGAGTGGGTCCATGCAAGGTATTAGCCAAGTATGGGCAGAATGCATACAAGGTGAAGTTACCTACCGATCTAGGGATCTCTCCAATGTTTAATGTAGCTGATTTGATCAAGTACAAGGGATCAGTCAAGGATTTGGATCAGAACAATAGGGAAATATTCAAGGATGTAAGCAACATACCCCTACCTACTCCAAACAAGCAACAAGCATAACGAATCTTGGAGTCAAGATTGCGAAAATCTACAAGGCATAAGGTGTACATGGAGCACCTTATCAAGTGGAAGAACAAGCATGAATCAGAAGCCACATGGGTACAAGAAGATCAGTTCAATAAGTTTGGTATTGACCTATCATTGATCTCTCCTTTCCATTCCTTAGTGTTTGGGCAGGGAGGGGGAGAATGGTGCAGGAGCACCTAGGAAGCATTAGGTAGCACTAGGCAAATTTGTGAGCCTAGGATGAAATTTTGTGGTTTTAATGCTTTAAGGTCATGTTGACCATTTAGTTTTGAGTTAGAGGTGTTAGAACATGTTAGGAGGAAGTTTGATTAGTAGATCATGGTAGAATGGAAGAGTTTAGCAACTTGTTTCGACTAGGATTCACTAGGAATTGGAAATAAAGCCCAAAATGTTGCATTTGTGCAATTTTGGCCTAATGTGGTGGTTATGTCCAACCAAGGGGAAAAGTAACAACTTTATGAACCTTTAAAAGGTGTGCCTCGACATGGAATTGAGGTGGGAATTTTTGGAGTTTGTAATTAGTTTTGAAATCAAGAAACAATGATTCTTGAGTGGGAATTTCCTATTTTGTTCCTATTTTTTGGAATTAGTGAGTTAATGGATTGAACATGGTATTTTGTATAGATTAGAATTTAGTGGAAAAGTATTACAAGCATTGTTTGGAATAGTAGATAGCAGGTTATTTTTTTTCAAGTTATCTTGTAAATACTTTGTTCTTTCTTTAATTTTTGTTCTGACTGTCAGACCGGCAGAGATGGAGCTCTAGACTGTGTTTTCCCTATACCTGGTGAATGGGTTCTTGGAAACAAAGGCTAGACTCCATGCTTGTACATAAGGTAGAGGTAGGAGTCCTTAGGAGTCAGGAATCCATGGAAAAAGACTGTTCCTAGGCGATCTTGGCAGTGCCTGGCTAGGACAGTCAAAGAGTGCAGAGCACTAAGGTTGCAGGGGTGCCAATCTCTTGGTGAACCACGGTGTGGAGTGGATGTGGATTTCCTTGCAGAGGCTTGGTAACAAGAAAGAGGCTTAACATAGACCAAGAAGTGGTAAACAAACTGACTGATCTCAAGGAGGTCAAAAACTAGCTTAAAATAAGCCTAAATTTGCTAAGTTAAGGGTTGGAGCAGTGTACGAACAGTGGAGGCTCCAAACCCCAAAAATATTCAAGATGTGGGCAAGGGTACCAGGAATTCCAAGAAAATATTTGAGTTCATTTGGAGAATTTGGGCACACTTTCCACTTTTCTCGGGTTAGGAGACCTAATTGGGGCTCTAGGGCTTGTAGCCTTTTCTAACCCTAGAAGAGGGTTTGGTGAGAGTGATGGAGAATTGGAGATTGGTGGATGATCAAGAACCCTAGGGGGATGATCTTGAAGCTATGGGAGACATCACACACCCTTGCATCGTATTAGTGAAGGTTGGAGAATTAGTTAGCCTTTAGAAAGATTAAGGGCTAAGGAGAGAATGGCAGAGAGAGCACCAAGATTGGCTTGGTTAGGGAAATGGAGATGATAGTAGGGTTGGCCAGGAGAACCAGGGGTGCCTAACAAGCATTAGGGCCTATAGGTTAAGGTGGTGGAGAGTGACACAAAAGGGATTCACCAAGGTGAGACCCAAAGCATGGAACAATGAGTTTTCCATCCAACCCTACCCTATTAGTGAGGTGTAGTGAGGTGTGTGACCATAGCTTGGAATTGATCTACATCAAGATCAGTGGGGATAGAAGATGAGGCCAAGGCTTCTTCAAGGATCTTCTTGTAGGCTGGTGAGATCTTCAACAACTCCATAATGGAGATCTAAGATAGGGTTATTTTTAATTGGTCGAGGACATTATAGCCATGAGGAACGAACCTTGGGTTGGAAGTGGGTGCTCTAGGAGGCTGAGATGACCCTACAATGGTGACTTTTCCACCTCTTGTGTTGACTCCACAATCAGCTTGGGCTCCTTTGACGGTGATAACAATGCAATACTCATCTATGGATGTGAGGACATGGTTGTATACATGATTCACACTTTTGAATGCACCCTTTCCTTTATCATTATTATTATTTCCCTTATTGTGGTTGGGCATTAGATTCGTGTAAATCTTGAGATTTTGATTCCCTACTAGTTGTTCCACATTTATGATTTTGTCATCAATGAGGTCTTGAATCAAGTTTTTCAACCTCATGCAACTGGCAGTTGTGTGTTCCTTGATTTTGTGGAAATCACAATGGTGATTTTCATTATACCATGGTGGTTTTACCAAGCACTCTTGATAGTTGTCATAGGTTGGTATTGTGATGATTTTTTCCTCCACCAGTCTTTTCATGATGGATTCATTTGATTCCCCAATAGCTGTGTACTTTGCGCTTGGGGGAGTTTTTGTTTCACTGGGGTGGCCCCCTTTGATTGTTCACATTGTTGACTGTTTGATTATTTGGCTGGTAAGTCACAATGTTAGCTTGTTGATTGTTATGATTGTTTTTTTTGGGTTTTTGTTATGGTGTTGGTGTGTTTTTTCGAGGGGCACTGATAAAAACTTTGGAATCGACAACACCATCGTTGGTAATGTTTCTATTTTTTGCCCATGTGTGAGGTTCGTCATTATAGTTGGTGGATGGGTGAGTGTTTTGTTGTTCAGGATATGTGGGAGTCCCTCCTTGTGTAATAAGGGCTCATTCAATGTTAAGCGCCTTGGAGATCAATTGGTCGTATGTGGTGATACCTTGCACCTTGAGATGGAATGCCAAGGCTCCTTCAAGAATGGAAATGATGGTGCAAACTTGTTGTTCTTCTAGCATGACACATTTGCTCCTATTGGCCTTGCATCGCCATCATTGTAGGAAGGAAGCAAATGATTCATTTTTACCTTGTTTAAGAGTCGTTAGTTCCTCTAGACTGACATCCATACCATTATTGAATGCGTAATTTTTATAAATGCGTCTACTATCTCTTAGAACTTTTTGATGCCAGGAGGAAGGCGAGAGAACCACTTCATGGCTTGGCTAGCCAAACTTCTAGGAAATAGCTGCATCATATATGTATCATCATATGCGCATTTACATTGTCTCTTTCACCATTGTTGGTCAAACAGTTTCACCTCTTGTGGGTAAATGTACAAAAAAATTTAGGAGAATAATAAATTAAAGGATTTACAAGGTTGATGACACCTAAATCCTAACATTCTCCCACTTGACATCATACATTGTAAATTACACCCATAGAGATACAATTACATAGAATTAAGTACAGTGATCAAGGCCCATGGCCTTTCTGCACCAAGAGAACTTTTTCGTGGTGACTGGCTTTGTAAGAGAATCTGCAACATTATCCAAAGTGTCAACTTTTTCAATCAAGACTTGTCCATTCTCAACCATTTCTCGCACAAAGTGATACTAAACATCAACATGCTTACTACGAGCATGATACATAGGATTTTTAGCCAAACATATGGCACTCTGACTATCACATCCGATCCTCACTTGTCCTCGTGAATCAAAACCAATACCATTACCAAGTCTCTCAGAACTAAATCAGATCCAGAGGTACATGTAGCAACGAGTATAATTTACTAGCAGAAAAAGTAACCCGTAGGTTGTCTCTTTACTCATCCAACTCATCGCTTCCTCCAAATAAAAAACACAGCTACCAAGGACCTTCGACTATCCAAGTCACCTGCCCAATCTGCATCAACAAAACCCTGTATGTCCAATGACTTATCAATATTGTTAGTACCATGATAAACCAAACAGTAATCAGAAGTGCCTTGCAAATATCTGAATACCCTTTTGACAAAAGTGTTCTGAGGGTTAGACATAAACCTGCTTAGAACTCCCACTGCTTGGGCTATATCTGGTCTAGTACAAACCATTGCATACATTAAACTACCAACAGCACTAGCATAAGGAACTTTAGACATTTCATCAATATCATCATCCAATTTAGGACACATGTCTAAACTCAACTTAGTACCAATAGGAAATGGAATATTTACTGGTTTGCAGTCCTGCATATTAAACCTTTGCAAAATAGTGTTAACATACTTGCTCTGACTTAACCAAAGCTTTCTATGAATCCGATCCCTAATGATTTCCATCCCAAGAATATATTTAGCAGCCCCTAAATCTTTCATATCAAATGTGCCAGAAAGCTGAGTTTTAAGTTCCCTAATCATTGGCTTATTGTTACCAATGAACAACATATCATCCACATATAAGACAATAATTAGTATCTGATCATCAATAACTTTAAAGTAAACATAAAGGATCTCATTACTTCTAACAAAATCAGCTTAATGTAAATGTATCAAACTTCCGTACCACATCCTAGACCTGCTTAAACCATATAGAGAGACATCTTTTAACTTGGTAAACCAAGTGTGTTCTTTCTTTCATAATAAAAATCATCAGTTGTTGCATATAACTTCTTCCTCTAGATCCCTACAAGAAAGCAGCTTTAACATCCATTTGTTCTATTTCTAAATCATAAGCAAGCAGTGAATGGACAAAATGAATCTAATAGAGGTTAAATCAGTAACAGAGAGAATATTCTCACCAAAATCAACTCCTCTCCGAGTAGCCCTTGGCCACTAATTTGGCCTTGTACCGTTCCAACTTTCCGTCTGCACCAAACTTCTTTTTATATATCCACTTACAACCAATGGCCTTTCTTCCTTTGGGCAAACTAACAAGATCCCAAGTGTCAGTTTTTCTGCATGGATGAGTCACATGGGTTGCTGGTTCATCATCAGTACATAACAAAGCAAATTTACAATGAAAATCAGGTGGGCTATACCTGTCAACTGGATTTCGTTGTTTGTGGATCTTCTCAAAGGTGGAGTAAGAGGTTCCTCCTCATGTTCATCCTCATTGTTTTCAACTTCTTCTATTACCATTCTTCAGAACTCTCTTCTTCTTCTCCATCTTCTTGTCCATCTCTCTATTCTTCCACATGTGCATCTTCTTGCTTAGTTTCAAAATGCACTATTTTTGACTTTTCCTTTGGTTGCTCATCTTCAGAGTTGGCTCTAAATTCCCTGAAAATAACATCTCTAGAAAATATCATCTTTGTGTTAGTGGATTCCAAAGTTCATAACCTTTAATATTTTCACCATAACCTACAAAGATGCATTTTGAGATTTGGGATCCAATTTAGACCGCTTCTCTTTAGGCACATGAACAAAAGCCTCAAATCAAAGACCCTTAAATGTGAAACTGAAGGATTTTTACCCAACCATATTTCATAAGGAGTTTTATCAACAAGAGATTTACAAGGAGATCTATTAATTAAATAACAAGCAAGCACTAACATTTAGCCGAAAGTTAATTTGTTCAACTTAGCAATTACTTGCTCCTAGCTCTTTCCATTAATGTGCCAAGGTATCTTTGCTACCCCATTTTGTTTGGTGTAAGGTGTAGATGATTTGCCTAATTCGCATGTTTGCAAAACTCATCAAATTCCTTTGAACAATATTCACCCCATTGTCAGATCTCAATACTTTATCTTATAATATGTTTGCTTTTCAACCAATGCCTTAAATTCCTTAAATTTGGTGAAAACTTCAGATTTTGAATGCATAAAATAAATCCAAGTATATCTTGAGTAATCATCAATGAAGGAAACATAATAACGAGATCTACCCAAAGAATTTGCCACTGGACCACAAACATCTTGAATAAGTTCTAACAATCCATTAGCTTTATTAGTTCCTTTAGGAAATGATGACCTGTTTTGTTTCCAAACACACAATCCTCACAAAAATCATTTTTACCAACAGTAATCAGAAATTGTCTACTAGTTTCTTATCAAGTATGGTCCTAAGACCTTTTTCACCAATGTGACAAATCTATGGTAAATTCACATACTTAGATTTTCTCTAAGGAGTTACAAAAGAGGGTTAGCAAAAAGTAGAGGCATGTGTCAAAGAATATTTTCCCTGTAAAGGATTTGAAAGCAACCATAAACTTCCCCTTACCATCCCCAACCAGACGATCAAATGTCACATGCATCCTAGAATCACATCAACTTGGAAATGAAAATGAAACTTTTTGTAAGTTGAATCCCCACTTGGACATCATCAAGGGTGCCTACTTTTAGTGGATGATTACACAATTGACCTTTCCTTTCCCCCTAACCTTTTGTGAGCTTTTGGGTTATGAAGACATCTCCTCCATCATATCTCTTTGTATGTAGAAAACATCTCTACTAAAAGCCATAAAATTGTGGGGCAGCTTCAGAATGACCATTATTGCACCAACAAATAGATCAAGGATTTTGGCCTTTTCTAAACAAAGGTTTTAATGCAGGAATTCCATTCGTGGGGGACCATCCATGCGGCGAGAGACCATTGCTTCCCTTCTCGCCAAAATAATCCTCATGATACTTGCCTTTCTTCAAGTACCCACACTTATATACCGGTTGGAAGCCACTTGGCTTTAGCGTGTTCCCAGTTGGGTCATTCCCCTGGGTGATTACTTTTTCCCAGAAGGAAATCCCTCTACGATAAACAAAAGTGAGCAAACATATATGTAGTTTGATCGATCTTTGTTGAGAAACAAAGAGAGAAAACACGCAATATGTTCCACTCACACTGCCAAGTTTTGTCCAATTTTAAGAACCCAAATGAAGTGTGGAGGAAATCACCTACACAACTTAAGATCACCAAAAGCCTTTTGATTCTCAAGATCGCTGTGAGGGGCGAGAGAAGTGCATATGTCTTTTAGGTGATATTATTTTGGGTAATTGATTACAAAACAAAGATGCACATGCTCATTTTAAATCCTCAAAGCAATGATTTGATTCTTTTTAAAGCACAAAAGGAAGTGCGAGATTTGATTGTTCAGTTGTTAACCTTAAAAAAAATCTAGTAAGTTTTCCTAAAGTTCTTTTTAACCTTTTGCCTTTTTTTCTTTTTAGAGCCCAAATGAAATTAGTGAGTCCTAAAGATCTTGAAGGGGTAAAATCCTTAGACTTGGAATTATAATTGCTTCCAAAAGTGTCTAAAGATACTTGATACAATGGATAAATGATGCTATACTTCAATCTCCTTCTTGCTCCTTCCTTGCTTCCACCTATAAGAACTGATTAATCCAAGAAAAATAGAGGCAAAAAATAGGTCAATAGCTCAAAATGATCAAAACCAAAAAAGCACATGTTAAAAAAACTTAAAATTTGATCTTTTACCCCACCCCAGTGACGCAACCCACATATGCATCGTTGTTTGAAGAAATCAACGGCACTGTATAGCACTACTCGGTCTGATAGCAACGCTCTACAATAGAACTGAGAGTGTGATGGCGGCAGAGTTCTGGTCAGTGGTGCAGTTTGAAGTTTAAAAGTTCTAGCATTAGAAAACAACTCCACGTCATATTGGAAAATTTAAATTTCTGGGTGGGAAGGTTTCAGCGGCAAATTTTGGAGTTTGTAGCATCACTATATGGTGCCACTAGAAGGTTAGTGGCACTATATTGCGTCATTAGGCTTATAGCGGCGCAGTTTCCTATAGACACACAAAAAAGCACATAATTTTGTCAAAAAATGTGTTAAGAACTTGAGATTTCCCCTCCCTCTAGTGCCAATATGTGAACCCCAATCCTAGACCTGCATAAACATAGCAAACAAACACAATATTAGATCCACATGCAAGTTAGAAATAAGATTCCCCATGAAATTCATCTACAATACTCAAAATAGGAAGGAAAATGAAGAACAATACAACAAAAGTAATGAAATCCTATTTAAACATGCAAACTCTCAATCCCATGGGGGAATTGGTGCCAGTTTGATGTGAAAATTGGCCCTTTCCCAACTCCTTTGCAAGCTTTGTGATTATTTGATAAGATTGATCCACTTGTTGATGAAGAACAATGAGCTCCTTGGTGAAATCTATAATAACCTAGCTAAGATGATGACAAATGCATGGATAAAATTAGCTCTCAATGTGAAGAGAGTAACTTTGCTCTAAGTTCTGGATCCCAAATGAGAAGAAAATCCTTCTATTTATAGAAATACAAGATGGAGGAATGAGCAAAATGAAGCAATGTGGGATCATTCAACATCCAATGGGAAAGTGCCACTTGTCAAGATGTGAATGGAGGAAGCTTGAGCACATTTTGATGAATGTGCACAATAAATGATATTAGGTGGAATTTGAAAATCATGAAATGACTTGTTGGAGGGAGAAAGGAATGAATTAAATGCCACTTGGCTCAATGCACAAGGACATGAAAGAGGGTTAAATGCTTTGTTGGAAGGACAAACCCACTTGGAGAGATTTTCAAACTTGGAGGAATATTCCCCTAAAGATGCCATGTTGAGAGAAAATAGAGATTTAATAAATAATTTAAATGTATTTTCATGTGCAAGTGGCAAAATCTAGAGAATTTAGGTGATTAGGATTAACTTAATCAAGATTTGATTAATTTAATAGGAGATTAGGTGATTTGACAATTTGATTTATATTTTTGGATTGATTTAAATCAAAGTTGAGAGGAATATGATTTAGATTTAATTAAATAAAGGTTTTGATTTATTTAATTAAAGAGGGAGATGATGTTAGATTAAATTAAATACAGATTGATTTAATTTAATAGAATGACTCTAGAGATTTAATCAGATAAAATGAATTATTTAATTAAATAGAGAACAGAGGGTTAATTAAATAACATTGATTTATTTAATTAACAAGAGAGAATGACTTAATCATATAAATAATGATTTATTTCAATTAAGGGACAAAGGGTAATGATTTAGCTAAGAAGATAATTTAGGTCGAAACGATGTTCAGTAATCAAGATCAAGTGTGTCGGTATATTTTCCATGTCTACATATACAATGAAGTATAAAAATATATGACCATGTAAATAGGATAAATATTTGTACAAAAATATATGTAAAGGTAGATGATGACTATTTCTCAATATTTTAAAGGAAAAGAAAACAAAAATTTCACCATTACAATTACGCTACCAATCAAGTTTAAAAGTCACCGACATCATCATAGTCAAAACAAAAGTTAATTATCTTGACCACAAAATATTATAAATATTTAAATCATTATAGATTTGACATCATCTATTTGTACAATCCACTTAATGCTATTCGTTAAATTCACGATCCTTTGTAATTGGGTAATTCAAATATATTTATTTAATTTAATTCTAAAAAGTGAAAAGACACTTAGATTGGGTACAACAAATCATATTATATTATATAGACAAATGATGCCACAACAATTGGCATTAACCAAGAAAATTTGTTGGGATTTCACTGACATTCATAAGGAAAGGCGACAACCATTTCAATTCATTCATCAACACCGAAAACCACTTTTAAGAGGTGAGGAAAAGCTGTGATGGGAACATCAACTTCTCAATGGCTTATCCTTCCTAACCAAGATGACCATTCTATATTGGGGTGTCTATAAAGTGTCAAAGTAATGAAATAATACATATTTTGTGTATTTACAACTCATGGATTGAGTAGTGTGTTGTAGCTTTTTCAAGGATGAGACAAAGGGATCATTTAAATAGAAGTGGGAAGGTTTTGTTTTAATACTTCATATGAAGAATGAGACACACCATTTGGTGATAGTTTATGGATCATTTTTAAATGTGGGATTCATCACATTGATGAGTAGGCTATAATTTTTTTCCTTGTGGGCGTGGCTGTGGCTGTGGTAGAGGGAGGGGGGGTGATGAAGGTTGTATAATTTGCATCTAGAGTGTATTAGGATTTTATTCACACATAAATGATGTGTTTGTTAGAACTATTTTATATTTTAAATTAAAGGGTTTGAACAAGTGTTGTAGTGGTATAATTATTTATAACTATTATATTTGAGTTTTAATTAATTAATAAAAATAGTTAATATGGTATAGAATTAAGTGTAAGATTTGGCTATAGTTTATTCAAGATCAAAATATCAAGAAATAGTTCAAATAACTAAATAACTAATTGTTTGAGATAACAAAGAGATATGAATAAACAACTTAATGGTTACTCCATTATTTAAATAGATGTATATAATGTCAAGTGTGAGGAATGCTTCATCAATCATAAGTTATGCTCATCAAGTGTGCATCCAATGTTTGCCTCAATTATGCAAATGCAAGCAAAAGGGTTGTGTTTTTATAAAATACAACTAAGTAGGACAAGGTGGAAAAACTCGCTTGCTACATAAGAACAACCTCCTTAAACATAATTTAGGGGTAAAAATGGGTGCCAACAAGATGTAGCCATGTTAGGTACCCATTTACAAACAAATCCATCAAAGTGTAAGTGTCTGTGTGTGCAAGGGTGAGTGTGAGTGTGTGTGTGTGTGTGTGTGTGTGTGTGTGTGTGTGTGTGTGTGTGTGTGTGAGAGAGAGAGAGAGAGAGAGAAAGAGATATCCTCCCAAACTCCCAACAAAGCTCACAAATGAAGCTCCCCCTTGAAATGAGAGGATGTCAAAGTAGATAATTTCATAATGAGTGTTAAAGTATGTCCACCTACATCAAAAAATGCATCTCCCTTTTAGAATGAATAATGCTTGTGTTGTATGTCAATTGAATTCCCTCTCTATAGGTGGAGTGAAGAGAGAAAACATGATGAAGATCTTTGAAAAATTATCATATTTCCCCATGCCTATGCTAAACTATGATTGGATCTAATTAGTAGATTGTAGACTCAAGTATAGTTGTAAGTTCTTCCACCATGAAAGCATGTAGAGGTGGAGAGAGAACATTAGTTAGGGTTCACATGTACCTTCATTACATCTAGAGTAGGTGATGCAAGTGAAGGAGAGTTTTCATCTAAGAGGAGAACATGGATCTTAATAGTATTGTCAAGATCGAAAGGTGATAGTCTACAAATAGATATGAAGTGTCTCGTAAGTATGTATCACAATATGGTAGATCATGTTAATATGTTTTCTCTTACTAAAGCAATCCATTAGAAGCATTTAGGGAAGCCATGATCTCCATAGAAACAACAAGAGGAGGAGGAATCTCTATAGATTTATTAATAACATCCATGGGTACAATGTTATCTAAGGAAACACCATGAATGAATGGAGGATCAAGTGTATCTCTAAACAACTACCAAATTATGGTCCAAGTAGTATAAAGGCAATCAATGTGCTTTAGGTGATGTAATAAGTCCTTAGGAACATTAAGATAAATTAGTCTATATAATTTGTCATACTTTTAGTCCTCTTTAAAATTCTCCCAAGAATCATTTGGCTTAGGGATAATTCCAAGGAGATAGGGTAAGAGATTCTTTTGTATGTAGTGATTTTGGATTTCTTGTTATTGATATGTATAGTTTTGGTGATTCAATTTGGAAACAAAAGTGTGGAATTCAATGCCAAAATCCAAGATGAAACCACCCAAGATGTGTAACAATATCTCACTCTACTCAATACATAATCCCCATAAACATTTTGGCAATATAGTGTGTTTCTTGGATATTACAATTTACAAATAAGACCCAAGGAACAATGATGTTTCAGCTGTGTAGAAAGTTGATTCATATCAAACAACAACTTATGAAATGGAACAAGGAGGTTTTTAAAAATGTCTTCCATCAGAAAGAGACAGTTCATAAAGAATTGTAAGATATGCATGAACAGATTATTCAACATGGCTTGGATGAGAATTTATATGAAAAAAAAGAGGTTGCAAGAGGAATGGGAAGAACAATGTGCAAGAGAGGAAGTGTATTGGAGACAAAAATCAAGGGAATTGTGGTTGAGGGAGGGTGATCAGAACACTAAGTACTTTCATGCATCCACTTAGATTAAAAGGGTTACTAAGATTGTCCAATCTGTTCAGGAGATCCCAACAGGTAATTGGCTCACTAAGAAGACATAAGAAGAGAATGTGTTAGATTCTTTTCTAATCTCCTATTTGCTCCACAAGACGGAAGTGATCAAAATGACAAGGATGAGATAGAATTATTGGATTCAATTTTGACTATTGTTTCTATAAAGGAGAATGAAGATCCATTGAGACCAGTCAGTTGGATGTTGTGGTTGTGTTGCTAATATGTGGTTGTCATTGATGTCAACACTATTGGCATTAATGTCTTAGAATTTGTACATGTTGAGGATACTAAGAAAATTGTATTAAATAAGTTGTAGGGCGTTGTTAGTAGTGAAGTGAAATTTAGTTGGTTGGTTACCTCAGTACATTGATGATCAGAGATTTTGGATTAAAGGATTTGTTCTTGAGTATATCTAGTTTATCCACATTAAGTTTCAGAGATCCACGTGAATATTTGATTGAGTTATGAGAAGTTGTGTTCTGATAGTCATTTTGTTTCTCCAGTTGGTGTTCTTGAATGAAGATGATGTGATTCTAGTAAGTTCAGTTGTTATGGATGCTTCTTTGATGATTCATGATGTTTGTGGATGTTTCTAGATCATGCTCTATTTGTGTTGCATGCTCACATTGATCTTTGTGCTCGCTTTTAGAGATTTTCTCATGTGTGTTCATTTTTTTCATGTTCTTGGCCAACAGGGTATTGTAGTGTGTTGTGGATCTTCAAGGAATAATTTTTGAAGGTGGTTCATGTTTGAAGATTTTATTTTGGTTCTTCACTATGTTGTGGTCGACCTTGGTTGATTTGCATTGAAAATTATTTATTGTTTTGGGCCAACAGTTTGCATATTCTTTATTATTTTATTGAGGCTGACATGTAGCAATGTAATTTCTTGTTGCAAATAATATAAGTGATTGTTTATTCTATTTGAAGGTGTGCTTGTGTGTGATATGTGTGAATAATGTCCTAATCATTCGAAGGAAGAAGCAGAGTGTGAAGAAGAGTGAGCAGAGTGTGAAGAAGTGTTCATGTGCTTAACCAGAACTATAATCAGGCATTAACACATGCTATTTTCTCAGTTCAATTTTTTGGATGTAATCCAAATCCTTTTGTAAGATAGTGAGTCTTCTTTATGTAATTGAGTAGTGATCTCTAGGTAGTGCACCTAAATGCATGTGCATTCCCCATTCACATTTCTTTTATACTTTTAACAGGGTATAATCTTGTGGACTGACCTCCATAGTGGTTTTTCCCCTAACAAGGTTTCCACGTAAAAAATATTAGTGTTATGTGTGTTTGTGATGTGTTGTTGATTTATGCTTTCATGGTTATTGATCAGATTTGAGAATAAGGTTAATAAGTTTAATAAGTTTGAAATTTTGTGACAACTGATTCACCCACCCTCTTAGTTGTCTACCCTTGTGTTGCCAAAAATTGGTATCAGAGCAGGTTCCTTGGAAGAAGTTTAACAACTTGAGGTGATCCGAGATGGCGACATACAAGAAGGATAGTCCAAGATTTGATGGAACAAATTATTCTATGTGGAAAGCTTGAATGGAGTATCATCTGAGATGCATTGGTGAACCCTACTAGAAAATTACAAAGAATAGGTTATCATTCCACAAAATGGTCCTTCTACTGCAGATGAGATTAAGGAAGCCAAGTACAATATTAGAGCTAAGGAAGCATTGTTGAGTTCTCTAACTGATTTTGAGATGAAAAATGTTATGGATCTCATGACTGCTTATGAGATCTAGAAAAAGTTGGAAACTTTGTATGAAGGTGATGCTAATATGAAGATCGCTAAGTTGCAAAGTCTGAAAGGGAAATATGAAATGTTGAGAATGGGTGATGATGAGAAAATTACTTCTTTCATGCAAAGATTGAATGAACTTGTGTGTGGTATCAGATGTGTTGGTGGACGATTGGAAGAATCGGAGATTGTTGCTAAATTGCTTAGATCCTTGCCTGATGCATACAAAGTCAAAGCTACTGCTATTAAGGAGCTCTAGACTATAACAAATGTAACCAGAGACATGTTGATTGGTAAGCTTACTACTTTTGAGTTGAGTGATTTTGGTGATCCTCTTCCTAAGATAGAATCTACATTCAAGGCTACTACTTGGAAGAGATAAACAGAGATATGATCTAGGCGAAAGTTCTTCTAGAAAGGTATTCAAGTATGAGGAGGAAATGAGAGAGACTGAAGAAGAGGAGAGAAAACTAGAGGAGCTTGAAGCACTTATTGTCAAAAGGGGAGCTAGAGGAGAAGGTAAGTATAAAGGGAAATTACCTATTAAATGTTTTTCTTGCAATAAGATAGGTCATTTTGCATCAAGGTGTCCGGAAAGAGTTCCTAATCCAAGACCTAACAAGACTAGATTCTAAAGAAAGCGTTATTATGTTGCTGATGAAGGTATGATAGATGATGAATTTGATAAAGGAAATGTAAGTGAGGATGAATGGGTATTTATTGCTATCAAGGAAAATAATCTAGCCCCTACTGAATCTGCTAGTCGTACAAATGTGGAGAAAGCTCTAGCTACTCGAGTTGAAGAGAAATATGAATGTTGATTGACATTGGATGCTCTCATCACATGACAGGTGATAAAATAAATTTCGTGAGCCTGGAAAAGTATGATGGTGGTGTTGTAAGATTTGGTGATGACAAAGCTGGTGTAATCTATGGTAGAGGATGTAGTTCTCTTGATGGTAAGAATAATACTGATGTTGTTCTATATGTGGAAGGTTTGAAGCATAATATTTTAAGTTTTGGATAGATGGTTGACAAGGGATACAATCTTCAATTCAAGAATGGAAAGTGTAGAATATTGGGAAGTTCCAGAAATTTGATTGCTTCAGGTATAAAAAACAAAAGGTAACATATTTCACTTGAATGCTATTCGTAAAAGTTGTCTGATTCCTTAAGTTGATGAAAGTTAGTTGTGGCATAAGAGAATGTGTCATGTAAACTTTGACAATATTATCAAGATAAGTTCTACTCAGGCAATGAGAGATATTCCTAAGTTGGTAAAGCCTACTAATACTATATGCAAGGAATGCCAGTTAGGGAAGCAAACTAGAATTTCATTTCAGAGAAAACAACATTGTTTAGATGAACTGTTGGAGCTTGTTCATACTGATTTGTGTGGTCCTTCTAGAGTCATAAGTTTACAAGGAGACAGGTACTTCATGTTACTTATTAATGATTACTCTAGATTGATGTGGGTTACTTTCTTAAGAGAAAAATATGAAGCTCTAGAGAAATTCAAGATTTTTAAGGCTATGGTTGAGATAGAGATAGGTCTGAAGATTAAATGTTTGAGATTTGATAGAGGTGATGAATTCAATTCCCATGAGTTTAATTATTTATGTAAAGTGCATGGGATAAAGAGACAATTATCTACCCCATGGACCCCTCAGCAAAATGGAGTTGTGGAAAGGAAGAACAAGACAGTTCAAGATGTTGCTAGGACTATGATGCTAGAAGGAAATGTTCCTCATATCTATTAGAGAGAAGTTGTGAGTATTGTTGTTTACATTCTCAACCGAGTACAAGTCAAAGGTGATACTAGTAAGACCCCTTTTGAGCTATGGTTTGGTCACAAGCCTACTATTAGATATTTCAAAATCTTTGGGAGTAAATGCTATATCAAAAGAGATGAAGATATAGGAAATTTTGATGCTAGGAGTGATGAAGGAATCTTTCTTGGTTATTCTACTAGGAGTAAGGCCTATTGGTGCTACAACAAGAGATTGAGGAAATTAGTTGAAAGTGCAAATTTCAAGGTTGATAAAGAAATAGCTAGACCATCCAAAACTTGTGGATATGATTCAGATGATCAGAATAATAGTTCAGTCACAGGAAAGAAAGTTCAGACTCAAAATCAAGTTCAGATCATTCTAATGAATCAATAAAATCAAGAGGAAGGAACTAGTGAAAGTACAAAAGAGAGATCACAAGAGCGAGAAGTTCAAGAACATCCTAAGACTCCAAGGTATGTAAAACTAAATCATTTAGAAGATTAGATTATAAGTGATAAGAACAAAGGTGTTCAGACTAGGAGAAAAATTGCAGAAGAATACTGTTTGATTTCAAAGACTGAGCCTAATAGTGTGAATGAAGAATACAAAGATGATCATTAGGTAGAAGCAATGAAAGAAGAACTACAACAAATTGAGAAGAATGATACATGGATTCTTGTTCCTAGACCTAAGGACAAAAATGTAATTAAAACTAAATGGGTCTTTAGAAACAAGTTGAATGAGCAAGGTGAAGTTGTTAGAAACAAATCAAGACTTGTGTGCAAAGGATATTCTCATATGGAAATAATTGACTTTGAAAAACCTTTGCCCAGGTGTTTCTAGAATTGAAGCTACGAGAATATTTCTTGCTTATGTTTCTTACAAAAACTACAAGGTTTATCAGATGGATGTCTAGTCAGCATTTCTAAATGGTGAACAGGAAGAAGAGGTGTATGTTGAGCAACCTGATGGATTTCAATTGACTGATTAGGGAGATATGGTTTTTCAGTTGAAGAAAGCATTGTATGGACTTAAGCAAGCCCCAAGAGCATGGTATGTAAGATTGGACAAGTATTTGCTGAATCTTGGATTCAATAAAGGTATTGTTGATATGAATCTGTATTTCAAGATTGATCATGATAAAGATTTGATTGTTGAAGTCTTTGTTGATTATATCATTTTTGGAGGAGATGATAGTTTGTGCATGAAGTTTGCTTATGAGATGCAGAATGAGTTTGAGATGTCTATGATTAGAGAGATGAAATTCCTTTTGGGATTGCAAATTACTCAGCTAGATAAAGGGATCTTCATGTCTCAGTCCAAGTATGTGAAAGAATTGCTAAAGAAGTTTAGTATGGAAGATTCAAAGCCAGTTGGTACACCTATGTTGACTGGATACAAGTTGACATAAGATGATGATTCTCTAAAAGCAAATCAAACTAGATACATATCGATGATTGGTGGATTACTTTATTTGACTCAAACTAGAGAAGATATCATGAATGTCGTATGCATTGTTGCAATATTTCAAGCTAATCCTAAGGAATCTCATGTAACTGTTGTGAAGAGGATTTTTAGATACTTGAAGGGGACAGTTGATTTTGGCTTGTGGTATCCTAAAGATGATGATCTTACTTTGAGTGCTTTTACTGATGCTGATTGGGAAGATGATGTGAATGACAGAAAGAGTACTAGTGGTGGTGCATTTTTCTTGGGTAAGAAGTTGATTTCATGGTTAAGTAAGAAGCAGAATGCCATTTCCTTATCTATTGCAAAGGTAGAATACATTGATACTACTAATAATTGTACTCAAGTATTGTGGATGAAGCAGATGTTGAAAGATATCAGAGTTGTGTATGATGAACCTATTACTATATTTTGTGATAATTCAAGTGCAATTAACATATCTAAGAATCTGGTGTTGCATTCAAAGACCAAGCATATATCAATAAAGCTTCACTTTTTGAGAGAGAAGGTGAGTGAAAAGGAAGTCAGATTGGAGTATGTTCCTACTAAGGAGAAAATTGCAAATATCTTTACCAAACTGTTGCCTAAAGATATTTTTGAGTATCTTAGAGGGAAGCTAGGGGTGATTACCCATCCTAATCAGAACTAAGATGCATTGACTTGCATCAATCCATACATTTCATAGTCATATCTTGATCCAGATTGATGTTGTGGTGGCTGCTACTTAGGGGGAGTATTCAGATGTTCAGATATGTGGTTCAAAGCTTGTATGGAGAAAAGAGATCTTTTTCATTGATGTCAAAGGGGGAGAAGAGTCACGTGAAAAACTATGAATTATCTGGGGAGAAGAGTCTCGTGAAAGAATTGAGGAGAAAAGAGTCCAAACCTAAGGGGGAGTAAGTGCTAAAGATAGTTGCATTGATGGTGTTTTACACATTATGTGTTTCCATCAATGCCAAAGGGGGAGATTGTTGGATGTTGTGGTTGTGTTATGATATGTGATTGTCATTGATGTAAACACTATTGGCATTAATGTCTTAGAATTTGTATGTCGAGGATATTGAGAAAATTGTAATAAATAAGTTGCAGGTTGTTAGTAGTGTGTGTGAGAAAATTGGATCAAATCGTAATTAAAATCAACACATGTTAATAAAACATTAAATCGAAAAGCTGGAAGAAAGAAAACAAAATGTGCAAACCATAACAACAGCCTTTCAAAATCATTTTATCCTCCTCTATCTTCACCGTTTTGTTGCTTTGAAATGGCTCTCAGATCAGCAGATAGAGCTCAACAAAATGACAGCATGAAGAATGAGATTTAGAATGCATAATATGCAACATCTATGTTAACATGAAAATGGGAATGTGATGCTGAAAATGATATGAGTGCATAAAGCTGATTGCATGAATGTGAGTATGCATATGTAAGTGCAGGCATATGAATGTGGGTGATTAACCAAGGCTTGGATTTTCACGTGCTTTTATAGAGTTTTCAAACGAGTTTGATTGGCTGAATCGATCGACGGTCTGGATTAAGCTTGTTTCGAATGGACGGCGAGAGATTTTTGAAAGTGGACAGAAGAATGGAAGGTTTCCTTTCTCTTTATTGAGTTCGAAGGGAAAATTCCATTTTGAAGGATAAGATACGAATTTAGAAGGGCGAGTTAGCATGAGTTAGAATTTTGGGAAGGTGAGTTAATAATGAATTAAATAAATTAAATTTATTTAATTAGGAGTGAAGATGGAAATGGAAACCCACATAATTAAATAATTCATATTTAATTATGTTTAAAAATGAAATTAGAGTGAGGTGGAAAATATTAAATAACATATTTAATATTTTGAAATTCGAAAATGGGATGGAGAATATTCCATTATTTAAATATTCAAAATATTTAAACTTTAGAATAAAATGATAATTAAATATAAATAAATTATACAAATTTATTTAATTTAATTAAGCGGAGGGTAGAAATGTTAGTAATTAAATAAAATTATTTATTTAATTTAAGGTAGAAGAAATAGAAAAATGAACAATATAAATAAATAATTAAATTTATTTATATGTAGATGACATTAGAGGAATTAATTAAATAAATCATATTTAATTAAATAACAAGCTTAATCATGACCATTTTTAGACATATACATTTTGCCCCTCTTTGAAGTGATGTGTAAAACACATTGCTTCAAAGAAAATAAGATTTTGCCCCTGATATGCTTTCGATGTTGCTGCTGATGATGCCCCCTCGAGAGGTAAATCACGGATGATATGAAGTTTGAAAATGTGATAAAGAAGATTGGATAATGATATTCTGCAGAAGAGACAGTGATTTAGCTCTCGATAAATGATGAAAAAGATGCCCCTATTGATATGATGCCCCTTTTGATGGAAATGGTAAAATGATGATGATGAACTGATAACTTTGCTTCCTGAAAAGAGAAAAACAAAGAGTAAATGATTGATAAAGTGTTTGATAGATTTGCTTTCTGCGATAGAAAACAAATAGTAGATGAATGATTTCCTTTTTGATAAATTTTCTTTCTGCGATAGAAAACAAATAGTGATTGATGGTAGATCAGATTGATATGGTATCGAGCTAGATAAATTTGTGTATTGGTTTGCCTGATAGGATTGATTGGGTGATATGGGTCTGTGATATGATGCACTGGTATGAGTCACTGATATCGGTCACTGATACAGTTCACTTGATATGGGTAACTGATATGGGCCATTGATATGGGTCACTTGAGATGAGTCACTGATATTGGTCACTTTGATATGGGTTGCGATTGCATGCTGTGAGGCATTGATAGATAGAGAGATTTTGATTGAGTTTTTCAAAATCGAGGTGTGTCGGGACCACACAGAGATCTTGGGGCAGGAGATAAGACTTCCATCACAGAGGCCAACCCTATTAGGGGGCTCTGATATTTTTGATGTATCATTATTGATTCATTCACACATCTCGATGTCTATTATATTTGGAGCATGTACGTTATTTTGGTCATATCTCATGTATCTTTGAAATTTTTAGCTTCATTGGACATTGGAAATTTGTATTATTTTTGATGAGTAATGATATGCAGCGGCGATGATTTGTGATGATGTGATGTGCATTTATGATGTGATATGCATTTTTTTTCTGTGTTATGGATTTTGATATGAATTTTAATGATTTGATGACTACCATGATTTGCAGGATGATTCAATATGATGTTTTTATGATGATGATGATGACTGATGATGTAGACTAATGATGTCATGCAGGTGGATGACTTATGAAAATGATATGAAAATGTATATATGGAGTATTTGTTTTTTGAATGTTCAAATGTAAGATGATAAAGGATGACAAATGAATTTGCAAAATGAAAAGATATGGAAAATGATAGGATGATTAACGATACGATATGAATATAAATGTTCTATAATGATGATTAAGTGAAATGATAAAATGAAATGCAATGATAATGACATGTATAAAAATGATAAGTGATATGAAATGAACTGCATGGTAAGATATGATAACGAAAATGATAATGAATGAAATAATAGTGAATGTATAAAAGGAACATGAAATGAATATGAAAATGATAAAGTGTTAATGAGATGAAGATGATAAGAGAAACTAAATGATATGTAAATGAATGATAAATGATAAATGAAAATGCTGGTGAAAGGTGATGATGAAACAAATGTTCAAATGTCCTCCACAAGCAGTCCAAAGAGACATGACATCCATTGATGTGATTATTATCCTTTCAAAACTCAGGTGCAAATCCACTATGCAGGTATGTATAAATGATCTAAAATGAAATGCAACTAAATGAAACTGACCATTTTGTTGAGCTTGTTGGTATATTTTCTGGAATCATCATAGAGCGTTTTAAAATGTTGGAGGTATGTACAAGCATCAGAGGGGAAATTAGCACCAATGATGACCTGAGTACAACTTTCATGATTTTTGATATAGCAAGTGAACACAAGCATCTAGGTATAATTGAACCGAGATGACCTGAGCATTTCTTGCGTAAACAGACAAAGACTAACCACTATCTGATGCAAATTTGGAACTGTCATCAATGATAAATCATCACGTCTCGTGACATATTTGCAACCGATAAATGATTAACCTCCAGACAACAGACAAAGAAAAAATCATCCTCTTTCCTCGCCACTCTAGTTCAGTACATCATCGAGTGTGCTCTAGAGAAATGATATCGAAAATTAAACAACCATTATTCAAAAATGGACTACTGTGATTCCAAACATTAATTCAGATTTAGAGATCATCCAGATATGAGTCATGATAAGGTACGCAACTGAAAGCTACTGTGATATGGATCAATGGTTGGTTGTTTTGGTTTGAGTTGGTTGTTTTGTTTTGCATGATTGGCTTCGATGTCATTGTCTTACCGTTTGAAAGTTGATTGCCCCCAATATGCCCCATGTTTGCCCTAGGTATCGACACAACTTGTTGAAGTGAATAATAATCAAGCCATGATAAGACATTATCGCTCGAGGAAAATGATGATAGCATGGTGCTGGTGTGACCCTAAGATGATGGAAAAGATGCATGAAAAAGAAGGATGAAAATTTAAATGCAGAACATGAACTAATAGATGGAGAGCTTCCAAATAGCGTATGTTTGCTAGATTTTCACTATTTGTTTTTATTGCATTTTTCTTGTCAATAGACTGCCTGTTTGCCAGGTTTTCACCCTATGACATTTTTTGATTTTTTTTGATTTTTTTATTTTTTTTAGGACTTTTTCTGATTTTTTTTTTTATATTTCTTCATGACTTTTTCTGATTTTTTTGATATTTCTTCAGGACTTTTTCTGATTTTTTTGATATTTCTTCAGGACTTTTTCTGATTTTTTGATATTTTTTTCAGGACTTTTTTTGATTTTTTTGATATTTCTTCAGGACTTTTTCTGATTTTTTTGATATTTCTTTAGGACTTTTTCTGGTTTTTTTGATATTTCTTTAGGACTTTTTCTGATTTTTTGATATTTCTTCAGGACTTTTTTTTATTTTTTGATATTTTTTAAGGACTTTTTCTGATTTTTTGATATTTTTTCAGGACTTTTTCTGATTTTTTGATATTTCTTCAGGACTTTTTCTGATGATGATGACCATCTTAGACATAATACTTCTTCAGATGCATGCTGTTGATCGGCTCGTCAAACAGGTCCCCTTCTGGCGTTGATAGTTTGTAGGCTTCTGAACCATAAACTACGATAACTACATAAGGACCTAGCCAATTTGGCTCGAACTTTCCTTTCTTCTCTTTGTCTTGTTGATTGCATGGATTCTCTTTCAGAACAAGATCACCCACCTGAAAGGTACGTGGTTTTACTTTATGGTTGTAGCTGCGAGACATCATCTGTTGATAAGCTTTCAAATGATCAGCAGCCCTTTGTCTCTTCTCATCTAGAAGTTCCAGTTCTTGGAGTCGAGAAACTCTGTATTCATCATCTGTCGTTAAACCTTTCAATGATACTCTGAGTGAGGGAATCTCAACTTCTAAGGGCAATATTGCTTCTACTCCATAAACAAGAGGGAATGGTGTTGCTCCTGTTGGCGTGCGGATACTAGTTCTGTAGGCCCATAGAGCAGGATTGAGTTGAACGTGCCAATCCTTTCCTGATGTATTCACAGTCTTTTTCAAGATTTTCAATATGGTTTTATTTGAGTCTTCTGCTTGGCCATTCCCTTATGGATAGTATGGTGTTGAATATCTGTGCTATATGTGGAATCTTTCATAAAGTTCCTCAACATCCTGATTTTTGAATGGTTGTCCATTATCTGTAATAATGGAGTTAGGAATGCCATACCGACAAATGATATAGTTGAGTATGAAGGAGGATATTTGTTTGCCGGTAACTTTAGTAAGAGGGACTGCCTCAATCCACTTGGTGAAATACTATGTTGCTGTGATGATGAATTTATGCCCGTTTGATGAAGAAGGGTGAATCGTGCCCACTAGATCTAAACCCCATTGAGAAAATGGCCAGGTTGGTGTAAACGGTTGGAGTTCTTGTGCAGAGGCATGAATGAGATTCCCATGGATCTGACATTTGGAACATGTTTTCACAAAAGTGAATGATTCCCTCTCCATTGTAGGCCAGTAGTAACCCATTCTAATCAGTTTCTTAGATAAGGTCAGTCCACTTGAATGAGTACCACAGATGCCACCATGAACTTCTTGTAAAGCTTTGTCAGATTCCTCACGTTCAAGACATCAGAGTAAAGTACCATCAAGACCACGGCGATAAAGGGTGTCAGCAATGAGGGTATAGCGAGCGGATTGGCAGATAAAGTTGCGTTTTTGGTTATGGGATAAATCGGGTGGTAAGATGTCGTCTTTGAGATAAGTATAAATTTTTCCGTACCAAGGCGAATCGGATCTTACCAAATGACAAATGATTTGGCTTTCGGGTGTATCATAAGCAGGTGTAAATGATTGTTCCACCAAAAATTCATAACGATGTTGAGTTTCTGGGAGTTGTAACAATGATGCGATCATAGCCATAGCATCAGCTGCTTTATTATCAAGCCTTGGAATTTGTGTAAATTTGATGTCCACAAAGTATTTCTTGAAGTCATCCACCATCTTTTTATAAGGTAGCAGTTTTTCATCTTTGGTTTGGTAGTCATTATTGATCTGACAAATGACCAATTGTGAGTCACCATATACCTGTAACTCTATTATTCTCCATTCCAGTGCTATCTTGAGTCCAGTGATTAATGCCTCATATTCAGCTATGTTGTTGGTGCATGGGAACATTAGCCGATATGAACGAGGAATGGTATGTCCTTGAGGGGTGACAAAAATTATGCCTGCTCCCGAACCATGTTGAGTGAAAGAGCCATCAAAATATAAGGCCCACGTTTGTTTAGATTCTGCAGTGAAGACATCTGCATCTAGAAATTCAATGTGCAAGGGATGATCTGCTTGTAGTGGTGCCTCTACTAATTGATCAGCTATAATTTTCCCTTTGATGGCCTTGCGGTCAACATAGTGTATGTCAAACTCACTTAGAATCATTACCCATTTTTCTAACCTTCCTGTCAATGAGGCCTTGCTCAACAAATACTTGAGTGGATCAATCTTTGAAACCAAATTAACTATATGGGTCAGCATGTAATGCCAAAACTTTGAAGCAAAGACTACTGCCAGACAAGCCTTCTCAATAGAAGTGTAGCTGAGCTCATGACTTGTTACTGTTCTACTGATGTAGTAGATTGCACGTTCCTTCCCCGTAGAGTCTTCTTGTGCTAGCAGTGCCCCCAGAGATGTCTCCGTTGCGGTAATGTACAAGATGAGTGGTCTGTCTAGATCTGGTGATATGAGAACCGGTGGAGTCATTAGATATTCTTTGATTTTTTGAAAAGCCCATTCACATTTGTCATCCCACTTAAAAGGAACATTTTTATGCAGTAGATGTGTGAATGGTAAACTCTTGTCAGCCAATTGTGTGATGAACCTCCGTATAGATTGAAGTCGTCCTTGTAGTGATCTTAGCTGACTGATGTTCTTTGGTGGGGTTATTTCCATGATTGCTTGAACTTTTGCTGGATCTACTTCAATTCCTTTTTCTGAAACAATGTACCCCAAGAGTTTTCCAGACTTGACCCCAAAAACACATTTCTTTGGGTTAAGACGAACTTTGAATTTTTCTAATCTTGCAAATATTTTGGACAATACTTCAAGATGTCCTTCTCTGGTGTATGATTTTGCCAGTATATCATCCACATAATCTTCCATGAAGACATGCATCATGTCATGAAAAATTGTAGTTATGGCTCTTTGGTAGGTAGCCCCAGCATTCTTTAGACCGAAAGGCATGACGTTCCAACAATAAGTTCCCCATGGACACATGAAAGTTGTTTTCTCTTGATCTTCAGGTGCAATCTTGATTTGGTTATATCCAGAAAAACCATCCATTAATGAATACATGGCATGGCTAGCTGTCAGATCAACTATGGTGTCAATGTTCGGTAATGGGAAATCATCCTTAGGACATGCTTTATTAAGATCTCTGAAATCTGTGCATATTCTAATAGTTTTATCCGGTTTGGATACAGGTACAATATTGGAGATCCATTCTGCATAGTCGATTGGTCTGATGAAGCCCACATCAAGAATTTTTCTCAGTTACTTTTTAACTAATAATGCAACATGAGGGTGCATTTTTCTGAGTTTTTGCTTTACCGGCTTGAACTCTGGTTTGATAGACAAATGATGCATGATAAGATCAGGATCCAGACCAGGCATGTCAGCATAAGACCATGCGAAATTGACTTGGTTTGCTTTCAGGAATTCCATAAACTTTGGTATTTCTTTCTCTGTCATAGATGCAGCTAACTGCAAAATTCTTGGTTTGTCAGAAGTCTCGAGATCGACAGCATTTGTAGACTCAATTAGAATAGGCGATCGCTCATGGTAGTGCTCTGGGAGAGTGTCAAAATTCCCATCGTCTGGTGCCTCGAAGAGGTTTTCACCATCAGATACACTCTTTATTTTATCTTTTATTTGATCTAATATTGCCAGATTCTAGTTTTCACCATTAGATCTTTCTTTTTTGTTTTTACTTTTGCAGCTAGGAGACTTGACACTCTCCTAATCAAAAACTCTATGTCGAAAATCACTGGTGGAACAATCATTCGCATCCTCTGTGGAAAGGAAGTTTACGATAGCTTCATCACTTGGAAACATAGGTATGTTAATAGATTCCATAAAATCCCAATCAATAAGGTCAGGATGGAGTAAAGGTAGAGGGTCGTTAGGTTGTGTGAGATCGGATATGGTTATGGTCATGACAGAGTGGTCTGTAGGATCTGAGGTATAAGGTGGATCAATGATGATACTGTCCTCATGATGATCTTGTTCGTTTGGATCTGATTCAGTATCACTAGAATCATAGTTGACCTGTGGTTCGGATTCTCGCGGTTGGGACCCTGAACCTTGTCCTTCAATTAGAGTTGGGGCATACTGGTGTATTACATCAACCTCTTTGTCTCTCCAGAACTCATCATTGTAAATGGTGTCCCATTCATATTCAGCAGAGTCCGTATCAGAATTGTTGTCTAGGAAATTCTGAATTGTTGCCAAACATGTCTCTTGTGAATCTGAGCTTTCTTGCAATGCAAAGACGGTGCTATGCAGTTGTTTTTCTTTGGAGTGATTTTCATAACCCAATCCAGTTTTCTCTTTTACAGCAAGTCTGTGGAGGTGAATGGGTTCAATTACTCCTTCCTTCCTTTTTCCAATAGGTCCCTCATCATAACCCATCTTCTGCATGATTAAATATCCTTTTCCATATTTATCTGTGGGTAATTTGACATTAGAAACTACTTCATCTTCATCTTTATAGAGCCAATTTAAAATTTTAGTATCCTCCGGGTTTTCCATGGGAAATTTTTCTTTGATGAATTGCCCATTAAATTTTGTAATTGGCTCTATTGGCGTTTGCTTTGATGTTGATGCTGCTGAAATTTGATGTTTTCTAATAGATGGTTGTCCATGTGATCGTGGTGATGTAGGTAAATTGACAAGACAAAGAGAGTATTCTCCCACTCCATGATCCTTGAATTTCATCTTTTTATCAAAGCTATTGGTCAATTGACTGATTTGTGTGTTAATCTTTAGAGAAGTACTAACATGAGCTTCCCGATTATTAGGGACCAAAGTATCTTGACTAGCCTTTATGTTGGCACAAGTTTGAGTGTTGGAATTATCAGCAGGTATCATGATTTCTTGTCCATCATAAGGAAACTTGAGACATTGATGGTAAGTTGATGGGACGGCTTGCATTTCATGGATCCAAGGACGACCCAACAAAATGTTATATGCTAGATCGCGATCCAGTACTTGACAAAAAGTATTCTTTATAATAGGGCCCACTTTGATTGGCAGCTTGATTAGACCTTTGGATGCTCTTTCTTCATCATCATAAGCTTTTATGGTAATCTTTCTTCTGAAATCAATGGAGTCCTCAGAAAATCCTAAAGCTTTGACCACTTTCAAGGTACAGATGTTCAAACCAGCACCTCCATCTATTAGAACCCGTCTGATGTGAAATTTATGGACCATGACCTCTAAGTACAAAGATGAGTTGTGAGGATGGGTTATGGAAACGTCATCTTTATCGGAAAATGAAAGACAAGTGGGTGAGGATAAATTTCCTACCATGGCTTGAAATTGATTAACATCCAAATCAGTAGATACATTGGTTTCAATGAGGGCCTTTTCAAGAATTTCTTTATGGGCTGGAGAAATCTTTAATAGTTCGAAAATAGAAATTTGAGCGGGGGTTTTTTGAAGTTGATTGACCAAATCATATTGATGTTGAGGTGGAGGTTCAGTGGATCTCGAGGAGGTGCCTTTTAAGACAACTTTGGCTTGTGCTCTTGTTGTTGCGTTGACTTCTTGATATTCCTCCTTCTGTTTGACTTTTATGACATTCACCCGCTCATCGTCCGCATAGAGATGGTTGATTATATGGTCATCATTGATGTGATTTACTTCTTTGTCGGAAGACTCACCTTTTTGATAATTAGGTAAAGGATTGCGAAATGCTTGGTGGTCTGCATTGGTTTGTTGATTTTCTTTTACTGTGATGATGCCATTATCAATTAAGTCTTGAATGGCATTTTTCAAGGCTTGGCAGTTGTTGGTGCGGTGACCTTTACATCGATGGTAATCACAATAGTATGCTTCATTCCATGATGGAGGCTTTACATTGGGTTCAAAATTTCGTTGAGGTGGTAAAGTAATGACATTTTTGGCCATCAACTCTTTGAATGCGGATTCTAGGGATTGACCCAATGAAGTAAAAGTTCTTCTACTGGAGAAGAACGAAAATCTTTGCGGATTTGAATTTGAAGTGTTCCCTAAAGAATTGTGATTGTTATTATTTCCTCGGTAACCCTCAATGCAGCAACTCCTTTGAAGACGTCCCATTGTCCTCTATCTCCAGTATTTTTGCCAAAGCTCTCCGATTTGTATGCTAAGCTCCACAAAAGGACTACTAAAGAACGAGATTTAAAAATAAATGCATACTATACTAAGAATGCAATATTTTGAAGGTTGATAATGGAGGAATGTTGGTTGTTCACTTCAGCAGCATAACGATGTAATGAAAATGATAGATGGCGATTGAGGGAAGATCGAAGATAGATTTTGACAGAATGAGGATGCTAGATGAAGATTCAATTCAAATGGCTTGTGAAAGGTTAAATTTATAGATTTTTGAAGGCAAAAGCTTAGTTGGCAAAGATCAACGGTTGAGATTCAATCTGGCAAGATGAACGGTATAGGAGATTTTTTTGAGAGTTGAGTGAGAGATAAAAGGTTTCCTCATCTTCAATTTTTCTCATTCAGATCTAAAGGAAGGTTTCTGTTTTGAAGGATGAGTTAAAATGAATTTTCATAATTAAATAAATAAACTTACTTAATTATATGTGAAGATGAGATTAGAAGCTCGCATAATTAAATAAGCAATATTTAATTATGTGTGAAGATGAGATTAGAAGGCCGCATAATTAAATAAGTAATATTTAATTATGTGAGAGAGATGGATTTAGAAGGCATTAAATTAAATATTTAAAATATTTAATTTAACTATGAGATGAAGAGGAGGAATATTCCATTTTGAATATAAATATTCAAACTTAGAATAATATGATAATTAAAATAAATAATCATAATTATTTAATTTAATTAAGAGGAATGTGGGGATGTAAATAATTAAATAAAATTATTTATTTAATTAAGGTAGAAGAATTAGAAAATGAACAATATAAATAAATAATTAAATTTATTTATATGTAGATTGAATTAGAGATTTAACTAAATAACTTGTATTTAATTAATTACCAGACTTATTATAATGTTGACCATTTTTAGATGCATACAAGTAGTGAAGTGAAGATCAGTTGGTTGTGGATTAAAGGGTTTGTTCTCGAGTATATCTAGTTTATCCATCTTAAGTTTCTGAGATCGGCGTGAAGATTTGATAGAGTTATGAGCAGTTTTGTTCTGATAGTCATTTTGCTGCTTCAGTTGGCATTCTTGAATGAAGATGATTTGATTCTAGTAAGTTCAGTTGTTGCATATGCTTCTCTGGTGATTCATGATTTTTGTGGATGTTTCTAGATCATTCTCTATCTCTATTGCATGTCCTCATTGATCGTTGTGCTCACAATTGGAGATTTTCTCTTGTGTGTTCATGTTTTTCATGTTCTTGGCTGACAAGGTATTGTAGCGTGTTGTGGATCTTCAAGGAATAATTTGTTAAGGTGGTTCATGTTTGAAGATTTTATTTTGGGTCTTCACTATGTTGTTTTTGAACTTGGTTGATTTGCATTAAAAATTATTTATTGTTTTGGGCCAATAGTTTGCATATGTTTTATTATTTTATTGAAGCCAACATGTAGCAATGCAATTTCTTGTTGTGGATATATATAAGTGATTGTTTATTCCATTTGAAGGTGTGATTGTGTGTGAGATGTGTGAATAATTTCCTAATCATTCAAAGGCAGAAGTAGAGTGTGAAGAAGAGTGAGAAAAGTGTGAAGAAGTATTCATGTGCTTAACTAGAACTATAATAAGGCATTAGCAGATGTTATTTTCTCAATTCAATTTTCTAGATGTAAGCCAAATCCTTTTGTAAGATGAGTCTTCTTTTTGTAATTGAGCAATGAGCTCTAGGCAGTGCACCTAAATTCATGTGCATTCCCCATTCACATTTCTTTTATACTTTTAATAGGGTATAATCTTGTGGACTGACCTCCACCGTGGTTTTTCCCTTAACAGAGTTTCCGCGTAAAAAATCTTGGTGTTATGTGTGTTTGTGATGTGTTGTTGATTTATGCTTTCATGGTTATTGATCAGATCTAAGAATAAGGTTAATAAGTTTAATAAGTTTGAAATTCTGTGACAACTAATTCACCCTCCTCTTTGTTGTTTTCCCTTGTGTTGCCAACACATTCACATTAAAGGAACTTAAAAAAGTGTTTTTTTCTTTGCCACCAGACAAAGCTCTTGGTCCAAATGATTTTATTGCACTTTTTTTCCAAAAATGTTGGGACATTTTGTGTTTTGATCTATTATGGGAAATTGAAGAATTAAGAAGAAAAAGGACTTTACTCAAACAATTTAATGTAACAAACATATTTATCATGCCCAAAGTAAAAGAACCAAAAACATTTGCAAAATATAGACCAATATCCTTACGCAACACAATCTATAAAATATTTTCTAAGGTAATTTATTTAAGGCTACAACCCATTATACCAAGGATTATTTCTCAAGAGCAAGGGGTTTTTTTCTAGGAAGAGAGACATATGAAGGGGCTATTGTAGCCCATAAGACTTTACATTCAATTTCAGTTAATAAAGTTCCCTCTATCATCATCAAATTGGACATGATGAAGGCATAGGACAAGGTCAACTAGAATTTTTTGAAAAAAGTGTTGCTAAAGTTTGGGTTTAGTAAAAGATGGTGTAGATGGATAATAGCATACCTCTCAGGGGATAAATTCTTAATCATACTTAATGGATCTCCCATCGGTTTCTTTAGTGTCACAAGGAGTGCAGCAAGGGGATCTGCTTTGAAATTTTTTGTTAATAATCATGGCTGAGGCTTTGAGCAGATTTATCATCAAAAAACATTCCCAAGGGTTATGGAAAGGGATCCAAATTGAAAATAAAGATTTAGTAGTTACACATTCACTTTTTGCTAATGATACCAATTTATTTGGGAAAGCAACTCTAGCAGAAGCAAATTAGATTAAAGATATCTTAAACAAATATTCATCAACGTCAAGTCAAAGGATAACTGCCTCAAAATCAAAAATTTATATCCTGAACACAAGTGAGGACATTGAAAAGAAGATAGTCAAAATTCTTGGATTTCAAAAAGCAACCTTACCATGTTCATATCTAGGGATACCCTTCTTTTCAGACCCAAATAAAGCAGCATATTGGGTGAAAGGAATAGAAAGAATTAAGTCAAGGATCTTGGTATGGAAGGCTAGATGGTTGTCTCTAGTAGGGAGAATTTTATTGGTAAAGGCAATTTTGTCTTCAATACCTAATTATTTTCTTGCAATTCTCAAGGCACCAAAATCTGTCATTGTAGAAATTGAGAAAGTGGTTAGAAGTTTTATTTGGAAAGAAAAAATTATTGAACAGAAGAAGGTGCCTCTAATATCTCTTGAGGCCATGTCATGTGACAAATATCAAGATCGAGTGGGTATCCTAAACCTTCTGAAAAGGAATAGAGCATTTGGTGCAAAACTTGCTTGGAAAATATATGTTAACCCAAAGGCTAAATGGTGTAGAATCTTGCAAAGAAAATATTTGGATAGCATGGATCCTTCAAGAATCTTTAATATTGCTAATCCTCCAAAAGGATCGGCTATATGGAACTTTCTGATCTCATGTGTTGAAATTAATTGCTACATACATCTCCTAGGAAGTAAATGATGGTAAAAGTGTCAAATTTTGGACGGATTCTTGGAATGTGAACCCTTGACTACAAAACAATCCTGATCTAGTTCATGTAATGGAAATTTTGAAGGAATTATGGGGGGGAAATTTGTTGGATTATCTACAATTAGTTGATTCTATAATAGGTAAAGTAATCTAGAAAAGAATAATAGAACCTTCTCTGACTAATCAATAGTGTAGTGTGTTATAAAAAAATTTAAATGAATGAGTGGTCTATCTCTCTTCAAAACCGGACAGACTATTTTGGGCACCTTCAAGTGATGGTAATTACACGGTAAAACAAGGTTGTAAGGCTTTAAGTCAGAATTCAAGACATCTACTTCCCCAAAGGGCCTATTCTTTTTGTTGGGATAGTAAAGTTTTACCCAAGGCAAGAAGTTTTGCTTGGTTAGCATTGAGGAAGCGAATATTAACTAGTGATCGGTTAGAAAAATTAAAAATAGTTGACCCTTTCATGTTCCTGTTATGTAATGAGGGGATTGACAAGGTAGATCACTTGTTTGTGAAATGCAAATTTGCACAGCAAAGTTGGGATTATGTTCTAAATAAGCTTAATTTTTACACCCCTTTTCCAAATTCTTTATGGGATTTGTTTCAAAGTTGGCCAATTCTATTCAAATCTTCTTTCCTTGCATGTATATGTAGAGTGGTCCTAGCTTTAGTTGTATGGAATCTATGGTGGGAGAAAAAAAGGTGCATTTTCAGGAAATTAGCTTCATCAAATGATGTAGTAAATGCAAAAATAGAAAAGGAAATTTGCGAGACAATAAATACAAGTGTTCAAGAGCATAAAGGTATTAGTTCAACATTTACAAACTAGGACAATCACATCCTATAGAATTGGAAGCATTTAAAGTTATATTTCCCAAGTAGTCTTCTGCAGCCAAAGGCAAAGAAGTGTAATAGGAAACATGTTAGATGGAAGGCACCCCAGGATGGATTCATAAACTTGAACTTTGATGGGGCCTCAAAAGGGAACCCAGGAGAATCAAGGGCGGGCATTTGTTTACATGATTCAAGGGGTAAGGTAACAGCTCTCAGTTCAAATTATCTCTTAAAAGGATCTCATAATTTAGCAGAATCAAAAGCATTGTTGATAGGTTTGGAAATTGCTTTGAAGCTTGGTTTTAAAAAATTACATATCGAAGGAGATTCCTTATTGATAGTCAATGCTTGTAAAGTAAAGAATGTTCAAAACTAGAGTCTCCAATATGTTCTTCAATGATTCTGGGATTTTCTTAATAGATTTAAAAATTATCAAATCACACACACGTATAGAGAAGGCAACAAATTAGCTGATTATTTAGCTAATATGGGAAGTAATAAGCAGGAGCTATTTGTATTACATGACCTTTCTCGAGTCACATATTTTCTACAATTAGTGGAGATTTCTCATTGGGATGCCTTAGATTTGCATGGAATGACAATTTAAAGGAGTTGACTAGAGCTCCAAAGGCATGGGTTTTTGATTTGTTATGGTAAGTCAACGTTTATGCTTGGGTAATCATTGTAGTTTTTAGTGAAATGTATAATGATGAATTTGGTATCACATCATCAAAATTCCCCTCTTGCAATGCAATTGTGTAATGATTTATGTATGCCAAGTAGGTTACTTGGCAGTGATTTGAGTCGGCGTCATTGATACCTTCAGGTTATAGTTGGATTCTACAAGTAGAGGATGGGATATGCTTATGACATAGGTGATGGAATTTATCATGACACACATTGCCAAATCTTGACACCTCTCCTTGAAATGAAGGTTTTCCTCCTAATGTTTTATTTTGCAGGCACTTGTAGTTGCTTCCATGTGTTCGAAATTTATTTCAAATTGCATAATTTGAAGGTTTCCCACGTGCTTGCATATTGTCAAAGAATTCCTTCATTTAATGGGCTCTCTATTGTATGAATTGAAATCATGTTCTCTGAAAAATGAGAAAATTCCTTTACCAAGCCTTCATCAGCTTTAAAAAGTGTTTTTTCCATCAAATGTAGCACTTTGTCTGAACTTGTCTTCTAGCTTCTTCTGGTGGTGACAAGTGTAGATATAATTCTATTTGTGAGTATTGTGTGTTGCAAAGTGGCAGAATGGCTTTTTGTCCATGGAATTTTAGGATAAAATGCAGTGTTCAGTCATGGGAGTGTTTGCTTGAAGAAAACCTTTCTCACGAGGACCTTAGTTTGATCTTCAAAGTGGAATGCCAGAGGGTTGAGGAGTTTGTGAGGTCGGTGCTTGGCATGGAGGTCACGAGTCCCAAGGATTTTTGGCTAATCTTTCCTTCCCAGGCTATAATATTTTTAATGGGGAAGGGTATTTAGGAGGTCTGTTTCCTAGAGAATTTTTCAACTAGCGTCTGGGCTTTGAAGAAATTTATGAAGCTATTAGGTTGGATCTGCAGTATAGGAATGATCATATTCTCTTGAAGGTCTTGAGGAAGAATTGCAAGAGGGTTTGTGTTTCTATGGACATTGATATTAAGGAAAAATATTATGCTATGTCTCATATTCGTGATCATTCGCCTCATATTCCTTTTAATACTTATCTTGTCGGGTCAAAACAAAAAATGCTTTCATCTACTCCAATTGTGGAAGGCTTTCAGGGACTATAGGGAAAAAATATAGCAGAGAGTTCCAAAGCTGCACACTAGGGTCTCATAGCAAGGGCATGAATTTCTAATGTTGAACAAACAGAGAAGGTGTCGATTGTTGGTTTTGATTTTTTTACTAAAGATGTGTATCTATAGGAAACTTCTGAAGCCCAAGATGAAAATTCAGTTTGTGTAGAACGCATGGAAGAATAGAAGTTGTCCATCAATCTTTTTAGATGCATTTTGATGAAGATGGTTTTTTTCAAGTTAGTAACAACCATGAAGTTGGTCGTTTGTGTGTGCAAGGGAGAAGATTTTTTGCATAAATTTACAATAGTCTAGTACTATTAGATATGAAACTTCCTCATTTTGGATTTTTTCTAATATCTACAATATTTTTAGGCATTTTCAATTGCTTGCAGATATGTATAAGGTCTTTGAGCAAGATTTACATTGAAAAATCAATCTGATAATTATGTACTATTTTATTAAATATATTAATATATATAGGCTTATATGCCTTTTATCAAAAAAAAGAAAATTCAAAGTATAATTCAAAGGGAAAATGAGAACAAATGATGAGCACTAATTTGAAGTGCATGCAAATTATGCACTTTAAAAAATAATACTAAAAAATGCTTTTAGATATGAAAGAATGGATCTAAAAAAATTCTCAAATCGAGAACTACTAATGTAGCCTATAATTAAGTAATTTAATAAAAAATGACCTAATCTTAAATTTCAATAGTTAATCAATGCATACACATGTGATTAAGAAGCAAGATCAAATTACAATAAAATTATAATATTTATGGCTTAATACAAACTACTTACAAAATTATACAATGCTAAATAAATTGAGGACACTTCATGTAACTTGTCTCTTATCTAATATTATATTTTTTTAGCAAAAACCTCTCTTAGAAAATATTAGTCTAATTCCCCTTATTCCTTTTCTCTATTCTTCTATTTTTGCAACAACCAACAAAATCCCACTAACTAACCAAGAACCATGCATTCTTTTGGAAATTAAAATAAAAACCACATGTCCCAAGGTTTAATTTTCAGTGGCCAATAAAAACCACTCTTTATCATATATTGTTGCTAGAAAAACAAGAATACAAAATATCATCCAAAAAATCAAAATCACTCCTCTAGTTTGCAAGAACAACCAAGGAGAAAGAAGCATCATGTCACACTGCCAAAGGAACACCTATCTAAATATAAACTAGTTTCTATGGATGTTAGGTCAAACACCATTATCAATAACAATTTGAAAGGTCGTGATAATGAAATGATGTGATCAACACAAAACCAAAATGACCCAAAAATTAGCCTCAAGGTAGAAGAAAATTTCAACACTAATCATTGGGAAACTTGTGTAGTAGCTAAAGTGCTAAAATAAATAAATCATACATAGAATATAAAATTCTCACAAGGATTGAAATTCCTAGGATCACCTATAAAACCAAGGACAACCTTCCACAAGAGAGTAGAGCAAGAGGATAATTGCTTTATTATGGATATAATAATGGTACAATGATCAATAGTGGATCAATGATACTACTGGTACATAATGTATGCATGGCCTTGGTTATATAGGAAAAGTTGAGTGATAGGAAAAGATAAGAGTGTGACAAGTGTCTTAATCCTACATCATGATACAACTAAATATAAGATCACATGTATACTATAGACTTCTAGAAATATTCCAAAATCCCTAAGTAAACTTAACATATGAACATGTGTGAATAAGGAAAGATCTGATAGATGAACCAAATAGATAAAACACTATGTTCACACCAACACCCCCCCTAAGTGAAACTTAGTGAGAATTAAACAAATGAAAGAATAAAAAGATGTATATATGATGCAAGGATGAGTCTTGACTACTAGGTCATGTTAGGTAACCATGAAAAAAATATCTCTTATAAATGGAGTAAAGGAGAAAAAACCGTAGTAAAAATCCCTCTTCAAAAGAGAAAATGCATTAAAAATGTACAAGTGATGGAAGGGAGGACTCAACATGACCTCCCAAAGACTATATCTATCACAAATATATAATAGATATACCCCCATAAGAGAGAAAGATTAATACTATAGATTCCCCAATAATGAAGTAGTTCCTATGCCAATCGTAAGTGCTTGAAGATAAAATACAATCTAATGCATACAAACAACATTCCTCCCCTTGGTAAGAAAGAATTCTAATAGTGTCTGTAGAAGAAAAACCAACTCCAAGAAGAGAGATGGTAGAATTTCATGGGCTATATAATTTCTACTTTAATTAGGGTTATTTCCTTTATTTTGATGATACTTTCATAACATTTCTAGACATTCCCAAAGAATCTATGTTTAATTATAAAGAATTAGAAGTAATTATTGATAATTATATACATATTTGCATATGTATGTGATTACTATTGAAATGTGATGAAATGTTATGATGAATTATGTTGATTATAATGAATAACTACCTTGTGTAGAAACTAATATGATACAAAAAAAGAAGGAAGCAATAAATTGAAATCAATGGATCATTATTGACCTATAACCACAAGAGTTGGTGACCCATATCCGAAGGACTATGAAACTACAAAAAAAGGAGTGACACATGTTGTCAAGTCACCCATGAACTGTTTGAACATTTAAGACATTCTGCCACTAGTACTGGAGGACTTTTCCATAAGGATCCAAACTCCTCTACTCAAGTCCAACACCTTTTCCATTTTGTAGTGCATGCCTAAGAAATCAATTTTCTTATTTTTATTAGTAGAATCAAATTACGACTTTGTTTTTGAGTTTCATTTCATGTATTTATTAAAAAATAATCCTCTTCCTACTTTGAAGTAATGAGTCAACAAGTAGTATCTAGGAGTCCTACTTATCTAGTGTAGTGCTCCTCAGTTTGTTTTTAGTTACTGACAGTTACTTGGTTGTATTTGGACATTATGATACTTTGATTCATAGTTATGATGATAGTTGATGATATTTTGATCACTGATGTTTATGCTTATTCCATGCTTGGTAGATTGATTTAATTGATTATGTGGATTATTCTTACTATGGGCACCATGTGATTATTTGATGTATGTTCTTATCATGTTATTAGTATTTGATTAGTGTGCGTTGATGTATTGTGGTGAGGAGGAACAGTGTCACATCACTCGCTCGTGAGTTCCATGCGATGCTACGATTTTCCTCTCATGATGTGTTTGACTATTTAACTATGTTGGTTTGCTACAAGTTACAGGTACCAAGCATTGACTCCACCTAAATTTTCAGGTTTGAGCGTGCCTTAAGCCTAATGGAAATCATTGGTGGAGATAGCATTAGGTCCCCTGTTGATCCATCACCCTTGATGAGGATGAGAATCCGTTATCAACTTGGTATTGTTCGTTTGTGGTTTGGCTCGTCTTTGTTGTCGTGGTCTTGCCTTTCGTGTCACTGTGAGGTCAAGTACTATTTGGTATTTTGTTCAATTGAGTTAATTGTTTGATTAATACTTCGATTGATTATTATATTAAAATAAAGATTATTAATGTTAAAAAGGAATTTTGATAATTAAAATAGATGCTTTAATGTAATTGAGGGATTGATTAATAAAATATTATCAATGCTTTATTTGGTTTAATTAAGTTAAAATTATGATTTTATAAGAGATATAAAAATAAATATATTAACTAATGTGAGGTGAAAATAGAATTAAAAGTTAAAATTAATAAATTAAATATTGTAAGGTTGGTTAATTAAGTGTAATAAAACAAGAATATGTTTTTATAAATAAATATATTAATGAGTGGCAGTTAACGATGGAGGGGAAAATTAAATTAAATAATTAAATAAAAGATAGTGCATGCAGTAACGGGCATAGTGGAGTGGCTAATGAATGGGTTAATTGCTAAAAGAAAGGGGGCTTTTCAACCTTATCTAAAAACTAATCTTGCTTTTCATGAATAGTTGTTCTTGTTCTTGGAGGTTTCTCATCTGGTTTTAGGGATAAATTTTTGAATTGAGTTTGGCAAATATTGTTTTTGGGAATTTGTAGAAGAGTTGGAGTTGTTTGTTGGATTTTGGAGAGCTCGGCATCAAGACTTCAACTTTGTCAAACAAGAGAAAACCAAGTTTCATTGCTTATTGTTTCTTACCTCTACTTAATCTCAAATTAGAATAATTAACAAAAGAAATTTATGAAAGATATTCAGGTTCTCCTTGCAAAAATTACTTTGTGTGTATTCTGTAAATTATACTAGGTTGCTTTCTTGAAGGTTTAAATTAAGCATGTTTGCACATTTATTTGTTAACCTTTGCATTCTTTTATGACCTCTCAAGTTCCTTGTCTATGATATTTTCCCTGATGTCTATTTGTTCATACTTGGAATGTGTATCAAAGAAAACACAGTTCCCATCCTTTCTCTATGGCAATAAGTAAATGATCTTATTCGCTTCTTTTTGTAGCTCAAGTAAAAGTTTTGAATCTGGTATTACCCTGCTACTCACATTTTCCCCTGCTAGTAAAAGGAATCGCATGCCTATGGCCCTGCAATTTCCTTGACTAGAGCCACAAGAAAAAAGACAGTGGCCCAGATAAGTTTGCCCAATACTATATTATGATTGAATTGTATGGTAGGGAAAGATATATATTGAATTATTTTCAACCACACACCTCCTTCTTAGTAATCACTGTTAGGGAAAGGTAGATATTGAAGATTAGAGACTTAGCAATCACTGTTAGGGAATGGTAGATATTGAAGGTTGGAGACTTAGTAATCACTATTTGTATCTTGAATAAATCGCCATAGTGCCCTACCTCTATCACTTGATTTATTTAACACTTGAAATTTTTAAACCTTCAGGCTAGCGTCACTAGCATTTGAGTACTCTTACCTGTGTTAATTGTTTAAGGTATTTCTTGCATTTCATTCATCTTATATGTAATACTCTTCATGTTGCTGATACTCTTTTGTGTTGGTTTTGTACTTGGTTTGTAATGGTGATTAGTTCACCGGATTGATTGTGTGTGGATTCATAGTTTGGTTGGTTTGCTGCACTTGACATTACTTATCATGTTTGATGATACATTATGTGGTGATTATATTATTTGGCTATTCTATGGTTTTCTTTAATAATATATGTGGTGATCTTGTGATTCTATGTTGCTATGGTTTCTGATGTGTTTTCTAGTGAGCCTTGGTGAAAGGACGAAGTGGCATCACTCGCTCGCGAGTGCCCTGCTACTCTACGATTACCTTTCACGGTGTGTCTACAATGGAGATTTACATGCTACTTGACATTTGTTTCTATGCAGGATGCAGGTATAGGACACCGACTCCACCTATTTGACAGGTTTGAGCATGTCCCATAAATCCAACGGGTATGATGTTGAAAAGGGAGTTGATAAGGAAGTGTCCCTGTCCCAAGTTCGTCACCTTGTTGTGAGTCCTACGGTGTCATTGTCTCAACCTCATCTTTGTTTTTAGTATGGGTTAGTGTTGATTATTTATTTTAGTTTGTAAATGTTTGTTATTTAATTGATCCTTATTTTATGTGTGATTAATTAATGTTATTTAATTGATACAGTTATTTTCAGGTAATTATAGTTAAGTTAATTGATTAATTTTTCTTGATTGAGTGGATAGTTTAAATATAAAATATTAGATGTTATTATGTGAATTAGAATTTTAAATTTACATAAGGTAAATGATATTAATTCTTGAATTTTTAAATTAATTAAATAGCATAAATTCCTTATTATTATCAAAAGAAAATAATTAAAAATTAGTTAAATGATAATTAGAATAGTTATGAGAGTGAGTGGGAATTGAATGCAAAACTCTTGTTAAAAAAATATTCTCAGAGAGAATATTGGCCATAACTGTGAAAGGCAAGAAGTCACTTCACAGAGGAAATTGGCTGAGAATTGTTTTTGGTTTTTTTTGGGGTTTCTGGTTAAAAATTAGAAGAGGTTTCCAGGAATATATTTTTGGGTTCATATTTTGCATCTTGCTGGAAGTGGAGATTTTGGAAAGGGCTTTGGAAATTGTACTTTGAAGTTGAAGCTTTGCTCCAACTCTCATTTATTCAAGCTTCGGGAAAACAGGTTCCTTTACTGTTTATTTAGTTATTCTGTTGTTTTGAAAAGATTGCCTATACAAATTGTATTCTGTAGAAATTTTGTTAATTTTGTAAAAGTTGAGAAATTGTCTGTATAAGAGGAAATGATTATTTTGTAGGAGCTTTGTTTTTTTAAAATTTGGAAAGATTATTGGAAATTGTCGTGAATTAGTTAAAATCCTCTGTAGAAAATGTTGTTGATGGCTTCTGAAGTTTTGTCGTGATTATTTTACTGCCTCTATAGAAAACTGTATAGTGAAATCAGAGAACCTTGTAAAAGATTATTTTTAAAACCTTCCTATTAAAATTGGGGAAAAACCCATATCCATATTTCCAGTAGAAGAATATGATTTTAATTTGTTTTTCCAAATTAGTTTGTTTAGCTAGAAAAATTTTGAAAACCCCTGTGAAAATTTTCTTTACAATTTATGTAGAAAACTTATGTGTAAATAATTTATTTTCTACTGGAAAATCTTGCTAAAATATGCCCAAATGATACATTTGTATTAATTGTTTTATATATTAAATATATATATATATATATATATATATATATATATATGTGATTTAGGAATATGTCCTCTGGAAAATATTCTTCTCAGAAAATATTGTTTATTTTTTTTAAAGGGCTGTAGGTATTTTCCATACTGTGAATTTTTTTATTTTATTTTTAAAGAAAATATTAAATGTGTTAAGGGCTACCCCCACCACCGCTGCTCCCCATAGGGGAGGTGCTGCTATGGAGGTAGCACTCAACACTGCTCTCCACAACAGTGACCCCCCATGGGGGTCGGCTGTGGGCAGTGCCCACATAGGCTTAAAGCCTACGTATGATTTCATTTTGAAAATAAATTTACTTTATTAAATTCAAACTTATTTAATTAAATTTTATTTAGTTTGAATTATAATATATATATATATTATATATATATATATAAATATATGTATATATATGTATATATAGATATGTGTATATGGGTATGAAATATACAGTGAGTATATGATTAATTTTATCATGTAAATTATAATGTATGATTTTATTAATATATATATATATGCGTAATTGCGTGTATACACACACACACACATATATATGTATATATATAAATATGAAAATATATTTTTATATATGTTGATGTTGTGAAAATTTGGATGATGGATTAAATAGCAAGCTGATTTTATGAGGTGATTAGTTTAATTGAAAATAAGCATTATTTATTAAATTAAGATGAATGTTTTTGGGTGAATCAATTATTTATTTTCTTTGACAAAATTGTGTTGTTGAATTATTGTTGAGTCAAGTATGATTTTCGCTTGTTTGGGTCATGGTTTTGTGGAAAAAACTCTTATATTAGCATATTCTCCTATAAAATCCTAAGTTGCTTGTTAGGGACTTCCAGAGGCATGGGGAAATGATGTTCTAATTATGATCTTTTAATTTGATACTTGTCCCTATTTTGACTATAGTTGTGATCTTGAGTTTACATTTGGGTTGTACCGTTTTTATGGGAGTTGATTCATATGACTTTTGGCGAGATGGTTTTGCCTTGCGAATGTTCTATTTTTGTAAATTAGTGTACTTGTTGGTACAACCCCTTGGAATTTTATGTTATTTTTTTGGTTTTCTAGGGAGAGTGGATCTACGTGGGCACCAACGCACAAAGGGGCTGTCAGGATAACCCACATTAGAGTTAGAGTAATAAGTGATAACCTAATTAATTAATTAGGGGGTGGGTAGTTAAACATTAACAAGATAATTGTGGATACCTCGTCCACCTGTTAGGTCTTTCACAAACTAAAGGTGGGCTGAAAAGGTCGTGGTTGGCAAGATCGTTGCCTCGTCTCCACGAGAGGTTAACGGTTTTGCACAAGTCACCCTATGGGGCCAGCGCATAGAGAGGCTGTTAGGATAACCATATATGGGGGTCGACGCCTAGAGATAGGCAGTCAGGATAACCCATGTAGGACTGTGCGATGACACTCTCCTCTAGCTTTTCCTTGAGTTGTTATTGTTGCTAACCTCTGGAAGTGGTCTTTTGATGTTATGTTCCCTTTATGTGTGCACTGGCTTTTGATGTTTTGGAGTTTAGACTTGTGTATTTGTTTGGATGTTCTTGTTCGGGGATCCTTCCTTATTTACTCCTAGCACGGGGGTGGTCAGGTGGAACGTGCTACACACCCTGTTGGGTTCCCAGTCTTGCAGTTGTACCTTTCATTACAGAGTTTTGCAGAGACAGCATGATCCAGAGTTTATATGTTTCCAAATGTATAATTGTACTTAAATTATACTTTGTGTATTGATGTGATACTTTCCCATGTGTTTGGAAGACTTATGATGTAATCTTGAGTAATTTCTCAATGAGATGTACCTGTAGACTGATGTAATGTATAATCACATCATGTAATTCATTCTTGAACTATAATTGTTAATATTGTTAATGTTGTGTTATTCTTGTCACATTGTTTATCCTTAATAAATGTTTAAATGAAGATATGTGAATGAATGGGTTACATTACTAGAATTGATAATTACTTTTATCAACTATGTTATGGATAGATTACGTAATGTCACCTCGTGTACCCCAAGGGACTTAGGTGTTTAACTTGTAATCATTAGCTATGTTAGTTGCATTAGTAAACTTAGTGTTTATTCTTTATGTTTTCAAAAAACAAATTGTTGCATTTTTTAGTTGTCCTTTGGGGTTTGCGCGATGGAGCGTTACATTATACACCTTGTATTTGGGAATCAATGGATTCATTTTGTGCTATGAAATCAATCATGACACATGTATACTATTACTTTATTTACACTTCTTTCTTTGGTTATTCAATATACTTTGTTCATGGAAGTCAATTATTTATAAATCGATGAATGTATATTATATGATGGCATTCAAAATTAATACATTGTGGTGGATATTCTTCAGATGCGAGTCCTGTGATAATTGTCCTCTATTTTCTTGATTATTCTAGAAAGAATACTACTGCTTATTGTCCATTCAATGTCTAACCTCCACTTTGAGTAATTGTTGTATATGATCATGTTCGGTATTTGATAGGTATGTATTGTAATTAGTATCGAAAGATAAAGATTATGTTTGGTCTTTGTTCAATGAATACATTGTATTTCCTTGGGGGAAGAAATTGTTGTAATTTTATTGTGTTGGTAATTCCTTATAACATGCATGCTATCTTGTGTATCGGTTGTACGAGTTCACTGAAGATGAGCTCCAAACGGCTTCAATTTATTTTATTTGACAATCAATATATAATGTGCTATGTATGTGGGTGTTTGGTGTGTAAGATGCTTTGTCAATCAATACCTTCATACACCTACATAGTTACTTATGTACCAATATATATATTTATTGTGTGATTTTCTGCATTCAAGGATTTGTTGTATAAATATCTTGCATTTGATTTTATTTATGATATTCGAATGTGATTGATGTGAATATAATTATATGTATAAATATGTATATATATGTAGGTATATATATGCTTATATGTGTGTGTATATATATGTGTGTGTGTGTGTGTGTGTATATATATATATATATGTATGTATATATATATATATATATATATATATATATATATATTTGATGGTTAAACTCTATATTAAATGAGTGGGGTTATTTGTATATTTCAATATTAGAAAAGAATATTTTACCTTCTAATTAAAAGATTTATTGTGAATAAAATTTGGTAATGTTGAGTTTAAAGAGGGGTGATGTATAGTATAAACAAGCATTTAGAATAATTACGAAATTAGTGAAATGGATGAAATAGATAAATTTTCAAATGGTGTATTTCTCTTGTAGCTTTATATTGAATACTAAGTTCTTTTGAAAATATGAATTAGTTGAATATAGAATACAATAATTGTCTAGGAAATTTTGTCTCTCTAATAGTAATGTTGTTGTTTATTAGTTTGGGAACATTGTGCTTGTTTTTGAGATCGAAATGTTTTGGCATATTATTGTTGCTGCTCTAAAGTTGAGTCTTTTGTGTTTATGGGATTGGGACTCTTCTAGAGGTTTGGGATTTTTGTTATTGGTTGAATCATTGTGTTTGATCCTTGAAGTGAGTAATATTGTGCTTGTGATATGTAAATGGGGGTCTTAGCCATGCACCTCTTGTTATTAATGTTGTATATTGAGAGCGAGATGGTCCATGCCTTGCTCGGGATGCGTACTTTTGTGGTTTTCATTTTATGTGCATTATGGCTTTCCTTGTTGATTTTATTGGCTCTCCTTTCTGCCGGTAGGGGGAGTGGCTCTCAATGGGCATTGACGCACAAAGTGGCACTAGGGTAACCCATGTGAGAGTTTCTTAACTCATGGATTAGGGGGTTGGGGTAGTTTACACACTAATAAAGATAAGTGAATGCCTCACCCATGCATGTAGTGCTCTTTCAGGCTAAGGATGGGTTGAGAAGGCCTAGTTGGCAAGACCAACTTCCTTATCCTCATGAAAGGAAGATTGGTTCCGCATGTGTCACCCTATTGGGTTGGAACCTAATGAGAGGTTGTCAGGGTAACCATAGATGGGGGTTGGTGTCTAGTGAGAGACTATCAAGGTAATCCATGTCAGGACCATGCGATGACACTCTTCCCTCTATAGACTATTATTCCCTTGTTTGTTATCTCCCTTGGGTATGCGATGTCCTCTAGAAGCAATGTATGTTCTCATGTGATGTTAATGTTATTGTAGTGTCAATTTGAAGACTTGTTTAGCCCTGTATCTATGTTTGTGGCCACCTTGCTTTTTGTAGTTGTGGGGACCTTATTGCTATATCCTAGCATGGGGGGTGGACCTTGGGGTTCCACATGGTTGGGTGGAATGTGTTGTAGAATGTAGAGAGAAGTTGATAGAAGAACTAGATAGGATATTAGAAAGACCACACAAGATGTACCATGGAGAAACCCTTTATGGAAAAAACTCCACCAAGAATTATTCTATTATTCAATCTCTAAATTACAATAGCTCCAATTCTTGCTTGAGAATGCTTCTTTTGTCTCCACCAATCTTCTTCACAATCTGCAATAATAATTATGAAAACTCTATTCAACTTGAATGAGATATAGAGACAATATGCAACCTTGTAATCTCCAAATGGTGATAATCACAATGCACAAGCTCAAGACCTTGAAAAGGTACGCCATATTCCTTCAAGTTGATTTATTTAGTGAAGACTAAAGCTTACAATGTGTGCTTCATGCATTTGGGCATCCCAAACTGAAGCTACAACTTCTCCTTCACTTCGGTGATAATTCCAAAGCTCTTCCTCAAAGTTGGAACCCTTAAGTAATCCTACTTAACTGGGCCTTCAGAAATATCTTATCATGCATGAGAGGTAAATCCAATAATAATCTCATCCTAATCTTAGTGTTGTTGAACACATGCCAAGAACTTAGGAGATACATGAAACAATTAATGTTTAGGATTTGCAATTAAATGGCATTCTATTTCCAACACAAGGTTATCCAAGGAAGCATCATGAATGAATGGAGGGTCAAATAGATCTCAAAAAAATCCTATATTATGGTCCAACTAGTATAAGGGCACCAAATGTGCTCTAGGTGATGCCATATACCCTTAGGAATATTAAGACAAATTAGGTCGTAGAATTTATCATTCTTGCAACCCCATTGAAAATTATACCAAAAATCACTTGGTTTAGAACTAAGTCCAATGAGAGGGTAAGAGATTATTTTGTATTTAGTGATTCATAATTTCTTCTCATTGAGATGTGTAGTTCTAGTGATTCAATTTGACAATAAAAGAGTGGAATTTAATACCTAAATCCATATGATGAAATCCCCAAAAATGTGTAACTTTATTTGAGTTCATTCAATAGATGATCCCCACAAGAATTTTGGCAATATAGTGTGTTTCTCTCTAGATGTTATAATTTATAAATAAGACCAATAAGGTGAAAGTATACTTCAAAGGAATAATGAGAACAAACTATGAGAATTAATGTGATGTGGATGAAAAAACACACACTGTCAAAAGTGGCACTAGAAAAGGATTTCATATGTGCAAGAATGGAGATTTATAAGCTTTCAAACTAAGAACTACTCATCAAAAGCTTGATGAAATTTTCAATACTAAGAACATGAGGCACAATTACAAAAATAGCCAAGATATTTTTTTTTCCTAAATGAGATTTTGGATGACTAAAATAAGTCCTTCAAAGTTTGGATTCCAAATCAAAAACATAAACTTTTCCTTCAAGGATTTTTTGATGACATCATGATTTTCAACATGATGGCATGCTAATTAAGCATTGACCATACCATATATATTCATGTGGTAGGTCTAAAACCATGTAAGATATTCCTATACAATCTACCAAGGATCAAAATTCCAAGAACTAGGCTAAATATCTAATTGCTCAAGCCCAAAAAAAATGCATGAATGAGCAACTCAATGACTACTATATTCATCAAGTACATGCATCTAATGTCAAGTCCATCTATGTTTTATCAAGTGTGAATCTATTTTTTGCATCCAATGCATAAATACAATAAAAAGAGATATTTATAGTGAATGCAACTATGTGAGGAGGATAAAAAACTCACTACCCACATAGGGAAGTGTTTATGGAAAAAAATCATTAAATAAAGATTAACCTAAGTAATATTAACCTATGATGTAGTAAATTCATGTTAAATATATATGCTAACACTAAGCTAAGAACCTTGAGAAAAAAATATAATTTAGGGAGGGTGTTGCAAATAGTCCACATTCTAGACTAAAGAGTATAGTAGTTGAGTGCTCCAACAATGAGCATAACAAACTTGCCACTTAGTATATAAAGGATATTTCATAGTCATCATGATCATGGTTAATTCACCATAATCTATGACAAATTTTCCACTAGTATAACTTTTTTTCCACCTAAAGAAAATCAACAATTTCACCCAAATGATAAAAAACACTTAGTTTTCAAAGATCTTATTGTATAGTGAAACTTGTACATGGATGTCTTTTTCCACCCTTAACATTCTCCAAAATTAAATATTTTTCTTAATTCTAAAACACGTCATGTATTACATATCCTTTTAATGTTACCCTACTCTAGAGACCAAATATGTTTCTATTCCATAATCCTTATTGGTTGATCCTAAAAATAGTGACTTAGGTCATGTCTTTAAATATGACAACCTAGACCCAATTTGAATAATTTGACACACAAGCTTATGCACATTTTTAAGTCGGGTCAATTCATAATAGGAGAGGAATGGATTTGAATTTGGGAGATCATGATCATGCTAGTGATATTGTCCAAGGCACATGTTTGCACTAGAAATTAATTCAATGATGTTCAAATTACTAGAATGTGAATTATATGGATGAATGGAAGGTATAGTAAGAAAATGGAGGGGTTTCTTCTAAGTTCTATAAGATTTTATGCCTAAATTAACCAAATTAGTTACCAAATTGACATATCTTAAGACAAGGCTAAAGTGAGCATAAAATAAATGGGACAAAGCTCATGAACTATGAAATTTTCTCCTTTACAATCTTTAACTAGAGTGTGTACAAAACAAATTTAGCATTATCAATATATCTAGTTACACCAACACTTCCCTGCGCTCCTCTCCTTCATATGAAAACAATAACATTAATAATAAGTGTAAATTTATTATATATGTTTATTTGAAAATTATTAAGAGATGCATTTAGTAAATTTATCATATTAGTATTTATAAATGGAATATGACCTTTCCCTTATTTGGTGTGTACGATAGTTAAATTACTTTTTTGCAACCATCCCAATCCAATGCAACCAAGCCTAATCCATGCAATCCAATCTTGCAATCTAGCACATAATCCATAAGCAATCCATGATTTCAATCCAAATTAGTTGATAATCTATTGATCCACTTTAATCCATTATCATCATAGGGATATGTCTTTCCCAATCCTCATGTGTGTTTCAGGATGTGTCCTTCCCACATCAAACAACGTCCTCATCATCATCAATCAATCCATCAATCAGTTTTCAACTTGACTTGGAGCATAGTCCTTGGTTGCTTTTGGTTTGTTGTGCATGCTTGCTTGTTGCTTGTGTCTTTTATCATTGTTTGCATTTATCATGGTCTCTTGCAATCTATTGTCACAAGGGTGTCATGGTCTTCCATATCATGGTGTTATGGGGCATATGTTTGCACTTTATCTTTTCGATCATGTACTGGGCACATTGTCATCCTGGTTCCTTATACCTTGGTGCGTAATGTCAAGTACAATATCAAATCTAGACCTTGCTCATATCATTGCAGCATGATGACCATCCATCCTCCCTCTCCATCCATATTTTCTTCAAGCTTCTCTATTTTCCTTTATCCTTTTATCCTTCATCCTTTAGTCCTCTCATTCATTTCGAGAGCACACTCATGTTATTTGAACCTGCATGTCCTCTTGAGGGAGCATACCACTACCTCCTCGTCATCCTTCCTCATCCTCACTAGTGACTGGGGCATCATGCTTCTAATCCTAATCCCTTTCCTACCCACTATGTTTTATTTTTTGAAATGATGTTACTTCTCTTAGTCGTAACATCATCTCAAAGAGGGGAAAAATATAGACACTGTTCAAAATTTCCCTTCACCTGTGAACCCACATTTTCATATCAATTTCTCCTTCTTCTTGCATAATTAAATAATTTTAATTATTTAATTATCTTCTAAGGTCATGTTCATCTATTAATTTTAAAAATGATTCTTAATTATTTAATTAATTCATTTTCTCCTTATTCATCCCTTGATTAATTAAATAAATTTTATTTATTTAATTATGTCACTAATTTCTTTTCTTTTCCTCTACAATTGAATAAATTCCTATTTTTATTTATTTTTCTTCTATAATTAAATAAATCTTTTAATTATTTAATTATCCATTAGCTTTTTCTTCAATAATTAAATAAATTTTATTTATTTATTTATTTTCCACCTTTCCCTCCACTATTAAATAATTATTTTAATTCTTTAATATTTTTTCCTTTTCCTCCACTTTTAATTAAATTATTATTTTAATTAAAATTCAACTTTTCCCTCATCTTCTATAATTAAATAATTGTTTTAATTATTTAATTATTCACTTTCCCTCCAAAATTAAATAATTTTATAATTATTTAATTTTCTCCAACAACCTCTTTTTCTATGTCAACATCTTTATCAATGTCTCTCTTATCTTTACCTTTCTCATTTAATCTTCACCCTTGATTGAATTAATTTATAATTCAATCTCCACCATCCATCCTTATCTAAACCCTATTTTTACGCTAACCCTATTTCCTTGCTTTTAAAGCAATCTCATCCATTGATCAATATCATTCTTCATCTTCCAATCTTAGTCCTTCATTTGAAATTGGCTTTCTATAAAGAAGAGGCCTCCGATCCCATTTTCATGTCAACATCTTTTATGCTAATATTATGCTATTGGAATCATGAGCAACCACATTCAAATATTCAACAACTCAGCATAATACATTCAATCTTTTGAGCTTTGCATGTATTTGATTTCTTTTGAGGTTTGCATGCGTTTTGGTTTGATTTAAGCTATTTTTATGCATATTTCTATTATATATCATTTGTATGCACACACAAGGATCTTTAGATTTTGGAACTGTTGCCTCTTTTTCACCTACAGTTAAATCAGGCAAGATGATCAAATGTTAAATCTTCAGAGGCCAGGTGGGATATTCACATAAGGGCAAAGACTCTACTTCAGTTGTCATGGGAACTCAGTGGAAGAAGCTACCCTGGGAGTATTCGGCATGAAAAAATCATCTAAGGAAAAGTCGGCAGGACTCTCCTATTCTCTGGCTGACTGACTGTTCGTTTCTTCCCATCTTGAGTAGGTCACTGAGACCCAGTTTCAGTCACGCTGAACAACCCTATGGAGCTATCACTATAGCGGAGGAGGTTCGGTATGACCTCTCACTGCGTAGATTTTCCTTGGCTGACAGGCCATTCAATCGCTATTCGCTAGGACTCCCGGCGAATAGGGGCTTCGGGCTAGCTTCCAACATTCGACAAAGGGTCTTGCCGAGCAGAGGAGGTCTTATCGAATGATGAAGGCCTCGTTATGTTTTTCCTTTGGCAGGAGTCTTGCCAATCAAGGGGAGGCCCCACTAGAACATAGGGTGTTGTCGGCAAGAGTCTCGCCGAGCAGTGGAGCCTCCAAAATGGAAAAAGTAGTTTTGACCAAGGAAAGGTTCTCGGTGAAACATCTTGTCAAGACGGAAATGTCACCTCGATTCAAAGAGTCCTTGGTGTAACGAAACTTTCACCGAGATGTCCTAGCGATAAAGTGAGGTCTCACCGACAACTAAGGAGCCTTTGGCGTAGTGCAAGGAGCTTGGGAAGACTTCTTCCCGATCGGCTTGAGTCTTACCGAGTAGCGAAGCCTTCTAACGAAATGGAGAATGATGGGATTACTTCTGAGGACGTCGATGAGGGTCTCCCCGACATGAATCTTACTGATAAAGGGACTGACTGTCGAAGTGATGTCTTGCCAATATCGCATGGTCTCGGTGACAGTAGAGATCTCCACATGATTCATTAACCCACGGATCTCTTGGAGATGGACGGTGACTTGCTGATGGTTCTGCAAGAATCGGTATGACTCTTTGGGCTCGCGAGGAGCTCTTAACGACGGCTCTATGCTATGCCGATTCTTGTGAAAAGATTTAATCGCATCAGTGAGACACTTCTGGTGTCTCACCAAGATGCAATTCAATTGAAGAAATTGAGCACCCAAGAGTTTTGCATATAAGTTCACTCAACCAATCAGAGAGGTCTGAGGGTCTCTGTGGTAGTCTAAAGAATGTCAAAGGGATGAAGGGCGACATGTATATGTAGCAGGCTCAGAGCATTCATGGTGTGGCCGAGGTAGCTCAACTGGACACAATGGATCGAATAAATGTGGTAGTTGAAGGAATATTTGAAGAGGACTTCTTTGAAAATGTTTCACACCGACATCAACAACAGGGACACGCAGGATCTCCAGCATTAATTCGATAAAATATCGGGGAAATTCTATCCTGAATCAGTATATTTTTGTAAGCCCTAAGGGGCTGACGTATCAGTTTGTATATAAGGCATTTTTTCCTTTTTGTAAATAGTTCTGATTGCACACCCTGAAGAGTTAGTGATTTTCAATCAATCCTTTCTCTGTCAATGTATATTTTATGTAACTCAGCAGAAGTCCTGAATACAACACAGAGTTTTCCTTGGAATTTTATCTTCATTTTTGTATGATTTCTCATTTCTATATCTTTCATTTTGAGCTTGCAAGTTTCTAATTGTGTTTTCCATAATACTGCATTCATATCTTAGAGTTGTGAAAATCAATCTTTCCTTCTTGAGATGCGTATGTAGACCAAACCTATTAGGAAGGCAAGCATCAAGTTTGAAAGATGTTGTTCTGAGAATAGCAATTGGTCTTTCAAGTGTATGTTCTTTTTGTGTTCATTTCATGATTTCTCATCATTTGGTGTATCATCCTAGTGTGGTCTTTTAATTTATGCATCTTCTTCCTCTTTTCTCTCAAAGAATCAATAGTTTAGGTGATACCCAAAGGAAGTCGGCCTTCTCCGAAGGCTCATTTCAGTTACAGGTGACCCATAGCCTTGAGATGATCCCATGTTGCTCTAGAATGCTCAGTTTCTTGTAAACTCTGCACAGGGTGCAATTCTAGGTGACAACAGTTTTCTGGCACGCTCGGTGGGATTGAAATTTGTTTTAGCTACTGGTTTGGTATGCAACCAATGAATTATCAGGCTTTATAGAAGCCCTTTGGCATACTTGGCGACTCCACAAAGAGGAAGAACTCCATAAATACATGCCTTCTATAGTATATGAAAAGAGTTCGAACAAGAAGCAACTCGGGCCCTTTTGAATACTTGCAGCTATCACCACCAAGAAGACGAGACAAAGTTGAGGAAAGGAAAAGAAAAATAATCATCTATTCCAGAAGAACTTAGTCCACTCCTCCACCTGTAAGGTCCCATTTCGTTGCACCAACAAATCCACCTCAGATACCTCCAATGGCCACTCCAAGGAATCAACCCTTTGTTGCTTTCAACGGAGGGAGTCCTTTGAACTTGGCGCAACATAATGATATTCCAATGGCAGCCTTGAAGAGTCTACCAATTTTCATGGGAGAAGATAAAACTACTCCCATTGAACATTTAAAATATGTGGCTTCATTATGCGGATTCCACCGCATAACCGAAGATGTTGCAGTAAGATTGCTAGCTGCTTCACTGAAAGGGAGAGTTGTGCAGTGGTATAGGAGCCTACCGGTCAGCTCAATTGCAACATGGGATGACTTTGGAGAAAATTTGCACAAGCAATTCCAAGATAGGTTTGAAAACTTGTCTCTTTTGGAGCAACTGGCTACCATTAAGAGGGCTCCACAAGAGCAGATGAATGACTTCAACTTCAGGTTTCAAAGGACTTGGGATAGAATCCCTACAACGGTGAGGCGACCTCTAGAGTATGCATTCTTATACTTTTTGAGAGCTCTGAACAGTGATATAGCTGTCATGATACAGTCAATGGGAGGGGTATCTCTGCCAGATGCCTTTGAAATAGCTATAAGAGCTAAAAATAGTTTGATACAAGCTGGTAAGCTTGCTCCCAGGCCACCAATGCCAATATTGCCACAGTTCATACAAATATTCCTTTGCAAATACCTCCTTTCACACCTCTACCAGTTGTTGTTCCAACCATTGACAAGCAGGAAAGTGTTGCTTCAAGCTCATCAAATGAATTACAAGAGATTAAAAGTCTTTTGCAGACTTTTGGTAACAAGTTGGTGAATCTGGAAAAGCAGCAAACCTATTCCAAGCCTTATCAATAGCAAAATCAGGCCTCAAGTCATCCTTTTCAAGGTCAACAACAAGCATATCAAGGGAATAGGCAGTAGTATCAGGGCAATTATCAAGGCCCAAGACAAAGTGTGAACACAAGGCCTTTTCAGGCCTATGCTCTAGCACCTGTTAGTGCAGCAAGGGACTTGGTTCCCACTCAAAACAATTTGGCAACTGATTATGAGTGGTTTTACCCTTGTAGCCAGCCTCATAATCAAGCCACTTGTTCAAATGGACTCATCAATCAGGCACTTATGGTGCAGAATACTACGAGTTCGCAACAGAGTGCATGCAACAATGTATCCTCACAACAACAGGATCAGCTTAGTAATGATGCCACCCTACTTAACTAGCAGGGTCAAGAGTTCTGTGGACTGAATGAGGATAGTTCTCCAATTGCAGCTAACACTAGGGCAAAGAAGAGGGAATTCGAGCTTGACCAAGCAACCGATAAGGGAAAGGCATCAGCTGTGGAGCCATCTACCTCTTAAGCGACTATTGGTTCACAAAGAGATCAACAACCCTCAGATAAACAGCTCCCACACTTACAAGCTGATCATACTGGTGCAAAGGTACACAATAAAAATCTAGTTGTACCTTTTAACATTCTTGATAGCATGAAAAGGACAAATGTAACTATGTCTATGTGGAATCCTTTAGTCATTCCCAGTCAAAAGGATATGTTACAATCAGCCCTATCAAGTCTGATAATGTCTGATGAATCTGAGCCCCCAATAGGTGAGGTTAGAGTCGTGTTAACAAATGATTCTCAGGAGAATGATCAGCAGCCTTACATAGATAATGAAAAAAGAGTTAAACCGCCTCCTTTTTATGTGTCAGTAATTATTGGGGATAAATTAGTCCATAACTGTATGGTAGATAGTGGAGCTAGCAGCTCTGTCATGCCAAAATAGATTACTGATAAACTTGGACTAAAATACCAGCCTTTGGAGGAGGGAGTGATCCAATTGGATGGCACCTCGGTTAACACTTTGGGTATTATCAAGAACTTAAGCCTCACTCTCCATGCTTGTCCAAACTTTTTAGTCCCTCAAGACATATGTATCATAGACTTTCCACCTTTCTTTTCCTTGTGTTTATCTAGGGACTTTACAGCCAAGATAGGTGGTTACGTATCAACTGATTGGTCACACATGTTATTTAGAATAAGATATGGGACTAAGGTTACCATCAAGTCTGAAAGGTTGTCCAAAGACCACATTGAACCATATAACCCAAGCCCCATCAATGCTATTCCTTCTATTGCAAATACAAATTGTTTTGTTTCTACTGATGATGAACTAGCTGCTGCTCAAGAACTCCAATCAGAAGTTGTTCCTAACATGCTGCTGCATGAATGGGCAGTTGAGAATATATTGGATAGCCCTATAGACCTCATTCAGGATGCTAGTATGGGAAACTATGTCATTCTTGAGCCTGATGCAGAGATTCCAAACTTGGAAAAGGGTGCAGATCAGTTATTGCAACTGTTTAATGGACTTTGGGAGATGTTATTTGATGGTTCTAGAAGTAGAAATGGAGCAAGAGGAGGTGCAATGCTGGTATCTCCGCAAGATGATAGGTACTACTTTGCTTTCCGTTTTTCTTTTGCATGCTCCAATAACACCGCTGAGTATGAAAGCCTTGTTCAAGGTCTAGAGTGGGCAAGAAAGAGAGGAATAACCAATTTGAAAGTCCATGGAGACAGCGAATTAATTGTTAATCAAGTAAGGGGCCTGAATGTAGCTAAAAATGACACATTAAAGTCCTATAGAAATAGAGTGTGGAACATGCTCGAAGATTTTGATGCCTTTAATTTAGTGTATATCCCAAGAAATTAGAACAAGCATGTTGATAGGCTTGCAGCCATTGGAGCGTAGTTTGATATTCCAGATGACATCAGAAAGGAGAAGGTGTAGCAGTATGTAAAGGTTGTAGTCAGATCGTCAATTCCTGACAACAACATCCACTAGCAAGTCTTTGACAGTGATGAGCAGATCCTTTCCTTCTTACTTGAAGAAGATCAGTTCTCCATGCTAAATCAGGCAAAACGCAAGCAATAGTATGGTGATCAAGTCATACAGTTGAAGACAAACAAATTTCCCAAAGGCCTGGTTACCTTAGAGTCAATTTTTAGTACTGATGATTAGCTAAAAAAGGGCAAGTCTGGCTTGCAGATTAAACAAGAACACTACGAAGAGTTGGAGATCTTCAAAGGTAGGCTCCTTAAGATAGGCAAAATTTGTTCACCCGAGGATAAGCAAGCTTTTGTTGCTTTGTGCCAATAATTTCATGATGTCTTTGCTTGGGAGTAATCAGACTTGAAAGGATTTGATCCCCACATTACTCAGCACACGATTGAATTAGAGCCTAATGCCAAGCCAGTAAGATAGAAACAAAGGCCTTTGAATCCTAAACTTGAGCCTCTAATGATTAAGGAGTTGACTAAACTAGTTGAGGGAGGTATTGTCTTCCCTATCAAGCACACTTCATGGGTTTCTAATCTCGTACCAGTTAGGAAGAAAAGTGGTGAGATAAGGCTTTGTGTAGACTTTAGGGATCTTAACAGATCCTCTCTAAAGGACCACTACCCACTGCCCTCCATGGAACGAATCTTACAGGAGGTTATTGGTTCTAAATTTTTTTCCTTACTAGATGGTTTTTCAGGATATAATTAGGTGCTGGTTAAAGAAGAAGATCAGTTTAAGACTGCTTTCACAACTAAATGGGGCACTATGGCATACAAAAGGATGCCTTTTGGTTTGTCAAATGATGGTGCCACATTTCAGAGGGATATGGACATGGCATTTCAAAACCTAATCAACAAAATCATACTGATTTACCTAGATGACATAACAGTGTATTCTAAAAATGTTGATGAGCATCTGTCACATCTTAGGAAAGTGTTCAAAAAATGCAAAGAGTTTGGGATCTCTCTCAATCCAAAAAAGAGCATCTTTGTTGTTCATGAGGGGAAACTATTAGGACACATAGCACTGTCAAAGCAAGGAATTACTATTGACCTTGAAAGAGTCAGAGCCATACTTGAGTTGTCGTTGCCTAATCACAAGAAGGGCTTGCAGAGCTTTTTGGGCCAGATCAACTTTCTAAGAAGATTCATCCCTGATGTTGCAAATCTATTACAGCCTTTAACAACCATGTTAAAGAAGAATGCAATCTTCAATTAGACAAAGGATGTCAGGAATAGTTTTGAAAAGGTCAAGGATGCCTTAGCAGTAGCTCCCACGCTGGTAAATCCCAATTTTTCCAAAGATTTTTATCTATATGCTTATGGCAGCACAGGTAACATTTCTGCAATATTGGTTCAAAAGAACGAAGAGAATTTAGAACAACCAATAGCCTTCTTCAATCAAGGACTAGTTGATTATGAACAAAAGTATTCCTTTGTGGAGAGGCACATTCTTGCTATGATTAGAAGCCTTAAGAAATTCAAGCCTTTGGTCTCTCATAACAGAATTCATATCATGGTGGCACACTCAAGTGTGAAGGAATTGTTATTGAATAAGGACTTGAATGAAAAAAGAGCAGGATGGATCACTAAGGTCATGGAGTATGATGTAGATATCAGCGTCACCAAGCTAGTTAGAGGTAGAGACCTTTGTGAATAGCTTGCTACTAGGCCGAATAATGATATTGAGCTAGAAAAAGATGTTACCCTTGCTAATGCAGATGAGGTTCAGAACGCTCAGGATGATGTTCTTGTAGCGACAACCAATTGGGTCCAAGATATGACCCATTTCTTACAGACTGGTGAATGCCCATTAGGATTGAAAAGAGCTAAAAGGAGATACTTTAGATTGCAGTCCCTACCATATGTGCTGGTAAATAATGCTTTCTTCAAAAAGGATCTAAGCAGTGTCCTATTAAGATGCATTCACAGTGACCAAATTGAAAAGGTGCTTCAAGAGTTTTATGATGGAGCTGCAGGAGGTCACTTTGCTCCCAGAACCACTACCTGGAAAATCATGAGAGCTGGTTACTATTGGCCCAACTTGTTCAAGGATGTGTATTCTTGGTCAAGAAAGTGCATCAAGTGCACCCTGTTTTCGGGAAAGGAAAAGTTTCCAGCTATGCCCTTGCATCCTATTCGAGTAGAGCAACCCTTCATGAGATGGGGTATTTATTTCATCGGTCCAATAAACCCACCTTCCAGTGCTGGTCACAAGTGGGTACTTATAGCCACATACTACTTTACAAGGTGGACAAAAGCAATAGCCTTGAAAGAAGCAAGGGAGTCTTTAGTCTTGAGCTTCTATGAAGATATAGTCACCAGGTTTGGGGTACCTGACTCCATCATATCTGATAATGCCCTTGCATTCATGGGTCTAAAACTGGCTGAATGGGCCTTTAGGCATGGTATTCATTTGAACACATCTTCGAATTATTACCCCCAGGGTAATGGCCTAGCTGAGAGCACAAATAAAAACCTCATCAAGATCATCAAAAGAACCATAGAAGACAGCCAAAGGACCTGGCCCAATAGTTTAAAGAATGCACTTTGGGCAGACAGGGTGACCCCTAAGAGGTCTATTGGCAATTCACCATTTATGTTGGTCTATGGAAAGCAGGTGAGATTGCCACTATCTATGGAGCTTCCAACTCTAGACATCGTTCATCAGTTGGAAATGCTTGAAGGACATGATCCAATGTCTATAAGATATGTAGAGCTTATGGAGCTCGAAGAATCAAGGGACAGAGCAATGAAAACTTTGGAGGATCATCAGCTCCAAACAAAGAAGACCTTTGACAAAAGGGCAACAGCGAAGGTTTTCAGGGTGGGATATCTTGTGCTAAAGTGGGACATTCTCAAAAGTAGACCAGGCCATCACACCAAGTTCGACAATATGTGGACAGGTCCATTCACCATCAGAAATTGCAAAGAACACAATGCATATCAACTAGTTACAACAGAAGGTGAAGTGCTTCCTATCCCAGTCAATGGGATACACCTTAAGCCCTGTTTTCAAATATGACACAGTCTATCTATTGTACATAATAGTGTAAGTTTTATGTTTTCCATAAGTGATATTTCAGCACAGTATATATCTTCTCTTTTTGTTTCCCCTGTCTTGCCTTTTTGGCTGCCTGTTGTGTTCTATAAATCTCATGCGTATTGCAACCATGTACGGACTGACATTTTAATTATCCTCTGAGTTTTCTAATGACTCCATACCCAATGGAAAAATTGTAGCTACTGGTTCTCATGTTTAGCAGGCAAACATCCTGCAAAGGTCGCCAGAATTGTTGCCTCTTTTTCACCTACAGTTAAATCAGGCAAGATGATCAAATGTTAGATCTTCAGAGGCCAGGTGGGATATTCACATAACGGCAAAGACTCTACTTCAGTTTCCAGGTCGTGGGAACTCAGTGGAAGAAGCTACCCTGGGAGTATTCGACATGAAAAAATCATCTAAGGAAAAGTCGACAGGACTCTCCTATTCTCTGGCCAACTGACTGTTCGTTTCTTCCCATCTTGAGCAGGTCATTGAGACCCAGTTTTAGTCACGTCGAATGACCCTATGGAGCTATCGCTATAGCGGAGGAGGTTCGGTATGACCTCTCACCGCGCAAATTTTCCTTGGCCGACAGGCCATTCAATTGCTATTCGCCTGGACTCCCAGCAAATAGGGGCTTCGGGGTAGCTTCCAGCATTCGACAAAGGGTCTTGCCGGGCGAAGGAGGTCTTACTGAACGATGAAGGCCTCGTTATGTTTTTCCTTTGGTAGGAGTCTTGTCAATCGAGGGGAGACCCCAACAGAACACAGGGTGTTGTCGGCAAGAGTCTCGCCGAGCAGTGGAGCCTCCAAAATGGAAAAAGTAGTTTTGGCAAAGGAAAGGTTCTCGGTGAAACATCTTGTCGAGACGGAAATGTCACCCCGATTCAAAGAGTCCTCGGTGTAACGAAACTTTCGTCGAGATGACCCAGCGATAAGGTGAGGTCTCACCGACAACTGAGGAGCCTTCGGCATAGCACAAGGAGCTTGGGAAGACTTCTTCCCGACCGGCGTGAGTCTTACCAAGTAGCGAAGCCTTCTGACGAAATGGAGACCAGCAAGATTACTTATGAGGACGTTGGCAAGGGTCTCCCCGACATGAATCTTATCGATAAAGGGACTGACTATCGGAGTGATGTCTTGCCGATATCACATGGTCTTGGCGACAGCAAAGATCTTTGCATGATTCATTAACCCACAGATCTCTTGGCGATGGATGGTGACTTGTCGATGGTTCCGTAAGAATCGGTATGACTCTTTGGGCTCGCGAGGAGCTCTCAACGATGGCTCTATGCTATGCCGATTCTTGCGAAAATATTTAATCGCATTGGTGAGACAATTCTGGTGTCTCACCGAGATGCGATTCAACTGAAGAAATTGAGCACCTAGGAGTTTTGCGTATAAGTTCACTCGGCCAATTAGAGAGGTCTGAGGGTCTCCATGGCAGTCTAAAGAATGTCAGAGGGATGAAGGGCGACATGTATCTATAGCAGGCTCAGAGCATTCATGGTGTGGCTGAGGTAGCTCAACTGGACATGATGGATCGAATAAATGTGGTAGTTGAAGGAATATTTGAAGAGGACTTCTTCAAAAAAAATTCACACTGACATCAACAACAGGGACACGCAGGATCTTCAGCATTAATTTGATAAAATATTGGGGAAATTCTATCCCGAATCAGTATATTTTTGTAAGCCCTAAGGGGCCGACGTATCAGTTTGTATATAAGGCATTTTTTCCTTTTTGTAAATAGTTCTGATTGCACACCCTGAAGAGTTAGTGATTTTCAATCAATCCTTTCTCTGTCAATGTATGTTTTTTGTAACTCAGCTGAAGTCCTAAATACAACACAGAGTTTTCCTTGGAAGTTTGTCTTCATTTTTGTATGATTTCTCATTTCTATATCTTTCGTTTTGAGCTTGCAAGTTTCTAACCATGTTTTCCATAATACTGCATTCATATCTTAGAGTTGTGAAAATCAATCTTTCCTTCTTGAGATGCGTATGTAGACCAAACCTATTAGGAAGGCGAGCATCAAGTCTGAAAGATGTTGTTCTGAGAATAGCAATTGGTCTTTCAAGTGTATGTTCTTTTTGTGTTCATTTCATGATTTCTCATCATTCGGTGTATCATCCTAGTGTGGTCTTTTAATTTATGCATCTTCTTCCTCTTTTCTCTCAAAGAATCAATAGTTTAGGTGATACCCAAAGGAAGTCGGCCTTCTCTGAAGGTTCATTTTAGTTATAGGTGACCCATAGCCTTGAGATGATCCCATGTTGCTCTAGAATGCTCAGTTTCTTGTAAACTCTGCACAGGGTGCAATTCTAAGTGACAACAGGAACAATGACGAAGAAAAAACCTAGTGCAATATAGATTCCACACACTTAGGTACAAAAAATAAATGTCTTTAATGTATTCACTATTTGGAATTTTATGTAGACTTGAACTTTCCCTAGGTTGATTCCATGGGTGGGCATAATTTGCACAACACATAGATTTGACCTTTGGCACATGGTTTGAGTCTAGCACACTATGTGCTTTGTTAATTTTTTTCCTAATTTCTCCCCTCTTCATTGGTTGTTAAGAACTAGCAGTATTTAAAATTACCTCAAGGAAATCATTGGATTATAAGGGTTAAGTTTTTTATATTAATTTTTTTTACAAATATAGATTAGATTGAGCCTTGAAGTATAAAGTCATCTAATATGATTAAAAAAAGCAACTAAAACCTAGAGCAAACAAATATGATAACTAACAATAACTCCCCATTAAATTAAAGGATACAAACTAAGAGTAGTAACAACATCAATCAAGATCGTGTCACCATAATTATTACCTTAAAAAAATGAATTTCATGTAACATGATAAAAACTTGTCAAAAGTAGCTAGTAAGAACAAATGACATATATTTGAACCTCTTGAATAGCAAATGAACCTTTCTTCTTACCAATACTATTAAATAAATGCTCAACATTTCTTTTAAGAGTATTCACTCTTAAATCAACACATTCTTTAAGCCACTCCTTAGAGTAATAAATAATAGCACAAAAAGGAGGATTAGATCTAAAAATAATATATAAATTAGCAAAGTACATATTTAAAAACCCTAATGTTGGTTTAGATGCCTTAAGAAAAAACGTGTTTTGTGGATCGATCAAGTTGACCAAAATGTAAAGGAAAATAAACTTTTCTTAGGTCTGGTGTAGGCTAATCCAATAAAGTACATACACATAAGCACTATAAACCTAGACTAGTTAATTGTGTGTTGAGATTTGAATATTAAGACAATAATTAAAATGTGTGGGAATGTAAATAGAAAACAAGTGCACACTTAGTTTAATAACTAATGAATGCTCAAAAATTGATGAAGATCTAAATTTGATAAACCTTGGGATCAAGGGTGGTGGATGATAAATTGTTAATTGCCTTAGAATCATAAGTTTATACTAACTCTATGTAGGGACAAATACAATGGTCTAAGACTAATCTATGATTACGAACTTCTTGTATACCTTCAAATTTGTCATGTGTGATTTATAGACTTGTGTTCTTCAATTCGACTGATCACTCTTGAATTTTCTATGTTTCCTAAATATCTTAGGACTTGGTGGTATCTAGAAATACCCTAAGGGTTCTTGATTAGCTCCAAAGAGTTGAGTTCTTTTAGACTAACCCTTGAAAATTGATCAAGGATAGAAAACAACAATTTTTAGTCATACAAATGCTTATGGGATGTTTGCACAAAACTAGAGTCATTTTAGTACTAAAGTGTAAATGAAAATGATATGCAGAAATAGCTCTCAAATCATCAAGCAATTAGAATAGAACGTCTTTAAATACAAAGACATAAAAACATCTTACAAATTTATGTTTTGTTAGCTTTAAATAAAAAAAACAAAGATAAAAAGTCAATCACATTTAAATTTAAAAATTTAAATTAAAAGAAGATGAATCTTTAATCGTGAATTAGTCACAAAACACAAATATATATATATATATATATATATATATATATATATATATATATATAACCATGTAAATAGGATAAAATTTTGTATAAAAATAAATGTAAAAAGAGATGATAACTATTTTTCAATATTTTAAAAGAAAAAAAAAACAAATGGAATGGATATGCAAATCACCATTACAATTACGTTACCAAACAAGTTTAAAAGTCACCGACATCCTCATAGTAAAAAACAAAAAGTTAATTATCTTGACCACAAAATATTATAAATATTTAAATCATTATAAATTTGACGACATCGTAATTTTTTTAATGTTTGTACACGCCGCTTAATGCTATTCGTTAGATTCACGATCCTTTGTAATTGGATAATTCAAATATATTTATTTTACTTAAATTTAAAAAGTGAAAAAGACACTTAGATTGGGTACGATAAATTATATCATATTATATAGAAAAAATGACACCATGACAGTGGACATTATTAACCAAAGAAAATTTGTTGGGATTTCAGTGACATTGATAAGGAAAGACGGCAACCATTTCAATTCATTCATCAACACCGAAAACCACTTTTAAGAGGTGAGGACAAGGTGTGATGGGAACATCAACTTCTCAATGGCTTATCCTTCCTAACCAAGATGACCATTGCTATATTGGGGTGTCTATAAAGTGTCAAAATAATGAAATACTGCATATTTTGTGTCTTTACAACTCATGGATTCACTAATGTGTTGTAGCTTTTTCAAGGATAAAACAAAGGATCTCCTTTAAATAGAAGTGGGATGGTTTTGTTTTAATAGTCCAATTGAAGAATGACACACTATTTGGTGATAGTTTATGGGTCATTTTTAAATGTGGGATTTGTCACATTGATGAGTAGGTTAGAATTTTTTTCTTTGTGGGCGTGGGTGTGGGTGTGGTAGAGGGATGGGGAGGGGGACAGATTGGGTTGTATAATTTGTATCTACAATGTATTAGGATTTGATTCACACATAAATGATGTGTTTGTTAGACATATTGTATATTTTAAAATAAAGAGTTCTAATAAGTATTGTAGTAGTATAATTATTTATAAAAAGTCTTATATTTGAGTTTTAATTAATTAATAAAATCAGTTAACATGGTATTAGAATTAAGTGTGAGAATTATATTTGAGTTTTAATTAATTAATAAAATTAGTTAACATGGTATTAGAATTAATGTATTAAAGATCAAAATATCAAGAAATAGTTCAAATAACTAAATAACTAATTGTTTGAGATAACAAAGAGATATGAATAAACAACTTAATGACTGCTCCATTATTTAAATAGATGTATATAATGTCAAGTGTGAGGCATGCTTCATCAAGTGTAAGTTATGCTCATCAAGTGTGCATCCAAAGTTTGCCTCAATATGCGCATACAAGCAAAAGGGTTGCATTTCTATAAAATACAACTAAGTAGGACAAGGAGGAAAATCACTTGCTATATAAGAAATAATAACCTCCTTAAACATGGCTTTGGTGGGTAAAACTGGGTCCCAATAAGATATAGCCATTTTGGGTACCCATTTACAAAAGAGTCCATCAAGTGTGTGTGTGTGTGTGTGTGTGTGTGTGTGTGTGTGTGTGTGTGTGTGCATGTGTACGTGCGTGCATGCGTGCATGTGTGCGTGCGTGTGTGTGAGAGAGAGAGAGAGAGATCCTCCCAAATCTTAAAAAAGCTCACAAATGAAGCTCTCCCTCGAAAAGAGAGGATGTTAAAGTAGATAATCTCATAATGAGTGTTAAAGTAGGTTCACCTACATCAAACAATGCATCTCCCTTTTAGAAGAAATAATGCTTGTGTTATATATCAATTGAATTCCCACTCTATAGGTGGAGTGAAGAGAGAAAACATGATCTTTGGAAAATTAAAATATTTCCTCATGCTTATGCTATACTATGATTGGATCTAATTAGTAAACTCAAGTATAAATTACAGTTTGTGTCACCATGAAAGCATGTAGAGGTGGAGAGAGAATATTAGTTAGGGTTTATGTATACCTTCATTACATCTAGAGTAGGTGATGCAAGTGAAGGAGAGTTTTCATCAAAGAGGAAAACACAGCTCTTAAAAGTAATGTCAAGATCAAAAGGTGAGATTCTATAAATAGATGTGAAGTGTCTCATAAGCATGTATCCCAATATAGTGGATCATGTAGATATGTGTTGTCTTACTAAAGAGTTTCATTAGAAGTATTTAGGGAATCCATGATCTCGCAACAAAAGTGTGGAATTCAATGCCAAAATCCAAGATGAAACCACCCAAAATGTGTAACAATATCTCACTCCGCTCAATACATAATCCCTATAATTTTTTGAAAATATAGTGTGTTTCTTGGATATTAATATTTACAAATAAGAGCAATAAGTTGAAAGTATAATTCAACGGAAAAATGAGAACACATGATGAGCACTAATGTGAAGTGCATGAAAATTGCGCACTTTAAAAAATAATACTAAAAAGTGATTTGAGATATGCAAGAATGGATCTACAAAAATTCTCAAATCGGGAACTACTAATGTAGCCTATAATTAAGTAATTTAATGAAAAATGACCTAATCTTAAATTTTAATAGAAAATCAACGTATACATATTTGATTAGGAAGCAAGATCAAATTACAATAAAATTATACTCTCTATAGCTTAATACAAACTACTTACAAAATTATACAATGCTAAATAAATTGAAGACACTTCATGGAACTTGTCTCTTATCTAATATTATAATTTTTTAGCAAAAACCTCTCTTAGAAAATATTAGGCTAATTCCCCTTATTCCTTTTCTCTATTCTTCTAATTTATGCAACAACCAACAAAATCCCACTAACTAACCAATCTAACCATGCATTCTTTTGGAAATTAGAATAAAAACCACAAGTCCCAAGGTGTAATTTTCAATGGCCAATAAAAACCACACTTTAGATCATAATAAAAACCACACTTTAGATCATATTGCTAGCAAAACCATAATATAAAACATGATCCCCAAAATCAAAATCACTCCTCTAGTTTGCAAGAAAAATCAAGGAGAAAGAAGCATCATGTCACACTACAAAGGAACACCTATCTAAATATAAATTTGTTTCTATGGATGTTAGGTCAAACACCATTATCAATAAGAATGTGAACGGTCATGATAATGAAATGATGTGATCAACCTAAAATCAAAATGACCCAAAAAATAGCCTCAATGTGGAAGAAAATTTCAACACTAATCATTGGGAAATATATGTGTAGTAGCTAAAGTGCTAAAAGAAATAAATCATACATAAATATAAAATTCCCACAAGGATTGAAATTCCTAGGATCACCTACAAAACCAAAGACAACCTTCCACAAGAGAGTAGAGCAAGAGGATAATTGCTTGATTATTGATGCAATAATGGTACAATGACCAATAGTGGATTAAGGATACTACTGCTACATAATGTATGTGTGGCCTTGGTTATATAGGAAAAGTTGAGAGATATGACAAGACAAGATTGTGAAAAATGTCCTAATCCTGCGTCATGATACAAATAAATATAAGATCACATGTATACTAGAGACGTCTAGAAAGATTCCAAAAGCTCTAAGTAAACTTAACATATGAACATGGGGGACTAAGGCCTAATAGTTTAACTGAGTAGATAAAACACTATGTTCACACCAACACCCCCCCCCCTAAAGTTTAACTTAGTGAGAATTAAACAAATGAAAGAATGAAATATGTATAGATAATGCAAGGATGGGTCTTGACTACTAGTTCATGTTGGGTAACCATGAACAAAATATCTCCCATAAATGGAGTAAAGGAAAAAAAACTATGGGAAAAAGCCCTCTTCAAAAGAGAGAATGCAAGAAAAATGTACAAGTTGTGGAAGGGAGGAATCAACATGTCCTCCCAAAGACTGTAATGCCCCGTCTTGTAACCTAAGGAATGTTGCAATTGTCTACGAAAGTGAAATAATTTTTTTTTTTTAAATATTAATATTAACTTTATTAACTTTGCATACATTCTCTAAGTTACGTGACGTCACACTACTTGAGATTCCATAGACGACTTTAGTATTTAGCATTGCACATATTTAATTAACATAAACTTAAAAGTAAACATTGCATAACATTTGAATTTCCATTCATGATAGTATAAAGTACAAATAGGATTCTTACATTGCATTTGAAATGACATTACAATACTCATTCTTCAGATGAGGTAGATCAAATAATAGATTACAATTACATATTACAAGTGTTCACCTCATAAACAATTGAGGGATATTTCAAATACATGATTTCCAATGATACAATAAAGGAAGTACACATTTATCCAAATATGAGCTCTCCATCCATGAAGCTCTCATTGCCATGTTCACAAACTGGGGACCCAATGGAGTAAGATGCACGTTCCACCCAACCATGTGGTACCCGTAGGTCCACCCCCCGTACTAGGAGATAGTAATATGGTTCCCTAGACATAATCTACTAACCCTAGACACAAGTACATACTTAACTGATGGCTACATTGCTTCCAGAATTAAGACAATCAAATATGCTAAGTTCACAAGGTTAACTATTATTTTAGGTGGAGTGTCATCACTATGTTGCAAAGGTTACCCTGGTGTTTCTTTCTAGGTTCCGGCCCCCAACTTGGGTTACCCTAGTAACCTCTTACAAAACCCGACCCCACATGCAAACTATTGTGGAATCGAATATCTTTTAAAGTAACAAGATATTGATTTTCCATTCCAGGCCTTCTCAACTTATACTCAAGACTGAACTAGCTCTTGAGTCTATAAGCAAGGCACATTAATCTTATTAAAGATTTTAAGCTAGCTAATGTTTTGTTTAAGTTTCCACTGACTTACTAACTCTTTGTAAGTTACCCTGGCACCACTTTGTGTGTCGGCCCTCACACAGAGCCACTCCCCTAAAGATAACATAAGGAATCTAAGTTCCCTAACTAAGGTAAACAAGTGCACAAGAATCAACATATAATACCAAACGATACACAATGGTCATTAAATCTTTGTTCATAATTTCAGGTGTCAAAACACCATACTATAACATGTGCACTACCCTAGTCAACTCAAGGTTTGTATTTCAACAATAAAAACACCCTTATAATACAAACTAATCTGGAAGACTTATTCATCTAAAACATTCCCAATTTTCCCAATAAAAGAAACACAATTTAAAGCAAATCAAAACATTGGGAATCTACATTAGGATTTACTAAATCCAGTCAAGCAATAATTTGAAGTACAAAATTAGTCTTCTAAGATTTAATTCAACTTTCATTCAGTACAAAAAATCAAATCTATAATTTGCTCAATTTCATAACCATGTATTATAATGAAGTCTATATAAACTCAAGAATATTAGTTTAATCTGAGCACAAATAACTTAATCATAGTATATTAATTATTAAAATATCTATATCTAGATATTTAATAAACTATTTCTTTTAAATATATCATTAATAACATGATTATACTTCCAAATTTTCTTAACATTTAATAAATATATAATTAGAAACATTATATATATATATATATATTTTATATATAATATATATTATATTATTAATATACATTATATATAGCATATATATATATTAAATATAAAATATATAAATATTAATGCTAATAATAACAAATTAAATTAAAAATTAAAATTTGCATGGCATTAACAATTAGAAGTTAGGGCTTTATGCCCTAACCTTGCGCAGGCCGCGTTGTGGGTAGGGCTGCCTTCGCAGCCCGCCCCACAGGGCTCGGCCGCGGGCGGCTGAGCTAAACGCTGCTCGTGAGGGCGACATTGGGCTCGGCCCTCGCTGTCGTCCCCCTATGGGGTCGGCCGCAGGAAGCCCCGCTTGAGTGCTTCAGCTCTCACAATTTCAATGTGTTATTTCTAAGAAAAATAAAAATAAATTTATATAAAATAAAAAAATGGACGACACTTTATTTAATTCCATTTTTTTTAATAAAATTCTCAAATCCGCCTGTACGGCGATAACCATGAATTTTCAAAAAGAAATTCTCACAATCCAATTTATATATGATAGTTTATATATATATATATATATATATATATATATATATATACAAATTCACAGGGTTTTTCTAAGGGGAAATTTAGAAAATTCTACAAGTTTGTAATGGGGAAATTGAGAAATTTAACATTATATAGAATTATTTTCTCATAAAAACCCCAATTCAACCACATAGGGTTTCAATTTCATTTTTGAAGTAAAATATTTTCTTCATAATTCATTTACTCAAATATTTTCTACAGAGAGAAAGCTACAGAAGTTTTCTTTTGAGTCTTTTTTGTTTTCCCTGATTTCTTTACAATCTATGTTTTCTTGAAATTTATAAGAAATCAACAAATCCTTACAGAAAGATTACAGTAAAAAAAATTTCTCGAGAAGAACAAGGATTTTAACAAAGTAGAATTTTTTTTCATAGGCATTCTTTTCAAAAGTAAACAAATTAAATACACGGGGAAATACCTGTTTTCCTGTAGCTTCAGAAACTTGTCTGGTGAAGAGTAGCTTTGCATGTAGCTTCCAAAGCCCTTCCCGAACACAAAATCCCAAAATATGCCAAAATCTCAACCAGAGATCTTCCAGAAATATACAGCAATACAAAGGAAATCACAAATTCTTCCCAAAAACAATTTTTTTTAACAGAAACCTCTTCTTTTCATTTCCCATGAAGAAAGTAATCTCCTATTTTTCCCCAAATCCCAGATAACATCCGAGAAAATCCTCAACCAAAAAGCATTTAATTCCATTGGCACACATGTCGAGAAGAAAAAATATCTTTCAACAACCTCATGGCAATCTTTTATTTCTTCCTTATCAAAAATTGAATGCATTTTTAGATTTAAAGAATTCAAACTTTTAAAAATGCAATTTCCCTTTTCTTTATTTATTTTATTTATTTAATAATAAAAATACCATTTCCCACATAACAATTAATTTAAAATTTAAATCTATTCACACAATAAAGGTAACTTTAATTTAATTAATTTATTTATTTAATTAAATAAATTTAATCTCAGTGATCAAATTACTTAACCAAACAAACTAATTAATTAATTAAGTAAAATATAAAACTTTATTTCCAACATTTAAAATTAATTTAAATCAACAGTAAATTAAAGAATAATAAACTATCATAAAATTAACAAAATTTTCCTTTCAAAACAATTAATCCAATCAGGCACTTACAAGACAACCAAAGACTCCAAACTAAAACTGACAATATATTGTGACTGGGTTTAAGACTAGACTAGGATAAACCATGTTACTACCTCCCAATCAACATTTCCGTTGAGTCTTGACACGCTCAAACCTGAGTAACCAGGTGGAGTCGGTGTCATGTACCTACAATCCTGCAACCAAACAAATAACATGCATATATATAACTCATTGTACAAACACACCATGCAGAGAAAATCACGAAAATCACAGGGCACTCGCAAGCGAGTGATGCAACTCCATTCTCCACACCAATACATGTCACATCAGACTGACAAAATTAAATAATAGTTAATCTACCATAAACATATATAGCAATAACATCTGAAGGAAACATCTACGCTATTACAAAGCATGTAAGAAAATAATTATCACCATTCAATGTTTATCATATCACAAAATGAATCCACTGTCGCTCAAAAGTCAGCAATCAAAATATCCAAAACAAAGTACCAAAGTCTATCAATGTAAAAACATGCTAACAGAAATCACAAGCAAAATGGAGGGGTACTACAAAGACTACATCTATCACAAATATATAATAGATATACCCCCATAAGAGAGAAAGAGTGATACTATAGATTCCCCAATAATGAAGTAGCTCCTATGCCAATGATAAGTGCTCGAAGATAAAATGCATTCTAATGCATACAAACAACATTCCTCGCCTTGGAAAGAAAGAAATCTAATAGTGTATGTAGAAGAAAATCCAACTCCAAGAAGAGATGGTAGAATTTGATGGGCTATAGAATTACTACTATAACTAGGGTTATTTCCTTTATTTTAATGATACTTTCATAACATTTCTAGACATTCCCAAAGAATCAATGTTTAATTATAAAGAATTAGAAGTAATTATTGATTATTTTATAGATATTTGCATATGTATGTGATTACTATTGAAATGTGATGAAATGTTATGATGAATTATGCTGAATATAATGAATAAGTACCTTGTGTAGAAACTAATATGATACACAAAAAGAAGGAAGCAATAAGTGAAATAAATGGATCATTATTGACCTATAACCACAAGAGTTGGTGGCCCATAGCCGAAGGACTATGAAACTACAAAAAAAGGAGTGACACGTGTTGTCAAGTCACCCACAAACTATTTGAACATTAAAGACTTTATTCCACTAGTGGAGGACTTTTCCATAAGGACGCGCACTCCTCTACTCAAGTCCAATGCCTTTTCCATTTTCTCATGCATGCCTAAGAAATCAATTTCATATATCTTCGTATCTAACCACAATGTATAAAGGTCTATGCTATTTGATTAATTTATGGGTAGGTAACTCATGGTATGCAAATAAAATTTTGGTTTGATCTTGAAACATAGGTTGCAAGGTTAAAAAAATCATTGGGAGTGATGTTAGATAAAAAATATTGCATGTGAAGATCTCCTTTAATGTGTTTTTAAGGATCTCATAAAATCCCAAAGAGACATTTTGGAGGGGGTATTATTAAATTAAACATTTGCACAATACCCATATTGATATACTTATCCATAGAATAATCATGTGGTATAACTAAGAAATGAAAGGTAGGAATTCAATTAGGATTAATATGACAGAAAAATAGAGTCCTCATGATATGTAGAGGGAAAATAATCATGAGGTCTTAACATTGTCATGTGTAGGTGTATTAGAGGTAACATCAAGATTGTTATTTTTCTAGATGTATTACTATCACATGGTAACTTGTTACTGGATTTATGCTTATCAATATCATGAGTCATGGGTGGAGCATGATCAATATTGGACCCATGGATAAGGTAAATGAGTATTTCTAAAAGGACAATATGGGCACTAACCAGCTCAATAAAAAAGAGGAAATAAAACACATGGTCAAATAGTATCTCTATTGATAGTGCATTTCAATCCATAACATAAAATTCCATTGGAGTATCAAATATGGAAGGATGATATGGAATGAAAAAGGAAACAATCAAAAGTTGAGATAATTGCATGTACATAGCCAAGGAACAAGACCTAAAAGGATCCATTAGGGAAGATTATATTAGAGTAGGAGGGGGAATAAATGACGTATCCCACTATGAAACATTCAAACACTAATCAAGGTATAATAATTATATGAAATTAAAAACAAAACCCTAAGAAATATCAAAAAGCATGCTAAAATTGGAGGTGCATTTCATCTAGAATACCCTAAAAGAAGAGAAGGTATAGCCCCAAGGAAAACCATAGGGTGTAATATAAAATGAGTTCACAAAAAATTTAAGAGGTAAATATACTTTCCCGTATGTGGCTTCTAGGCTAATTAAATTAAATGCATACACATTAACTTAAATCTACTTAGATTAACTAAAATGATATCTAGGAATTTTAAAGTGTGTAAAATGTTAAATGATAATCTAGAAAACTAAATGTGAGTGATTAATATTCTTAGCTTTGGGAATAATGGTGAAAAATAATTTTGATACACATATTCCACTCACCTAGGTATAGAAAAATAAATGTCCATGTTGTATTTATTGTCTAGAATCCTATGAAGAATTGGATTTTTTCCAAGGTTAATTCCATGATTGTGTATCAATCCCACATCACATACACATGACCCTGATTTGGTGCACTATCTTATATATAATTCACTAAATTCTCTCTTGAATGACTATTAAGGATTGTCAATATTTAAATACCTTGCAGAAATTATCACATGTTGTAAGGGCCAAGTTCTCCTCAGTTGATCTCCTTGAATAGACGAGCTTCATAGTTGTGGAAATGATTAAATAAAATACTCTTCCACTAGTATTGATGTCCTAGAATGTTTCAATACAAAAATATATTCTTTTTATTGTTCCAAAGAAAAATATTCCTAGAATGGTGCTCCCAATAATGCATAAGGTTTTCAATTTATTAATGATGAACAAAATGCACATTGAATACCAATATATAGTAATTAATCATGCAAACATGTATCAAGTTGGCTCATAATGACTATTAAAATAGATGGGACTTGGAAAAGATTTAAAATTTATATTTTTTTAATTTTTTGGGTATTCAAAAACATAGAATTGATCTCACATGTTGAAGGATTGATATAGACATAAAAGTGTTAATATTGAGGCGAGTAGTGAATGTCTAGATGTGTATGTAAGGATATGCATAATAAATAATTAAAGTATAAGGATATATAAAAATATGGATAAAATATGTTCAAATCTATAAGAATTGAGTGTAAATGGATACTGATGATGCATTGGGGAGCGAACCCAACCTTGCATAAGAGTTTGATTTGTTGATATGTAATTATATCAAGTCATTCCATCAAAATGAACCCAAAACTAAGTGGGAGTTGGCATGGGTGTCAAAATTTTATTATTACAATATTATAAGAACCTCAGTATTTAAAATATACTTAATTGATTTAAACTAATTATATAAGTGTATATAAAAACCTATTTTAAAGGAAATTATTTTCTCTAAATATTGATCAAGACTAATTAAACAAATTCAAGTAGTTACACATAAATCAACCTAGATTAAATCAATTGAAAATTGGGAATGATAACATCTTATTAAATAACACTATTTTAGGAAATTAAGTGTAAGGGAATTAGGGGAATTAGCTCTAAGAATAATGATGGAGAATAATTTTGATGTGTAGATTTGAGTTATCTAGTACAAAAATAAAGTACCTCTAATATATAAATTGTGAGAGACTTTGTGTATAACTAAAGCTCGTTATAAGTTGATATCACAATTATAGGTTAATTTTGCATGACATTGATATGATTTGGTTAAATGTGCATATTTACTAACTAATTTTCCTTGAAGTCTTTAGAGATTGTTAAGGATTGGGGATGTTTAAAAATACCTTAGGGAGATCATCAAATCACAAGGGTCAAGTTCTTGTAGGTTGATTCATTGATTATACTAACTTAATGGTTGTGGAAATGATTGAAGACACCCCTCTTTAGACATGCAAAATTTCTAGAATGGTTGGTTGCATAGTTAGATTCCTTTTAATGCTCCAGAGTGAAGTGTTCTTAAATGATGTCACTCATAATGCACATGGTTTTCAATGAATAATTAATAATGAAAGAATGTGCATTGAATGCCTTTGAATATCAAGTCATACCAATTAATTGTATAAACATGTACCAACTCAACTCATAGTGATTAATGAAATAGGTGGGAGTTAGCAAAGATTTAAACTTTAAATTTTTAATTTTTTGGGTGAATTTTACATTATGTAGGATTGATCTTGCACACAAAAAATGGTACTACTATTGAGGTGGGTAATGAATACATGGATGTAAGTACATGCATAAGTACACTAAATAACAAGTTTATAAAAGTAAACATGGATAGAAATTAAATAAGGATCAAATATATAGCAATGAATAAAAATGAGCATAACTTCACACAAAAATATACTATTATATTAAATCATTCTATCAAAATAGACCCAAAACAAAATATAAAATTGACAATAGTATGTAAATTTCAATATTACATTTTATATACAAAATTCAAATTAATTAAAAAAATAAAATTAATATAATACTAATAAAAAAAATAATCTAAATCTTAAGTATTGTTAAAATATTAAAAAAAATATTATTATTATTTTGTAAGTAAAAAACAATATATATTACCACCATTTTAATTGTAAGTAAAATTACCACGCTATAAATCATAACAATGATAGGCCACTTTCCCTTATGGAAAATGGCATCTTCTTTATTGACAAAAACATGAGCAATTAAATGTCTAGAAATAACATATCACCTAATATTCCATGCCCAACCCAAGTCAATTCGTCCATGAATATTCCAAAAAGTTGTCTTATGTACAAATGTAAAGGAAAATATAATTTCCTAAGAAACTTCATAGTCTAATCAAATAAATGTGATTAATAATAGCTTGGTAAATAATTAGAATAATAAATGTTAATTTAAAAAATTAAATGTGAATAAGAGGTGTACTTATTTTTTGAATTGAAGATGGATTTTGAAGGTTGATGATTTGTTGAATGTATTTACTTTAATATAAAAATTTGATAAATTTGAAGATTATACCATCTTCAAATTTTATAAAATATTGGAAATGTTTATAAATCAATAACATGGTTATGGATTGGTTGTGCAATGTTGACTTTATTATTGATACTTGGTCTTGATCGAATACATGCATACTTCTATTGTTTGATCCACTCACATTCGTACTTTTTATTCATGCTTAAAGATTGGAGGTATTTAGAAATGCCTTGGGAAGATTGTTGAATTTTCAATTTACATGTTCTCCTTCATTCAATCACTTGAAAGGCCAACTTTATAACCTTGAAAAATATTGGTAGATGACAAAAAAACATGTAATGATTGAGGATGTGAATCTTGATGCAACTTTTAGTGCATTGAAACAAAATGTTTGTATTGAGTGCTCCTTTAATGCTCGAGGAATCTTGAATGGTTCCTTGATATGATCAGATGAATTATTATACAAATGGATATATTTAAATACCAAGGCATAATGAATCATTCTATAAATGTGTACCAAGTTGGATCCCAATGGCTATGAGGAAAGATTGAGAGTTAATAGTTTGATTTTATTTAATCAAATTCATGTATTTTATGATTTATCTTACATGTCTTGGAAAGTATCCACAATAGGGGAATATGGATTTTGAGGCACAAGTTGGGTTTTGGGGGATCAAGATTAATAATTATGTTAATGTGTAGGGATATGTGTATATAGAGTAGAGATTTTAGGTCAAATGAATGGGAATGTGATGGTCCCGAAGTTAGTGAGAGTGGACAAGGTGTGAGACCAAAATAATGAAACTTTAAAAATGTATTTTTGTTTGTCTTTTTATTTTACACTAGCATATAACTAGTTTTTAGAAAAAGAATTGCTGCTATTTTGAAATAAAAAGAACAAAACTCAACTAGAAATATTTTAAAGTGTTTTAACTTAAAAAACAATGCATTTCCTAAGATAAAACTAATAGTTAGGTTGGAATTTTGTTAATTATAGAAAATACAAAAAAAAAACAACAAATTGGATTTAGAAGTAAGAGTAATAAGGAATGAAGAACCTAGGATAAAAGATAGAGCTCATTATTGAGGATGCTACCACAATGTATTAACATTTGAATGATGCATTGTCCATGTATTATTATCCATATCATGCAATACAATCCCGGTTATAAATTGTCATCTTGATAAGACATGAAAACCAATTGCTTATGTAGTTTTCAACTTCCCTACACAACAAGAGATTTAAAAATGAAGTGCAATAACAAAGAGGAAGATACTACATGATATAATTAAAATGGCTAAATTAAATGAAATAAAAAAATGAAGAAGAGAAGGGAAGAGCATTAAAAACTTATGTATTTGAATGCTTTGAAAACCTATTGCTTGGACAAAAGAGAATATTTGGATTGCTTACGAGCTTCTCATAAATGGTTAGATCCCTATTTTAGCCTTTTGGCTTTCATGGGAATATTTTTGAAAATGAAATAGAAATGTGTGTGCACTTAGGTGAAATGATTCTAGAACTAAGAGGAACATAATACAATCTATAGATATCACTCCTAGGTATGAAAATAGTTGTAAAGCTCCTAATGTGCCAACAAAGGTGTCTTCAACAAAGAAACCTTACAACAATAAAAATAGTAAATGACAATGAACAAAAATAAAATAAAAATTTGAACAATATCACATGTAAATCATAATGGTTGTCCTTAATAGTGGTAAGAGTTCACAAATACAATGTTGGACTAATGGGAGTGCTTGAATGTTGTAGAGGGCTACAAAATGTTGGAAATATAGCTTGGGAGATTAGAGATTGAATGTTCCCTTCAAAATTAGAACCATAGTGGAATACAAAGAGGTATACCATTTGAACTTTCCATTAGGATTCATCCCAAGGAAATTATAACGCATGACCAATGGAAGAATGGTAGCAATATTCAAAGAATGGTAGTGGTGAGTAGAGTAGTAGAAGTGGTGATCATAGCAGTGGTGATAATAGCAGCTCAGATGGTGATGGGAGTGATGGTGGGAGTGATGATGAGGAGGATAATGATGATTGGAGATGAAAATGTAGGTGATGATGGGGGAGGAGGATATGATGGTGGGGATGATGGGGACAGGGTCATCGAGTGTGATAAAGAGAGGGGATATGTAGGCCCAGCTTGATGCAATGACATTGGAGAGAGACTAGCTCTATCAGGAGCAAGATCAAGCACAACAAGACTACCTATAGGTGGTAAGGGAGAGGGATATGGTACGAGCCGATGTGGTCCATTTATAGGGATAGATGGATGGACAACTGCTACAATTACTACAAAGAGGGATGGGGCCAAAATAGAGGTAGTGACGTTGAGGGGTGAGAGGGATGCAGCGAGGGCGAAGGCAGTGACATTACAGGTGAGAGGGATGTAGCCAAGGTAGAGGTGGCTAGATTATAGGCACTATTGGATGGTGAGGTTGGGGGAGGAGGAGATGATGGGCAGGTGGTAGCGATCATGGTAGAACGAGATCAACTGAGGAGAGAGGTGGATAGACTTTGGAGGGAGTGGGATGTAGCCCACAACATGCTAGGTGAGTGAAAATTAGCCACTAGTTTTGCATAGTATGGATGAACTACCTGAGAGGTAAAGCGATGGAGGAGGGAATATTATGAGGCAGTGCCACTAGATTAGAGGATTTACAGTGTTACAGTTAGTAGTAGATCACACGGGACAGCCCACTCAAGGCCATCAGTGACCATGGGTCCTCCATGACCATCATGGAGAGATCAACAACCACCACAGAGATCACCTGATAGGTAGTCAAATGAAGGAAACATAGGATAGTGTAGATTGATTATGACTTTTTTTATTTTTCCCCATTGATGGGCTCATTTTTTGTACACATGAGAGACTTTTGTATATGTTGTATCATGACTTTATATTTTGATATATATATGATATGATTGATTTTTTCCTATATGATTTATGCAGATGATGTTATGTATGGGTATTTATTATGGTATTATCAAGTTTTATGCAAGATGTTGATTGATTATGTATGTGATGTGATTTATGATGTTACATATGATTATACTTAGATGATTTTAATGGTTTTAATGGATTATGATTCTTGATTATGATGTTGATTTATTATGACATTTGAAGCATTTATCTAAACTTTGTGATGATAATATGATGGGTTATATGTGAATGGTTATGATGTTTATTATGATATGTAATATGATGGATATATGCAATTGATGAGATTTGAAGCATTTACCAAAACTTTGTGATGCAGGTCTTGACAATGAAGGAATTGTGTGTTCATTACTTGATGGACGAATCATAGTGACAACAAGAAAGTACCCATCTAAAGTTCATTATTTGATACAAGTCCAAGTCCATTAATAGATTGTATGGTACTAGGTGTACTAAATCTTTCCTTTGATGACAGTTTATGATTTAGCTTTCAATCCTATGATGATAGTACCATATGTTTTCTTCACTTTTTTCTCTTCACTGTGATGGGTAGATGTTTTTTATTTGTAGAGTATGTAGTCAGAAATGTTATAAAATTCATTGTAAATGCTTATGTGGGAATGATTTTTTATGCATATGATGGATGTATGTAAAAATGTTAATGCATATGTATCTATGCCATGCTTATGATTCGAGATGATTTTCTTATGTTAATGAATGCATATTTCATGTATGATGTTTGAAGAGATGCGTATGAATGGTATGCCATTGATAACTCCTAATCTGTAACTTGGATGTAGCCTATTTACATTTACTTTTTCATTTATAGTAGTCTTTGTAGCTGATTGGCAATGACCGATTTGCATCACGGTAAAATAATTAGGAGGGAGCTGAAGATTTCTTAACCAAAGTTGTTACTAGTAATAGGTGTTTTATGATAGTTTTCCCTCCCTTAGTCATTAGTGCATCCATGAATCCGACGTCACATCAATGGATTTTTTTGTGTCATGATACATTATGTACTCCAATCTAGGTGTGTCGGAGGGGACCAAGGGGATTAGTTAAATGGAAAAGGCAGGGGGCGGGGGGGTGGCTAGTTTGTGTTAGAGAAGAATAAAGGGGATGGGGGGAATTATGCTCGACAAACGTAGTGATCAATCCTTAAATTTGATATAGCAAGAAGCATTATGCCCTAATGGTATAAATGACCAAAGGCACAATCATGTAACTTGCATGGACTTTGAGAATCACAAAACATGTGTAAACAAAAGACTATACTTAATCACTAAATGATTCCTAGCAACCTTAGTGGATCATAGAGGGGATTGTATAGCAAACCAGAATTTTTTGAACCCCTCTAGCTAAGTTGGTATCAAAAATCATTAGTAAATCAGGCTAATCACAAACATGCCATTAAAAATGACTCATGTCTACTTCGTACCCTATTGTTGACACACTGAGATATGAAAATATCTAGGTTGCCCCAACTTAGTGACTTTGTAGATCACAACAATAAATCTCAAAAAATAAAAAGCCAAATCTCTTGCCAAAGATAAGACTGGTAGAGGCTATTAGACCAAGGAAGGATTCATCCTATCAAGCAAAGATGGAGTGGATTACAATGGGGGAAAGCAAGGTGGTGGGGTTATTTTAGGGATTGCATTGATATTTTAGGTCTATGCAGGCATGCATGTTGTTTTCTTTCTACATTATTCATCTCAAGGTGATATGGGTGGTAACTTTGAGGTGATAAGATGTTTATTATGGGTGATAATTATTACAAAATTGGATTTTATTATGTGATGCGTGGATGAGAAAACAAGCATGTTGAAGATTGCTTCCCACTACATCTAATGGTGATGATCATGTAAGCTATCTATTTATTATGGAATTGTTTAGCTGAGTGACATAAAGGAGGGTGATTGAGTGTATCATGGGTTCGGGATCATGGTAGAAAAATCTCTCCTATTATTCAATTGGGGGTGGATGGGTGGATGTATTATAAGCTATAGTTGGTAGGGTGGGTGGATGGATTTATTGTGGATGAAAGAAAAAATGACCTACTAGGTGGTGGACATGACTCTACACATGGTGCTTGTTTGCCAAGTTTTCACCATGGTACTTGCCCAAGGCACCACAAAGTCATTTTCACCATTAGATGGATTATTTCTCTTTACTATTTTTTTTTCTTTTTTGATTTTTTTTTTGTTCTTCTTATGTGAATAATTTTTTGAGATGGATAATATTCATGGGATCTTCAAGGGGCTCTCCTTCCATGGTATCTAATTGATATTCCCCCAATCCACATTTTTTTGTGACAATGTAAGGGCCTAGCCAATTAGGTTCAAACTTTTCCTTCTTTTCTCGTTCTTGCAAGTTACGCTAATTTTCCTTGAGGACAAGATATTGATGGAAAACTCTCTAGGATCGATCTTCTTGTTATAATTTATGTGAAGCTGGTTTTTATAAGTTCTGAGATGGTTGAGGGAATTTAAAAATTTCTCATCTAGAAGCTCCAGTTGTTGAAGACGTGCTACGCAATATTCTTCATCATCAATGAGATATTGTAGAGAGATTCTCAACATGGGAGCTCAACCTCTATTGGAAAGATTGCTTCAACACCATATACCAGGGAATAGGGAGTGGCTCCAGTAGGTGTGTGAATACTAGTGTGGTATACCCATAGGGTGGGATTAAGTTGTAGGTGCCAATCATGACCAACTTCATTGACCATTTTCTTTAGGATTTTCAAGATTGTTTTATTTTTGGCCTTGGCCTAGCCATTTCCTTGTGGATAATATGGAGTGAAAAAATGATGTTGGATGTGGAATTTTTGAGATAAATTACAAGCCTCCTAGTTTTTAAATGGACGTCAATTGTCAGTGACTATGGAAGTGGGAATACCAAAGCGATAAATGATGTAATGGAGTATGAATTTGGAAATATGTTTCCCTATAACATAGGTCATAGGTATGGCTTTGACCTACTTAGTAAAATACTTAGTGGGGGTGATTATGAATTTATGACCATTTGATGATGTAGATTGTACCTTGCCAACAAGGTCTAACCCCATCATGAGAAAGGCCACATGGTAACAATAGGCTATAACTCTTGTGATGGTGCATGAATCAGGTCACCATGTTTTTGACAAGGTTTTCATACTTTCACCAAATTAATTGCATCTTTCTCCATTGTGGGCCAATAATATATTGTATGCAACAACTTCTTAGGTAACGCTAGTCCACTAGAATGGGCCCCACAAATACCTTGATGTATCTCATTTAGGGCAGTTTGAGCTTCTGTTGAGTCTAAACATCTTAGGAGGGTGACATAAAAATAGATCCAAAACTAAATGGGAGCTAGCATGGGTATCCAAATTTTATTATTACAATATTATAAGAACTTCAATATTTTAAAATATACTTAATAGATTTAAACTAATATAAATGTATATACTGTAATGGCATGAATTTGAACCCCTAGGAAAATTTGACATTTACATTACCCCCTACCTTAGAGAGTTAAATTTTATGATGCAATCCATACACCCACCACCTTTCGATGTCCACTTTGCAACCCATTTGTATGTCGGTGGAGGAATTTATGCCTGGGATGCTAGCGCAGTGGGCAGATGTCTGTGCGATGCGCTTCGATCCTGATAGGATTACTGCCTTTAGAATTTGCAAAGGCGTTACACTCCTCCATTGGACATGAAGTGTAACATTTGTTTCTCCCTTGACTGACTTCAAACAACTCTTTTGCCTTGTATTTTCATTAAAATTTCGTATCCTTCCATTCTATTGAGCTTCTTGATTGAATTCACTCTACACACTTGCTCTCTACTTCATTCTTAGCACTTTTCAATCATCACCACTACCATTGAAACTGCAAGCTACTATGTTCTTGGCTCCCTCTCTCTATTGTTGTGACAGTGTTGGCCTTGGGAAGCTTGCAATCTCGCTCCTTCCTCTATTTTCCTTGAGAGAACATGGTTGAGAAGGTGACATCCCATTTTTGCTCACCTTTGCATTATCATATTTGTATTGCAGCATATTGTTGTTTGTGTATTTCTTGGTATTTCCATTTCTATACTCTCTTTATCATATTTCTATACAATGTTGCTATCTAGTTGTCCATGGAGATGGAAACACCAAAGCGAGGGACTGACTGAGGCATTCCTCGAAACACAACCCCACCATTTTCCTGTTCTTTTGTGTGTAGGTGTAGTGTATAAAAATGTATCCCTTTACATTTTCACACTTGTTTTGGCCCTCCTTGTTAAAATGGACTTAATAATGCCTTAATTTAGTGTTGAAAAATGTATCCTTTTAAATTTTCACACTTATTTATGACCTCTTAATTAAATTGATCTTAATTAATTATGCCTTAATAATCCCTTTTATTCATTTACAACCCTAATAAATTATATTTTATGAAGGGGAATTTTCCCCGACAATAATTAATGCCTAAACATAACACTTTGCATTGAGCAATGTGTGTTCTAAGAATAAGGACCTAGGACCCATTCGCCCATTGATGAATGGGTCCTCTGTAGACCTTTATACCTAAATTTAAATTATGTTTTTGATGTTATTTTAACATCTCCAAATTCATATTTCAAGATCGGCTTGTGATATTTGAATTTTGGGAAATTAAGGATACATACCTATAAATACAAGGTTATTTCACTAAGTTTGACCTAGCATTCAAGAGCACTTTCAATAGCATTCAAGGGAATTCAAGAGCACATATATCAGAGATATATTGTATCATTCAAGATCTATTCATCATATCAAAGTCTTCTTGCATCATGCATGTTTTTGGAGCTAACATTGTGATGTAGGTTTCCAGATCAAAAATTCAAGCATTCAAAACATTATTCAAGTGCCAAGATCCACATCCAATTCAACCATTTCATGCAAGTTACAGACTTCCTAAGATCTCCATGATCAAGGTCTCTACAAGGGTTTGTTGAGTGGTAACATAGCTTTGTTCATTCTTCATTCCTTCTTCCATTTCATTATTTCAATTCAAGGTTTGATTATCAAAATTGGGTTTGACCAAGGAAAACCCCCATTTAACCAAAAACAAACATTTTTCTCTCTTGTGTGTGTTGCATATTTAGGTTGAAGAAGGATAGAAGACCTTTTGAAGTGCAATATTGGAAAAGTTGTCAAAGTTGCAAAAGTTGTCAAAGTTGTCAAATCATGGAATCTAACCTACATATCTGGAGTTTTTGACACTAAAAAATGGAAAAATCAGAAGCTACAAATCAACACTAGAGGCTCTCAAAAGTTGCAAAAAAACCCTGAAAAAAGACCCATTCACCCATGGGTGAATGAGTCCCAGTCAACCTTCAAAAACAGCCTTTTGGTGATTGGTAAACACATTTCCGCCCTTCACAAATCTGCAATATATTTCCTAGTTTTTCTAATATTGAGTTTAATATTGTTGTTTCAAGTGTTAGATTGCATTTTGGATTTGAATTGCTATTTTTTGTTTTTCTCCCCAAAGTTTTGTTTGACCTTGACCCCGTCCTTCAATCATAAGGAAATCTAGAGATTCTCTCATTGAATTGATTCACCTAAGGGTTGTTAGTCAATTCTTTGTGAGGACCTCATTTCCTAATGAAATAAAGGAAAATAGGTCTATCTATATCATTTTGGTGAACCCCTTTTTCCCCCAACCTATTTTTTGATGTTTCATTTTGGTGAACCTAACATTTTAGCATCATAACTTGCTGATTTTGGAGTCCATTATCAACCCTAGATCTAGGATTTGCATTCATTTGCATTGCACTACATTGATTTGCATCTCATTTAGGGTTTTATGCTTGCATTTTTGCATTCTTTAAAATCTAGAAAATTCAAAAAAATCAATCATTTTGCATAGTATTTACATAACATTGCATAATTAGTCATTTACATCACAAAATTGAATCAAAATTGCATCTCAAATTATGTCTTCTTGCTTGTCATTTAGCATTATTTTTCACTTACATTTAGACCTCATTCAACATAAATCTGAAATTGTAACCTCCTATATGAAACCAAAATCTAAAAACCATAGAAATCACCTCAAAAACCTATAAATTAATTTTTTTTAAACCCTGAAGTGAGACCCATTCGCCCATGGGAGAATTAGTCCCTGATTAGGGGTTTTTCTGAAATTCTGAGCATTAAAAACACTGTTTCTACCTTCTGTGTTTTTGTATTCAATTTTTTGTTTTAGTTTCCAAAAATTTTGTTATTTGAAATTGTTCATATTAAGGTTAATTTGTCAAATTCAGTGTATTGTTTGAATTTAAAATTACATCTAAAAGACATCATTTTCAGGTTTTTGCATAGCATAATCAGAAATTTATCTTGCTTCAAATCTAAAAATTTGTAATCTCTTTGCATTTCAATTCATTCTTGCATAATGGAAATGTGTATTGGTAACATATGGAAGTCCTTAACATCTTTAGTTGATGTCTCAAGTTGTGTGTTTGGTAATGATCCTAATCCAATAGAACCTAATCATGCTCAACCAACCCCTAATGAATGTCCTTGTGGAGTTGACATCTTAGGCGAAGATGATGAAAGCATGTGTAATTTCATACATAATTGCCTTTACAACCTTGATAACAATGCATCATTTTACCCCTCCATGCAACAACCAACACCTCCTACTATTCCACCACTAGAGATTCTTGCTCTTTTACATCCTGATATTGAATCAAAAACCAAGTCTAAACCTCCAATCATGAGTGAACCTAGTCTCTCTAACCAAGTGCATAATTATCCATCCTGCGTTAACAAAGTCACCAGTATAACCATCAACCTAGAAGAGACTTATGGCCAAGGCTTTAATATCTTAGCTAAACAAGGATGTGACACAACAAATGAAGATTCATAATTTGTTAGAACAAATCCCAATTGAAGATACTAAAGGACTAGGATATCGAGATCCTCCTCCCTCCACATCTTCTAAGGAAACAAGTTTCCTCCATCATGATGAACAAATCCCTCACAAGGATGATATGATCATTCTAGGTCCTCCTCCCTGAATCCACCTAAATAAGACCCTCAAACAAGTAAGAAATATAAAATTTATAAAGTCAAGGAATTTTCGTTCCTACACAATAAAATAGAAATTGAATGACAAATGGAGTAACTTCTTCATCTAGGATGGATTAAAATACCACCTCCTAGTAGAATCAATAAGCCTAAGAACATGAATTATTGTGCATATCATAGAACTCTTGGGTATCTTACTAATGAGTGTCATGCATTAAAGTTGATATTGAGCGATTTTAATCCTCCTAAAATTTCTTATGACAACATAATTGGATAGCAATTACATGAACTTTGCTCCTTATCATGTGATAGTTGTAGGATCATAGCATACTCACTATTATATGTTTTACATTCACTAGAAATCATTTTCCATATTGCAAGGAGCTCATTCTCACTACTTATCTTAGCTCATCCTTTTCCTGTTCTTAGTGGGGGAATGGAGTTAGATAGCCTTGTCCTAGTTTGGCACTTGATGTTGTCCCTTTGGCTAGTTTTCTGCCTTTTGCATACGATGAACAAGATTGGGATGTGGATGACCTGCTATAGGTTGACTCACATGTGCCTTACTATTCTTTCTCTTTGTTTTCTTTTAATGTTATTTGTATGATTGTATGTGCGTAATGTGATCCCCCATATTGTTTTGTTTGATGTGTCTACAAGTTCATCCCTCTATTTGTATCTACATTCTTCTATATGTCGTAATCCTTTATCATTTTCTTGTATCGTGTGTTTTCCTTTTGGGGATGACACAAGGCATTGAGACATTTAGGTCTCTTCCATATTGACCCAAAAGATTTTCTTTTTTTTCTCTCTCTATGTGTCATTCTTCAAGTTCCATGAGTTATTTGGGAAATGATGACATTTGCAAGCTCTAAAATATCATTGTAGCAAAGACATGCATTGACCCCAAATCTGTGGATCCCTAATGTGTGATTTTTGGATTTCATTTTGGGGGAAACCCCTTCCTTTTTTGAGACATAGCTTCATTTGGAAACATATGCCTGACATAAGGCTTTCCAAATAAGCTCTCATTTCTTGTTTAGCATTTATGTTTTTCTACTTTAAAGTAATTGCTCACAACATGGTGTTTAGAAATTTCTTTAAAGTGGGGGCATACATTGGAATTATCATTTTGGAGATCTTGGACTATATCTTATATTTCATTATGCGGTCTTCTTACTTCACGTGACATTTCTTCTTTTTGGTGGCATCATTGGGTTTTATTTCCTCCAAGAGTATGACCTTTCTTGGCATACAATATTCCTCTTAGTGGTGATGCTACACATTGCATTCCCTAAGTTGTGAGTCTTTTATCCTATACTTTTCCTCTCTTGGAGATATTAGGAACAATGTTCCCTAAGAGGAGACCTTACATGAACTAAGAAAAACCCCTTTAAACACGCCTTATCCTATTTGCATTTTGTTCATAAGTGTTTAGCATAACACAATTTGCTAACCTTATGAAGTTCGAATTTACAACCTTTTTTTTTCATGGCCACCAAGCATAAAACACTTTTCTTTCCTATGGAGCCTTGTTTGTTCATAAGTGTTTAGTATAAAGCGGCTTGCTAAACCTTATGAAACTCGAAGTTCATATTGTGTGGTGCTTTATTAAAATTATTGGAGGTATAACTTTGGTATGGTATAGGAGTCTAATAAGATTCTCTCATTTTCCATCCTTGGGGGCTCACCTAGTGGACAACTAATTTCACTAGCCCATGTGAGCGTGCTTGGTTCTTTGCATAGTGGACAACGTGTTCCACTTGTAAACATTTTTTGGACAAAAAAATGAGGCGTGATCCACATCGAGTTGGAAAGTCAAGGCTTGATCCACCCCTTTTTCTTTTCTCTTTCTTTCTTTTAGTCTTTGACATTGTATGATTAAGTATCTTTTCATTTTTGCATATATATGTTTAACATAGGCATGTGTCTCCTTGTGCTTTTGTTGGTTTTTCCATGAGATATTAGATCTTGGGGGCTTGATCATCCTCCTTAACCTTTGTCATCTTATCCTTCCAACAATTGTACAATTAGACCTCTCTTGATTCTCTACTTTAGTGTGAGTTTGAGAAGAGTCACCCTCTCACTAAAGTGGGGGCTAAATCTAGTGTAGTTTTATGTATCCCTTTACATTTTCACACTTGTTTGGGCCCTCCTTGTTAAAATGGACTTAATAATTCTTTAATTTAGTGTTGAAAAATGTATCCCTTTACATTTTCACACTTATTTGGGCCCGCTTAATTAAATTGAGCTTAATTATGCCTTAATAATCCTTTTTATTCATTTACAAGCCTAATAAATTACATTTTCTAAAGGGGAATCTCAACAATAAATAATGCCTAAACATAACACCTTACATTGAGCAATGTGTGTTCTAGGAATGGGGACCTAGGACCCATTCGCGCCTTTGGACCTAAATTTAAATTTAGTTTTTGCAATATTTTAACATCTCCAAATTCATATTTCAAGGTCAGCTTATTATATTTGAATTTCAAGAAATTAAGGATACATACCTATAAATACAAGGTTATTTCACTAAGTTTCATCTAGCATTTTTGGAGAATTTCAAGAGCACTTTCAAGAGAATTCAAGGGCATTTAAGAGTAGATATATCAAGGATTTATTAAAGCATTCAAGATCTATTCATCATGTCAAAGTCTTCTTGCATCATGCATGTTTTTAGAGCTAACATCGTGATGTAGGTTTCAAGATCAAATTGAAGTATTCAAAGCATTGTTCAAGTGCCAAGATCCACATCCAATTCAACCATTTCATGCAAGTTACAAAATACCTAAGATCTCCATTATCAAGGTATCTACAAGGGTTTGTTGAGTGGCAACATAAATTTGTTCATTCTTCATTCCCTCTTCCATTTCATTATTTCAATTCAAGGTTTGGTTACCAAAATGGGGTTTGACCAAGGCAAACCCCCATTCACCCAAAAAAACATTTTTCTCTCTTATGTGGATGATTGTAGATATAGGTTGAAGAAGGATTGAAGACCTTTTGAGTGCAAAATTGGAAAAAAATTCAAAGTTGTTGTCAAATCATATAATCTAACCTACAGATCTAACTTTTGACTTTTCGACACTAAAATCTAGACAAATCAGAAGCTACAGATCAGCACTAGAGGCTCTCGAAAGTTACAGAAAAACCCTGACAAAAGACCCATTCGCTCATGGGTGAATGAGTCCCAATTAGCCTTCAGAAACTGCCTTTTGGTGACTGGTAAACACATTTCTACCCTTCTCAAATCTACAGTATGTTTCCTAGTTCTGCTAATATTGGGTTTAATATTGTTGTTTCAAGTGTTAGATTGCATTTTGGAGTTGATTTACTATTTTTAGTTTTTCTCCCCAAAGCATTGTTTGACCTTGACCCCTGTCCTTCAATCATAAGAAAATTTGAAGATTCTCACATTGAATTGATTCACCTAAGGGTTGTTATTCAATTCTTTGTGGGGATCTCATTTCCTAATGAGATAAAGGAAAATAGGTCTATCTATATCATTTTGGTGAACCCCTTTTCCCCGAACCTATTTTTCGTTGTTTCAATAGGTACTTCTCGGTTGGAGCTATTTAAAGAATCAAGTTGCACGTAGTTCAGTATTGCTTCCTTATCCTTGTCTATCAATTTGATGATAGACTAGTTCAAGTATTCTTCTTGTACTTTATTTTTGTATTTCCTTTACATTTTGTTATAGCATAAAATTTATTGGTCAATATGTTAGCTTGTTCCTAACATTTTTATCTATTTCTCACACTCTCTGCATGTACGGACGCCAGTGCCCCATTGAGACACTAGTGCACCACGTTGGATTATGTGTCTTGCACTGCCATCCTCAGGTAGTGAATTGTTTGAGTCACAGATTGAACTATGGGAATCAACTTGTTTGACCTCTTGAAATATTCGGGTTAGCAAAAGGACAATAGCAACCAGATTGCTCTTCCTTTTCAACCCTGACCTTTAAACTTTTCCAATCACTTAGCAAATATTGAGGTAGATCAAGGCAGCCTATTGCTTAAGACCCTCCTATGACCCAGGGTGTCAGAGCATCTGGTCCCCCTCCTCTACATATACAAACCTATTTTAAAGGAAATATTTTTTTTATAAATATTAATCAAGAACAATTAAACAAATTCAAGTAGTTACACATAAATCAGCCTAGATTAAGCCAATTGACAATTGAGAATGATAATATCTTATTAAATAACACTATTTTAGGAAATTAAGTGTAAGAGAATTAGGGGAATTAGCTCTAAGAATAATAATGAAGAATATTTTTTACGTGTAGATTTGATTTATTTAGTACAAAAAGAAAGTACCTCAAATATGTAAATTGTTAAAGATTTTTTGTATAACTAAAGCTCATTATAGGTTGATCTCACAATTATATGTTAATTTTGCATGGCATAGATATGATTTGGTTAAATGTGCATATCTACTAACTAATTTTCCTTAAAGTCTACTCTTTATTAATTATTAAGGATTGAGGATGTTTAAAAATACCTTAGGGAGATCATCAAATCATAAGGGTCAAGTTCTTCTAGGTTGACTCCTTGATTATACTAACTTAATAGTCCTGGAAATAATTGAAGACACCACTCTTCAAACATGCAAATGTCCTAGAATGATTAGTTGCATAGTTAGATTCCTTTTCATGCTTCAAGTTGAAGTGTTCTTAAATGATGCCACTTATAATGCACATGGTTTTCAATGAATAATTGATAATGAATGAATGCAAATTGAATGCCTTTCAATATCAAGCCATACCAGTTAATCATGTAAACTTGTAGCAATTCAAGTCATAGTGGTTAATGATATAGGTAGGAGTTAGCAAAGATTTAAACTTCAAATTCTTAATTTTTTGGGTCATTTTTACATTATGTAAGATCAATCTTGCACACTATAAGATTGTTCCAATATTTTTTTTTAAATGGTACTATAATTTAGGTAGGTAATGAATACATGGATGTAAGTGCATGCATAAATACACTAAATAACAAGTGTGTAAAAATAAACATGGATAGAAATTAAATAAGGATCAAATATATAGCAATGAAAGAAAATGAATACAACTTTAAACAAAAATATACTATTATATTAAACCATTCTATCAAAATAGACCCAAAACAAAATATAAAATTGACAATAATATGTAAATTTCAATATTACATTTTAAATACAAAATTCAAATTAATTAAAAAAATAGAATTAATATAATACTAATAAAAACAAATCTAAATCTTAAGTATTGTTAAAATATTAAAAAAAAAATTATTATTATTTTGTAAGTAAAAAACAATATATATTACCACCATTTTAATTGTAAGTAAAATTACCACGCTATAAATCATAACAATGATAGGCCACTTTCCCTTCTGGAAAATGGCATCTTCTTTATTGACAAAAACATGGGCAATTTAATGTCTAGAAATAACATATCACCTAATATTCCATGCCCAACCCCAAGTCAATTCGTCCATGAATATTCCAAAAAGTTGTCTTATGTACAAATGTAAAGGAAAATATAATTTCCTAAGAAACTTCATAGTCTAATCAAATAAATGTGATTAATAATAAACACACAATTGATATAAATAGTCTAGCTTGGTAAACAATTAGAATAATAAATGGTAATTTAAAAAACTAAATGTGAATAAGAGATGTATTTGTTTTTTGAATTGAAGATGGATTATGACTGTGGATGATTTGTTGAATTTATTTATTTTAATATAAAAAATTGATAAATTTAAAGTGTATATTATTTTCAAATTTTGTAAAATATTTGAAATGTTCATAAATCAATCTCATGGCTATGGATTGGTTATGTACAACATTGAATTTATTATTGATATGTGGTTTCAATCGATTGCAATGCATGCTTCTATTGTTTGATCCACTTGCATTCCTACTTTATGTTCATGCTTAAAGATTGGAGGTATATAAAAATACCTTAGGAAGATTGTTGAATTCAAGTTTACATGTTCTCCTTCATTCAATCACTTGAAACACCAAATTTATAACCTTGAAAAATGTAGGTAGATGACAAACAAGCATCTAAATGATCGAGGATGTGAATCCTGATGCAAGTATTGTTCTTTTAGTGCATTGAATCAAAATGTTTGTAAATAGTCTTTTTTTAATGCTTTAGGATTCTTGAATGGTTCTTTGATATGATTAGATGATGAATTATTATTCAAATGAATATATTTAAATACCAAGGCATAATGAATCATTCTATAAGTGTGTACCTGTTGGCAACACAAGGGCAGACAACTAAGAGGGGGGTGAATCAGTTGTCACAAAAATTATATATATTAAACATATTCTCAGATCTGATATATAAACATGAAAGCATAAACCATCACCACATCAAAAACATGCATAACACAAGGATATTTTACGTGGAAACCTTGTTAGGGGAAAAACCATGGTGGAGGTTAATCCACAAGATCATACTCTGTTAAAAGTATAAAAGTATTATAAATGGGGAATGCACATGCATTTAGGCACGTTGCCTAGAGCTCACTGCTCGAATACAAAAAGGCTTATTGCCCAAAGGAAGACTCACTGTCTTACAATCACATTTGGATTAAATCTAGAAGATTTTGAACTGAGAAAATAGCATCTTCTAATGCCTGATTATAGTTCCAATTAAGCACATAAACACTTTCATCTACTCACTCTTCTTCACACTTTACTTCTGCCTTCGAAAGATTAGAACATTATTCAAACCATGCCATCAAATGGTATAAATAATCGATCATATATATCCGCAACTAAGGATAACATCAACTACATGTCGGCCCAAAAAAATATAAAACATGTACAAACTATCAGCCCAAATCAATAAACAATTATCAATGCGCAACAAACCATGTTAGCCAAAACATAATAAGGACCCAAAACAACATGTCTCAAACATGAAACACCTTAAACAATTATGCCTCGAAGATCCACAACATGTTAAAATCACCCTGTTGGCCATTATCATGAAAAACATGAACTTGCAAAAGAAAATCACCAATTGCAAACACAACGATCAATGTGGACCAACAACATAGATAGAGCATGATCTAGAAACATCCACAAGCATCATGAATCACCACAGAAGCATCCACAACAAGTCAAATTACTACAATCACATCATATTCTTTCAGGAACACCAACTAAAGCAACAGAACAACTGTCAGAACACAAATACTCATAACTCAATCAAATCTTCATGCAAACCTCTGAAACTTCATGTGGATAAACTTGATATACTTGTCAACAAACCCTTTAATTTGCAACCTCTTATCATCAATATATTGAGCTAGCCACCATACTGAACTTCACTGCTTCACCAACAACCTGCAACTTATTTTATTACAATTTTCTCAATATCCTCGACATATACAGCCTTAAAGACATTAATTCCAATAGTGTTGACAACAATGACAACCACAAATCAGCAATATCCAACAGTACCAAGTTGACTTCCAATGGCTATGAGGAAAGAGTGAGAGTCAATAGTTTGAAAAAATTTAATCAAATATGTGTATTTTATGATTTATCTTACATGTCTTGAAAACTATCCACAATAAGGGAATATGGATTTTGAGGCAAAAGTTGGGTTTTGGGGGATCAAGGTTAATAATTATGTTAATGTGTAGGGATATATGTAGATAAAGTAGATATTTTAGGTCAAATGCATGGGAATGTGTGATGGTCGGAGTTAGTGAGAGTGGACAAGGTGTGAGACTGAAATAATGAAACTTTTAAAAAGTATTTTTGTTTGTCTTCAAGATTTTGTTTTACACTAGCATATAACTAGTTTTTAGGAAAAACAATTGCTATTATTTTGAAATAGAAAGAACAAAACTCAACTAGAAATATTTTAAAGTGAACATTTAACTTATAAAACAATGTATTTCCTAAGATAAAACTAATAGTTAGGTTGGAATTTGTTTACTATAGAAAATACAAAAAAAACAACAAATTAGATTTAGAAGTGAGAGTAATAGGGAATGAAGAACCTAGGATAGAAGATAGATCTCATTACCAAGGATGCTAGCACAATGCATTAGCATTTGAATGATGTATTGTTAATGTACTATTATCCATATCATGCAATACAATCCCAATTATAAATTGTCATCTTGATAAGACATGAAACTCAATTGCTTATCTAGATTTCAACTTCCCTACATGACAAGAGATAAAAATGAAGTGCAATAACAAAGAGGAAGATTCTACATGATACAATTAAAATAGCTAAATTAAATGAAATAAAAAATGAACAAGAGAAGGGAAGAGAAGAAAAAAAAATTGTGTATTTGAATGCTTTGAAAACCTATTTCTTAGACAAAAGAGAATATTTGGATTGCTTACGAACTTGCCACAATGGTTAGATCCCTATTTTAGCCTTTTGTATTCCATGGGAATAAAGGTAAAAATGAAATAGAAATATGTGTGCACTTAGGCAAAGTGAGTCTAGAACTAAGAGAAACACAATGCAATCTTTAAATATTACTCCTAGGTAGGAAAATGGTCGTAAAGCTCCTAATGTGCCAACAAAGGTGTCTTCGACAAAGAAACCTTATAACAATAAAAATAGTAAATGACAATGAACAAAAATAAAATAAAAATTTGAACAATATCACATGTAAATCATAATGGTTGTCCTTAATAATGGTAAGAGTTCACAAATACAATGTTGGACTATTGAGAGTGCTTGAATTTTGTAGAGGGCTACAAAATGTTAGAAATGTAGCTTGAGAGATTAGAGATTGAGTGTTCCCTTCAAAATTAGAACCAAAGTGGAATACAAAGAGGCATACAATTTAAGCTTGCCATTGGGATTCATCCCAAGGAAATCATAATACATGCCCAATTGAAGAATGGTAGCAACATTCAAAGAAAATAAATGTTGTATGAATTAAATATCAATGGACTCTACCACATCACATATACATCTATGTATTGCATTAGGATCAGTACAATAGTTTATCTTGTAATATTTGGCTACAAAGCTACCCAAAATGCAAATTAATGATGCAAAGCAAGAAAAAAAATAGAATTGAAAGAATAACTTACATATTTTATTCAATAAAAATGTAAAGAATATTAGAATAATTTATTTAAAATGAACTATACATGAGTATATAAGATATATCACCTAGGAGAATACAAACACAACCAATGTGGGATAATGTGTAAAAAATCCCTTAAGAAAACTTAGCCTAGTATAGAAAGGACCTAAGTGAAGAGCTAGCTAGGAAATGAGCGAGTTAGATAATGTACACCTTTCACATTGACAACCCCTTGTAAGTAAAAATTAAGGGAATAAAATAATAAAATAGTCAAAGATGGGTTCAAAGTACAAGACCTAATGAGGTACCCATGTAAAAACATATGCTTAAAATAGAAGAGAATGAGAAAACTTGGTGGGAAAAAAGTCCCCCATGAGAGGAAAAGATGAGAAGGGTAAGTACTCACCTTGAAGAAATGTCTTGCATCCCTAAAAGAGCTCAAAGATGGATGCAATTTCTCTTAATGAAGGGTTTGGTGAAGATATCTGCAACCTACTCTAGTATTTAACAATAGTACAAATCAATTACTTACTGTAATATTAGCTCCCTGAGAAAATGCATGCGGATTTGAATGTGTCGGGTTCATTAATAATGGATCATTTTCTTCAAGATCTAGATGACTTTTGGCTATCACAATAGATGGATGATGGTTTCGAAAAAGTTATTCCAAGTTTAGTGAGAATATTTTGAAGCCAAATTGCCTCAGTGGAAACATTGATAGCTCCTTGATACTCAATCACAGTCAAAGAAAGAGCAATAGCATGTTGCTTCTTTCTCTACCAATAAATTGCACTATAACTAAAGTGAAATATGTAGCCATGTGTAGACTTGTGATCATCAAGATCACTAATCCACTTAGATTTTGTGTATTTAATCAAATCTGAATCTATACCTACTACATAATAAATCACATAACTATCAGTTCCTTGTATGTAGTAAAGAATATATTTGGTTTCCTTCCAATGATGTTCATGAGGCTCTATTATGAAGCATGTAACCATGAAAATTACAAATAAAATTTTAGGACATGTATGAGACAAGTAGATCACGTTATAAATAAGTGAATGATACAAAGTTGCATCATCAAGTGGTGTGGAACACCACCTTAAGCTTAACTCTAGACAGAAAGGGAGTCAATGCAAGATTAAAATAAACCATGCAAAAATGAGCTAGTAAATCAAGAGCATGCTTGGGATGGGAAAGAATGAACCTAGAAGAGGTTTTAGTGATCTCAATCTTGAGAAAGTAGTACAAGAGACCCACGTCAATCAAGGAAAATCTATCATGCAAACCAATCATGGCTCCACTAATGATGGATGTAATACTCCCTGTGACAATCAAATCATTGATATATAGAATGAAAAAAAGTGTTGGTGTGAATAAAGTATTTTTCCTAACTAGTTCACCTAGTAGGTCCTATTCACATGTTAATTTTACTTAGGTCCTAGGAATCTTTCTAGAAGTCTTAGTTGGTATTAGATCTTATCTTTTATCAACTAATTATTTTGTCCTGGGTCATTTAGTACTAGTTGTCTCATGACATAGGATTAATACACTTGTCATAATCTTGTTTAATCCCATGTATCACCTTAGTTGTATAACCAAGTGTGAAGAAGAAAAAGTGATCCTAGATCTAACTAGTAGATTGACTAGGATTAACTCTTCTTTGATTCCACATTCGAACCTAAGGATTGATGATTGGCTAGTTACCACAAGGGAGAGCCAATCTGCTAGGGTTTGATTATTTTGTGTTAAAAAAAAGGAGAAATTTGATATGTATTTTAATAATCATATTTGACATAAATCCTAGATCTAAAAATGTAATTATCAAAGATGAAACTAAAATTTTTGGAATAGTTACAAATTTGAGAAGTGTAGATATTTGTGCAACTGTCATAAAAATATGAACCTAAATTTGGGGTTTAAGGGCTAGGATGCACTTGACCAAAGATGCTTCTTTTTAGGGTCTAAAAACTTCAAATGTTAAGTTATAGTATGCACTATATTTTCTTGTAGCCTTATGTTGATGAAACCTTCAAATCTAATCTACACACATGAGAATAGAGGGAAAGGTTGTGCTATATAGGGCTTGCCTAAGTCAAAACATGTCTTGGTGTTCCCACCTCCACAAACAACAAATGATGATGGTAAATAGGGCTTACCCTAGGTTGGGTAAAGGACAAATAAATAATAATTGACTGAAATAACAAATGATAATAGATAATGTTACCTTAGATATGAAATCCTCCTCAAAGTAATGTTCACACCATAAGTTGCCACCAAAGGTTGTTTGGTTGATGTTTGAATTTCTTGAATACCTGCAAGAGGTTATTTCACAAAACATAATAGATTTTTGTAGGTAGCATGTAGAGGATAACTTATACACATTTTCACAATAAGAGCCTATTAGTGCATGATTGATCATAATAGATTCTAATGTTCAAATGAGAAGATTTAACTTGTTTATATACATCCTTGTTGATATTTTTGATTATAGACCAACCTGGGATCCTATTTAATTCTCCAAGGATTGATACCAAAGCATGAAAATTTGAAATAGGTAAACTTTAAGGTGAAGGGAACCCTCACCCCTAACTAGGTGCTTTAGGCCCAAATTTTTTATGTTAGGGATTTTAATTTATTTTCTCTATAGACCCAAAACGAATAAATTAGTAATGTAATTAATACTATAGGCCAAATAGCGTGTCAATATAGTGTAAAATGGTTAGGTTCAACAATTTATGACACTAACATTGCATTATATCAATTATAGTTTCTCTAATGGCCTACGGGAGCGAGAGTGGGAGTTTGGGTGGGAGGTTAAGTTTGAATTCTAGAAAGGGTGATTCAGAGGATGCCTTTGAATCTAATGATGATGAAGATGTTGAAGGTGGTGTGGGTTCGCAGGACGGTTTTTCTGTTGTTACTTCCTTTTTGGTTTCTACTCTGGCAGAGGTAAGGTAGTTTTCTATTGGTTTAGAGGGTGCTCGATGGTGGGTTCTGCTTCCTTTTTATGGATTTTTCTTTGGTGTTGTGGACATGTTGATGGTTAGCGCAGACCTGTTGCTAATGGTGGCCTGTGTGTAGGTTCCTATCAGTTGTTGGCATTGGTATTTAAGGTTCTTCTGTGTCTGGGTTATCTTTGGCCCAGACATCTCTCCTTCAGCTGCTTCTTTTGGCCACACACTGCTATCGTGGTTTATTGAAGCTCTCTCTTCTATGTTGTCTATGTTGATTGTTGGCCCGTGGGTTCCTCAACTTTGATATAGCAGCTTCTACTTTGTGGGTTTTTGATACTGGAGCGTCCAACGGTGTAGGGAAATCTTGCATCACCCAAAAAAAATTGTTTTCTTTATTTTCTTTAGTTGTTTTGAGTCCCATGATGGCACTTAGGGGATATAAGACTGTTAGGCATCACAAATAGCAAAAAATGAGCACTTACTATTTTTAGTAAGTTAGCCAAAACGGGCTCGTATGGACATGAAAATTTACCCCAAGGAGCAAAGCAGAAAAACATTTTTGGTCGCGAAAGAATCACCTCAATACTCTGCATGGTTTGGAAGAAATTAAAGTTTATGTCTCAGGAAATTTCTCCAATGCAGCTTCAAATTCATATATAAAACTTTAGAGGCCTCGAAACGGCTCAAAAAGTGGTTGAACCGACCTACGGTGGATTTATGTGTTGTATAGCCCATTGAGAGCTTTCCGATGATATGCAATAATAACGAATTGGACACCCAGATCAAAAGTTATGGCCCTGTGAAGTTGGTCCTCTAAAAAGTGAATTTCATAAAAATTTCTTCCTAGGCCAGAAATCGGACAGGACTTTTGGTGCCAAAACAAAAGGGGAAATTTATACTTTCTAGAACATTCTAGGGCAATTATTGGGGAAAATAAAAAGGGTTAAGTGGGGTTTGTAGAAGGTGGCTCTGAATAATAGATTTTCTTTTATGAGTTGATTTTATTGTAATGAATCAAGCCCATGAGGTTGTAGCATGTAAGTTTTGAATCTGTAATTTTCTTATCTAAAAATAATTGAAAGTGGGTTATTTTTCTATCTCACATTTTCTGTGTTGGTATCTATTGTTGTGATTTCTGTGGGTTTGGGTAGTGTGGCCCTCATCAAGTGGTATCAGAGCAGGAGTTCCTGAGCCTGTAAAAGAGCACCAAATGTGAGGCAATTACAGTAGGACTTGTGAGTGTGGGTTGAATTCAAGATGCCTCCAACATGTGCCTACTATCGTAGAGGTGGAGGCCAGGGTGGAGGAGGTCCACCTAGAGATGAAATCAGAGCCCTTAGAAGGCAATTAGAAACCTTGCAACAACAAGTTCAAAGAAGAGATGTGCAACGAGACATAGATGAAAGTGAAGATGAAATGGGGGAGGAAATGGAAGAGGAAGAGCAGGATCCAATGGATCCTGGAGAAACAAGATTGTTGCAAGCAATCTCAAGCATTGGGAAGAGACCTAAAATGGAGGTTTCAACTTTTAGTGGAAATCTAAATCCTGAGGAATTGATTGATTGGATCAATGACATGGAGGATTTTTTTGAGTTTGAGGAGATTGAAGATCCTCACAGAATGAGGTTTGCAAAGACAAAATTGAAAGGTCACGCCAGTATATGGTGGAAAGAGGTCCAGTTAGAAAGAGGAAGACAAGGGAAAGATAAAATTTCCAGATGGGATAGAATGGTGTCAAAATTGAAGAAACAATTTATTCTAGTTGATTACTGTTACACATTTTTCGCCTCAGCTCAAATGGAGGAGCTGGCTGATTATTATTTACCGTAAAGTGGAATTGCAGATTGGATTTTAAATGTTGTTTCACATTATCATTATGCATTGAATATCAGTTATGCATTTTAGTGAAGTTATGGAGTTGCAGAGTGCCATTCAGATGTTGCAGATTTAAAAGAAATACAGAATTGAGTACATGAGCAAAATAGCATTTTAGATGCTTTTATTCATTTCGTAAAGAACTCATATTTTTACAGGGGTTCATTTGATTTCACAATTAGAATAGTATTACAACATTGCATAAATGCATTTTTCTTTTCAACTGAAAAGTAGAATTGAAATCAAAGATCCACACAAGCCGTGGATATAACTGTGACTATGACAATGTATTTCTAACAACACATTGCACTACTGAAGATGCAAAATGAAAACACATAAGCAACAGCATAGTCATCATTGCATGATTATCGACACTTGATGTTGAATGGTGCACCTCGTCATCTCCAGCCTCGTCGACCTGTAAGAGAAAAAAAAGGGTGTTAGTGGCTCCGACTATGATGTAATCTATATGATGCACCGACAATAGTACATCATACTATTAGCAATGCATTGAAACAATCAGTTAAATGCAGTATGGAAGAAGTGAGCTGAAGAAGAAGTATCAACATCATAATCAACATGTTCCATTTTTTATGCTAACACTATTTGTTTCCTTGTGCAGGTATAGGTAAATTCATGAAGCAGAACATTATTCGAAGACCGAGCATGTGGAGTAAAATGGGCTCCCACAAGGGTAGAGCCCGACATGCTGCCCTATGCATTAAATGGGTTGTTTTTGAAAGATATTTCATCATATACATCAAACAAAGTGAAATACAACTGGAAGAGTAAAACAAAGTTATCCATCAAGTAACGAAACCAACTGTGCATTCATAACGATCAACATTTCTTTCTGAAGGCTACAGGTGAACAGTGAGTTTAGTTCACTTAAGGAATTTAACTAAGTGCATTTGCATCAGAAATTGCTAAATTACTTCATTTTCTGTGCTGATTATAATCATATGTCGTGTGAATTTCAATTCATCATTTCTCTTTTCGATAGTGAACAGGCATACATATGCCTTAATGTTTTGTTCTAATTTTCATCATCAAAGAGAACAGTTTCTGAGAGCAGTTTATGCAGTGAAATATAAAAATGCATGAAGAGTACCATGTTTCTCATGAATACAAATATAGACAATGCACCTGAGTGTTAGGGGAATTTCTAATTCTGAGTTGACTAGTGAAGAAATACTACATTATCAATGGGTTTAGTGATAAAGAGATCGTTCCAGGATAATAAGGGAAGAGTAAGTTTTTTCTTTCCAAAATAAGTTCTGAGTTGTTAAGCTATACATACGAGCTAGTGAGCAGCATGTGGTCATGATGTTACAATGATTCATTTTTGGTTTCCCTATGGATTTTCCATGATAAGGATAAGGAGTGTCAGAAGGACATTAAAATACAGACAGATTACAAACAAGGAGATCATTTTCTTCTCAATGAACAAATACAAATCTTTCTCAAGATCCATGTCAATGACAGTGCTATAACAAGAGGTTAGTTGCTCTTATCAAAAGAGGAAAATGATAATGAATCAAGTTCAGGTGTCATACAACTATCAAAGGATGTACAGAAATGCCAAAATGAAAACTGGGTGTATGAGTCAAACGAGTATAAACAAACACACAAGTTCTTGTTATTCCATCACGTTCTTATATATACTTCTGAAGGCATTTTTTAATCAGGCAATAGTGATGCAATAAGTGGCTCTCTTTCAAAAATGTACAGTATGCTAATGAGGTTAAAATAAGGACAAACATTCAAGATATCTTTTGTTACAAAGGTGAAAGCTGCTGTGTTAAAATTAAGGAGGGACAAAGAGAAACAACTGTTGTGTTTACAGTAAGTAAGCATAGATACAGTATATTTAGGAGGTCATTCCCGAGTATAGCCATGCTGGAGGGAGTTATAAGTGTCAAGCAAGTGAACTTTCCAGATCCTGAAAGAAATGCAAGCAGGTATACAGTTTATCACCATTTCAAGCAAGTATGTGAGATTGAGTTCTGTCAGAAATTAAATACATGCTTTTGCTTTGAAAAATTCCAAAACCCATGATATTGTTTTGTTTCAGAAGTGTGGGGTAAATCACAGTGTATTCTAGCTCGAGCCATATGGATAAAATGAATAACAATTACTTCATAGTCTCTAATGCTTTCAAATATAGAAAAATGCATTTTTCTTCAGAAATTTTGAATAACATCATGAGGTTTTGCTTTCGAAAGGTACAAAAATATGATAATTTATGATACCCATGTGGGTTTTTCATGAAAACAGCAGTATGACTACAAATATGAAAAATTTTGTGATAAATCGAGCTCAGGAAAGACAGAAAATGCATTTCTCTTTCGAAATTTTAAATACCCGCATGTGGGTTTATTCTCAAATTACAGAAAAATGGAATTTCCTTAAAAATTTCAAGTACCCATCTTCAGCTTAGCTTCAAAAATGCAAAAAAAGATAGCTACAGAAATACCCATGTGAAATCTATAGGAAATGGCAAGAATATAAAAGAATACAAACTCTCGGATTTGAGTCGAAATACAGAGAAAGTAAAATATAGTTTTTTTCAACTTTCTGTCATACCCACAAACAAAAATGTTATTAAATTAATATAATGGAGATTTGTTTGTTCTAGGTCGAGCCCAAAATCTGCAAGAATGCTTCCTATAGTGCTCTTTTGGCACGACCTGTACATGGCCAGAAGTTTATGAAATAAGAGAATTTTTTAGAGTTTCTACAGAGCAAAGAAAATTACCAGCTTATATTTCTGTTAGAGTCTAAAGCCGCGGCCATAGCTTCCTCTTTAGCTTCCCAAGGCATGGTTCAAGTTTCCAAGTGGTGGCCAAGCTCTCACTAGTGAATGGAACCCGCAATGAAGGTCGAGCTTACACAGCAGCACAGAAAACATACAGAAAATACAATATGAGGTGACAGTAGAGTATATTAGCCACGGCTTTGAGGCCAAAATGAGCAGAATACAAAGCCATAAAGTTTAAGAACACAAAGCTTACCTCTGCACAGTGAAGGAGAACAAGAGTTCAAGTCAAAATTTCCATAATCTCCAGTCAAGCTCGAACTCATAATGGTATGGTGAAGTCAAAGAAAGAATAGAAGATCATAAACAAACTTATGCAGACCACGCCCTTAGGGTTTGTTGATTTTCAAAATAATGAAGTGGAAAAGCTATTTTGCCATGAAAAGAGGCTCACTCGCTGGGGATTCGGTCAACTAAAGAGAAGATGAAGATTTCGGTGCACACGGGCTCGAATCCAACATCATCATAGTCGCGTTGTTCATGCAGACAAAATTTCTTTCTTTCCAAAGAGTCACGGGTGTGAAATGATGAGAATTAGGGTTTGACCCTGTTTTGATCAAAGCCCTAATTCAAGCCTTGTGAAGTTCTAGAATGTTCATTCAAATGCACATGTTGAATATCAAACGGTGGCCGAACCCATAGTCTCTTCCTTGTGATTTATTTAAGCCTAAGTTTAAATCAATGATTATGTAAGGCCAAATTTCTTATGCCTAGGGTTGTGTCTAGGGACTTTAGGATTTGAGCTAAAATTATCTTATGCCTTAGAAAAAATGAATTGAGACTTGAGCATCTTAATGTTATTGTTTTATGTGAAGACAATGAGATAATATTTGTGAATACCCTATGACTTAGGGTTAATTATTTTTAGGGTTTTTTTTTATTTTTGATTGATTTTGGAGAAATCAATGATGGAGTTAAAAGGAAGATTATGTAATATGTTTTTTTGATTTTTTGAGAAAATCAGAATGATATCTTGGAGAAATAAGCAGTTTTATTTTTGAAAAAGATTTCCAATCTTTAAATTGCAAAAAATAAGGCAAATTGTAAAAATTTGCATCTTGTAAAGCAGAGGCATAGAAGCAATATTCTATAAGTTGCTTTATGTTTTCTTGCTATTTTTAGCAGATCTTTGATTGGCTTTTCCTCTTGGTCGGATTCCAGACTTATCTTGGAGAGATAGGGTGTTTTTGTGCTTTTAAAGCAGATTTAGCCTATTTTTAGAGGCTTGACAGGTTCATCATAAAAGCATTGTGCTTTTTTATGCTTTTAAGCAGTTTTTTGAGTTTATTTGAAGCCTTTTTTCCTTGAGTTTTTTCTAAGCTTGGATTAGGGTTTCCTTGAGAGTTCTTTTGATAGATTTAGTCTTTCATCTCTCCATTCTCAGTAGTTCAGATTGGAGTTTCTGGCTCATACCCTTTTTGAGCTTGTAAACCATTTTGGTACTCAATTTTTAGATTCAGGCAAAGACTCTTTCAGCTTTTAATAGAGCAGCAAATTTCTCCTTCTTATTTTTTGTCTCAAATTTTGTAATGGCAATCTGATGTACTTGTGTTTTCAAATTGAAATCCTTTTATGTCTTGCTGTTATAGGTGGTGTTTCAGAGTTACATGTTTCAGGTTGCATGTTGTATTTGTTTTCCAGATCTTCATGCAAATCATTGATGGGATGTGTGCCAATGAGACTGTGAGGATTACTACAATTGAGAAATTGTTATGAGTGGTTAGATCTGAATTCTTATAAGTTTGGTGAATCATCTTTTAGAAATAGGTTTTTATGTTCAGTTATTCTTCATCCCTTTCCTCAGAAGCTGTTTTAAAATAGAATTCATCATTCAGAGAACCAGCTCACTCTGGAGATTCCTCTTTTGTGTAAGATCACCCACATCTGAAAGAGGTTTCCATGTTTCAGTAGTTTGTTGAATACTACATTCAGCAGGGTGCAAAACTATTGATAACAATTACAAATTGGAGCTACTCAAGAAGATGCAGAGCTTGAGGCAAGGAACAAGGATAGTGAAAGAATAGATAGAGGAATTTCACAAGGTCCTGATTCAGACAAGACATTTTGAGACGAATAAGGAGAAATTTTATTTTTATATTAATGGGTTGAAGCCAAGCATAGAGGAAGAATTGGCACTAGTAAGAATGACCTCCATTGAAGAAGCTTATCAGTTTTCTCTCAAGGTTGAAGAAAGGTTGAACAAGAGGTTTGAGAGAAAACAATGAGGTGGAGGCTATGGAGGAAAGACCAATGGACGGTCATATGGAGGTTGAATTGAAGATCAAAAGAAGGGTGAAGGTTCTAGTAGTAGCCAAAACCAGAAAGGAGATAACACCTACCGTCCTCGTGATCATATCAATGGAGACCAAAGAGGAAGGGGAAGATCTAGACGAGGATCAGGAAGAGGAGGCTTTCATGGAACCTATTTCTAGTGTGGAGGACATAGAGCCTATGAGTGTCCTCAACATCAAGGAAGGACAAATAGAAGACCTGAGGGTAATGCACGAGTTGCACATGTAGATGAAGATGTTGAGTCTTCACATTCTAAGGATGCAAAAAGAGGAGAGGTTCTTGTTACTAGAAGAGTCTTTCTAAATGAGGAGAATGATCCAACTCAAAGGAAGAATTTGTTTGACACCAAATGTAACTGTGAAGATAGATTTTGCAATGTTATTATAGTTGGATGTAGTATTGATAACCTTGTTTCAGAAGAAATGGTTAGTAAGTTGCGGTTGGAGAGAAGAAGGCATCTGAACCCATACCGGATTGCTTGGTTGCAAAAAGACCATAAAGCCTTGGTGACTGAACAATGTTTGGTAAAGTTCAAGATTGGAAATTACCATGATGAGGTATTGTGTGATATTATGCCTATGGTTGTTTGTCATATGTTTTTTGGCAAACCATGGCAGTTCGATCAACGAACAATACATGATGGAAATGTCAACACCTATTCTTTGACAAAGGATGGAGTTCATCATAAGTTGAAGCCCTTGAAGGAGACAGAGGAAAAGGTATGCAGTAATGCAATAATTTGTTTGGTTGATGGAAGAAAGTTCCTAGAAGGTATGAAGCATGAGCATATGTGTTTTGTATTGATCCCTAGAGTTGATAAAGAATACTACTGAGGTACCTATAGAGGTTTCATCTTTTATTAATTAGTTTTAAGCTATTATTTCTGATAACTTACCTGAGGGTTTGCCTCCTGTAAGAAAGATTAGTCATCAGATGGATCTGATTCCTGGAGCTAGTTTGCCGAATAAGGTAGCTCATCGTATGACTCCAGCAGAGAGCGAAGAGTTGAATAGACAAGTGCAAGAGTTATTGTGAAAGGGATTGATCAAAGAGAGTTTGAGTCCATGTGCACTACCTGCAGTACTAGCACCAAAGAAGGATGGGGAATGGCGGATTTGTACAAATTCTAGAGCCATCAACAAGATCACCATCAAGTATAGATTTCCCTTGCCAAGAATGGATGACATTATGGATTGTTTGAGTGGACCTGAGTACTTCATGAAGATAGATTTGAAGAGTGGATATCACCAGATCTAGATTAGAGAAGGAGATGAATGGAAGATAGCCTTCAAAACCAAGGAGGGCTTGTACGAGTGGTTAGCCATGCCTTTTGGGCTAACCAATGCACCGAGCACATTTATGCTACTTATGAATGAGGTATTGAAAGAATTTTTAGGAAAATTTGTTATTTTTTATTTGTATAATATTTTGATTTTTAGTAAGACATTGGAGGGGCACTTGATGCATATCTGAAGAGTTCTTGAGAAGCTGAGGGAGGAGAATATTTTGATTAATTTGAAGAAATGTAGTTTTGTGAAGAGAGATTTGGTGTATCTAGCATTTATGTCTCAGTAGAGGGTCTCAAAATGGATCCAGAGAAGGTGAGAGCTATCATTGAATGGCCTACTCCAGGGAGTGTTATAGAGGTAAGATCATTTCATGGTCTAGCAAGCTTTTACAAAAAGTTTATTAAGAATTTCAATAGTATTTGTGCACCTCTAATTGAAGCGATGAGAGGGGATAGAAAAGAGTTTAAGTGGACTACAAGAGCAGCCAAAAGTTTTGATATGTTGAAGAAGAAAGTTATAGAGCAACCTATTTTGGTACTTCCATATTTTAATAAGGTCTTTCAGGTAGATTTTGATGCTAGTGGCACTACCATAGGAGTTGTTTTGAGTCAAGAAGGTAAACCTATTGCCTATTTTAGTGAGAAGTTAAAGGATGCTAAGAAGAAATATTATGTCTATGATCAAGATTTTTATGCTATAGTTCAAGCTTTGAAGAAATGAAGACACTATTTGTTGCCAAAAGAATTTGTTTTATATATTGATCACCAGGCTTTGCAGTATCTCAATAGTCAAGGAAAGTTGAATCAAAGGAACTTAAAATGGGTTGAATTTTTGCAAAGTTATACTTTTGTTTTGAAGCACAGGAGTGGAGGTCAAACAAAGTTGTAGATGCCTTAAGTAGAAGGAAAAATTTGTCGATAGCGACTAATATAGAGGTTGTTGGGTTCAATGAACTCAAGAGTTCGTATCTATAATATCCAAACTTTGCAGAAGCTTGGAAGGCTTGTTTGGAACCTGTTAGATTGGATAGGATGAGATTGTTGGATTTCTTAATCCAAGATGGGATGCTTTTTAGGGGAAGCCAATTATGCATTCCAAGGAGTTCTATGAGAGAGAATCTAATCAAGGAGAATCATAGTGGAGGATTGGCTAGACATTCTAGTTGAGATAAGACCATTGCTCTTATTAGTGAGAATTATTATTGGCTATAGTTACAACAAGATGTGAAGAAGTTTGTAGAAAGTTGCAAAGTATGTCAGATGTCGAAAGGGACAAGTCAAAATACTGGATTGTATCAGTCATTACCTATACTTGAGAGGCCATGGGAGGATATTAGCATGGATTTTGTTCTTGGCTTTCCAAGGACATAGAGAGGGCATGATTCCATATTTGTGGTGGTGGATATATTTTCAAAGATGGTACATTTAATTCCATTTCATAAGACTAGTGATATTTTTCATGTTGCAGAATTGTTTTTTAGAGAGGTGGTGAGACTACATGGTTTACCAAAGAGTATAGTTTCAGATAGAGATACCAAATTTGTTGGTTATTTCTAGAGGACATTATGGAAGAAGTTGAAGATAGATTTGAAGTTCAGGTTTGCACACCATCCATAGACTGGTGGACAAACAGAGGTGGTGAATAGGAGTTTGGGCAACCTGCTAAGATGCTTAGTGGGAGATAAACCAAAGGGATGGGATTTGATTTTACCACAGGCAAAATTTTCTTACAACAATTATGTCAATAAGAGCACTGGTAAATCACCATTCCATATTTTATATGGGAGTAGTCCAAGAACTACTTTTGAATTGAGAAATGTGGATAAGGGGGAGAAGAGTAGTTCTGAGGCTGAAGATTTTGTTGAGCACCTGAAGAATTTGCATGAAGAAGTGAAGAAACACATCAACAAGATGAACTCACAATATAAGGCTTAGGCAGATCAGAAAAGGAGGTATAAGGAGTCCCAAGTAGGAGATGAAGTCATGGTTCATTTGTGAAAGGAAAGGTTTCTAGTTGGTACATATAACAAATAACAAGTTAAAGATGAAGAATTTTGGACCATGCAAGATCCCGAAGAAGCATGATTCAGGAAATGCTTATGAGGTAGAGTTTCCTAGTGGAATAAAAATTTCTCCCGTGTTCAACATTGCTGATTTGACAGACTATCATGAAGGTGATATAGAGGAGGGTCCAATAAATGAACAGTTGAAAATTCCAACACCTACTTCAAAGATGGAAGAGATAGAAGAAATATTGGATAACCGTGTGGGTAGAAGCACAAGAAACAGGCAATATGTAGAGTACTTGGTGAAATGGAGAGGAAGGTTTGTTGAAGATTCATCATGATTATCTGAGGCTGAGGTTAACCATCTGGGTTTCCCTCTAACTCCTAAGAAGTGACAGGGTCACTTTTCAAATTACCTTGGATGTTTAATGTAGGAGCATCCAGCAGTGTAGGGAAATCTTGCATCACCCAAAAAAAAAGTGTTTTCTTTATTTTATTTAGTTGTTGTGAGTCTCATGGCACTTAGGGGATATAAGACTGTTAGGCATCACAAATAGCAAAAAACAAGCACTTACTATTTTTTAGTAAGTTGGCCAAAATGTGCTCGTATGGACATAAAAATCTACCCCAAGGAGAAAAGTAGAAAAACATTTCCGGTCATGAAAGAATCACCTCAATACCCTACACGGTTTCGAAGACATTAAATTTTTTGTCCAGAGAAATTTCTCCAATGCAACTTAAAATTCAAATATAAAACTTTAGAGGCCTTGAAACGGCTCCAAAAGTGGCCAAACTGACTTATGGTGGACTTGTGTGTTGTAGAGCTCGTTGAGAGCTTTCCAACGATATGCAATAATAGCAAATCGGACACCCGGATCAAAAGTTATGGCCCCGCGAAGTTGGTCCTCTAAAATATGAATTTCATAAAAATTTCTTCCTAGGCCAGAAATCAAACAACGAGACTTTTGGCGCCAAAACAAAAGGGTAAATTTGTACTTCTAAAACATTCTAGGGTAGTTATTGGGGAAAATAAAAAGGGTTAAGTGGGGGTTGTAGAAGGTGGCCCAAATAGTGCAAAGTGGCCCAAATAGTGCAAATTGTGGCTCTGAATAATAGATTTTCTTTTTTGAGTTGATTTTGTTGTAATGAATCAAGCCCATGAGGCTATAGCATGTAAGTTTTGAATCTATGATTTCATTATTTGAAAATAATTGAAAGTGGGTTGTTTTTCTGTCTTGCATTAAATTCTGTGTTGGTATCTGTTGTTGTGATTTATGTGGGTTTTGGGTGGTGTGGCCCTCATCAGTTTTGTTTTCTTTAACTTAGTCTTTGGGAATGTGGTTTACTTGTAGGCCTTTCCTGGTGCTGCTTCATTAGTTGTTTATTGGCGGAACCCTGTGCTAGGGGTTTCTTTTCTCATTGGCTTTGGCTTTTGTTTCCTAGACTCACTTTTGGGTCTATTTTTCTTCTTGTCTTGGTGCTTAGTTGTGAACCCCCTCTCGGTTATTAATATTATTTATCTTTTGCGATTTGTTTCCTTCTTGGTAATGGTTTAAATTGGGTTGAGCTCCTTGTTGTCGTAGTTTTATAGGATTGTTGCTTTTACCACCTTTGGTCTTTGAAACTTTTATGGTTAAGGGGGGTAAATTTGTTATATTGGTTGAAGGTAACTTTGTTTCTCTTTGGGGTGGAGACTACCCTATTTTTGTTAATGGTCTCTATTCTAGTTGGTGTTTGTTTGTTGATGGGTGGGATTGATTTATTGTTTTCTCTTCAAAACTAGTTATGTGTGTTGTTTGAGGAGGTTTCTACTTCTTCCTGCAAGTACCTGAAGCCTGCACTATTAAGGGATGTTGCGTTAGCCCTTCTAAACCTGATTATGTCCAGGATCTATAGCTAGTGTCTCCTATAGAGGGGGAGATTGTTCGTTTTGAGGTGGAACCCTCTTTTTTGAGGTAAAGTTGGAAGTTGTAGTTCTGGTGAGAAATCTCTTATTCTGGTTCCTATTGAGGTCGAACTTGTATGAGAAGGAGAGATGTGGTTTTGGTGGGAAGGGGTTTTATTTCATCCTCTCTTATAGAGGGGAGCCCTCTCCTCTAGAGGTGCAGGTTGGGTTGGCTTTTTAGGTGGGATGGTGTTGTAGGGAGGTTGTTGGTTCACAATTTTCAGTTGTGTTTATCAAAACCCCTATTGAGGTGGGGTGTATGGATTTTCTAGTTCTTTTGCGACACAAGAATTTATTGGTGTCCATCATCATTAAGTTCTATGTTCTCCTTGGATCATATCTAGATTTTTTGAGTGACAGGTTGGTTATTTCTTGGCTGATACAAGTGGTGTCTTTGATCATCTAAGTAGGGTTCAAGGTCCCTATTAAAACCTAGTTGTAAAGGGTTTAAGATCCCTTCAAAACTTGTTTGTTGCAGGTTGAGTTGATTTGAATATCTGGGAATGGGTGTTGTTGATGGGTTGCAGATGGTTTGTTGATTATTTTCCTAGCAACTTCTTTGTATTGTAAAGGGTTTTAGGTTCCTTCAAAACCTTCTTGTATTGGGTTTTGGGTCCCATCAAAACCTATTTTCCCCTAATTAAAAACAATTTATGATGCTACATTTAGCCCTAACTTTAGTGAGAGTATGATCTTACATTCATATTCATACTAAAGGAATAGAGAAGATATATTTCTTTATCAAAACACTGAAGGGATGTGATAACACTAAGTGGAGGGTTGCTCAAGCCCCCAACTTAGGATCCCATTAATCCATAATGTTAAGAAAAACATGAAATAGATATATCACATGCAATACAAGGCAATATTTAGTCATATAAAATCTATTAAATAAGAAATCAATGGAGTACACATAAAAGAATACACAAAACACACATAAAGAAAACACAATGCATACGAGGAATACACAAAGCATACAAGGAATACATAGAGAAAACACATTGAATAAATAAATCAAACACACTGAATAAATAAATCAAAAACACATAATAAACAAGGAAAATTTATGGAATACACGAAGAAAACATACAAAATATATAATGCAAACATGATATACATGTAAAGAAAATATACATACAAATGGAACATAAAACAACAATGTTAATACACAAAAACTAAAGATATGATTCAACAAGGTAAAGAGGCCTTAGTGTGTAAGGTTGTCTCAATTACCAAGAATCATCTATTGAATACATAACATACACATCTAAAATGCTAAAATGATAGATAAAATTCCTCACAAGAATGCATATATCTATTGGCTAACAAGTTTTGTTATGCTAGGTGTAAATGTAAAATGCTCAAATTCATAGGCCAGCAAGCTCCATTATGTTAATTTTGTGGATTGTTTAGCAACCGGAGCACATAAAATTTTAACATCATGGGGGACACTTTAGCATCTTGAGGGATGAAATTGGTAACCACACCTTAGGGCCCCCTAAAATGTTTAACGTCAAAGGGGTCAATAAATGCTTAATATCATAGGGAACAAATTGATAACCACATCTTAGAGGACGTTATAAATGCCACCACCACCAAAGGGGTATGTCAATAAGTCAAATCTCACAAGAAACCAATGGAATATATGTATAAAAATAGATAGGATGATATGCCCCCCTTAAAATGTTAGCATACTTTCTATGCTAATATTTTAAGGAAAATAAAGGGGAAAGAGAGGATCCTCAAGAATGATGCACACCTCCAAAACTAGTTATCCTTTCCCCCTAAGTTTATAGACAAGGAAAACCATGCTTAGAGACTATCATGTTTCTATCATTGATGAAATCTGGTTGCACATAAGATGGCAATGAGAAAACACATGAAGCTAAAAATTCCACATAGTAAGGAGCAACATCATAGAAGATATTTTATCATTTAGAATGAATAAGTGTATCAATGCATGGAAGAGTGACAGCACCAACATCAAGAAGATGTTGTATTTTATTTATTAAGGCTTGAAATTCATCAGTGGACTGACCAATCACTTGATGATAAGCACAAAAATAGTGATTTTTATGAAACTTCTTATGTGTTGGATGAGGAAGAGTAATCAAGTGGGCTATGAGAAGCCTCAAAAAAATATGATCTTTCTTGGATAGAGGATAAGGAGTAGGAGACAATCCTTTCTCTTGTGAAGAAATTTTTGCTCGCTTACCACTAGAGGTTAAAAATGTAGTAGATGATGGAGGATGAGATATAGACAAAGTACAATGTTGGAAACCTAAACCTCTTTTAGAAAGGTATGGTGTAGACTTCACATGATCCTTAACTCCTTGTTTGATGTTTTCATTATATCTATTTTTAGAAAGAATTTTAAATACAAGCCCATAATGTTTTTCCAACTTAGATGTAGGAGGGGAATTCTTGTATGGTTATTTGTTGAAAAAGGAGGATCAATATAATCATGAGAAGAATTGATTCTTTCTAAAGAATGAAAATCCTTTTTAGGTGTTGAAATGCTAGGATTAGATATTTCCAACACATGAGGAACGAATGCTGAAGAACCCCTATCACCATCATGGGATGATGACGTTTGTGGATTTGTTGATGTGGAATAAGATTGAGAAAATGAAACAAATGATTCCTTAAGTTTAAATTGTAAGATTTTTTATTCACACAAAGGAGGGTGAAAAATCTAATGAACCCTAACCATCCAAAATTTACTTAAAGTTGAATCACTGCCATTGTTCAAAGGAGTTGTGTTGATATTAGATTTTTTTTATGCCACCTATAAAGAACACCAATCAAGTATATGAGACACATCTGGGTGTTATGGTTTTAATAAAGAAACATGAAACATATTATGAAGTCGAGCTAGAGTAGGGGATAGAGCAAGTCTGTATGCAACTGGGTTGATCACTTCCAGCACATCAAATGGGCACATGTATCTCGGATCTAGCTTGGATGACTTCCCGGGGATAATAGAGCTCTTATGCGGGTTGATTCTCAAAAATACCTTGTCTCCGACTATAAAGTGTCTAAAGGTTCTCTTTCTGTCGACATAGCTCTTTTTCCTATCTACTGCTTCCTTTTGTCTACTCTTGATAAGCCTCATCTTCTCTTCCATTTATTTTAACATCTCAAGACCCACTATGATCCTATCTTCCAATTTGTCCCAACTAATGGGAGTGCGACACTTCCACCCATACAAAGCCTCAAAAGGTGCCATACCTAAGGATGCATGATGGGACTTTTTATAAGAAAATTATACCAGTGGTAGGTACTCTTCCCACTTATATTGTTGATCCATATAGTACATTTGAAGGAGGTATTCTATAACCTGATTTACTCTCTCATTTTTACCATCGATCTGAGGATGATAGGCTGAACTAAAGTTTAACTTAGTTCCCAATGCTACATTCAAGGTCATCCAAAACCTAGATGTCATTCGTGTATCTCGGTCAAATATAATGGTCTTTGGCACTTCATGCAAACAGAAGATCTCCTGGAAAAAAATATTGGTTAGGGTCAATGATCCATCTGTAAGGTTCCTTGGAATAAAATGTGCCACCTTAGTTAACTTATTGACTACCACCAGAATGACATCATGCCTGTTCTTGCTTAGAAGTAACCCCTATACAAAATCCATACTGATCACTTTCCATTTATACTCAGGTATATCATGGGGATAAAGGAGCCCTGCTAGATGCACATGCTCAGCCTTGACTCGCTAACACTCCAAGCATCTGGCTACGTATTCCACTATGTCCTTCTTGAGTCTCAGCTAAAAGTACAAGACTTTCAGTTCTACGATCATCTTTGTAACTCCGGGGTGCCCTGAATATGGTGCATTGTGGACCTCATCTAGGACCAACTTCCTAAGTTCTCTAGAGTCTGGGATATGCATCCACCTTTGGTATCATAAGATACCACTTGGTTCAATCTCTACTCATTGAATTGATGGTCTATTGGATTCTCTTCTAGATCCTTTTTCACCCTCCCATAATGCTTATCACCTTGCAAGTGTTGTGTCACCTACTATTTTAGATTGAATATAATAGAGTTCATATCCGCCAGATGTCTTCGTCTACTAAGAGCATTTTCCGCTCAATTTTCTTTTCCTTTTATGTACTTGATTCCAAAGTCATACTCACTAAAGAATTCTATCCATCTCCTTTGTCGCATGCATTGAGGTTAGGTTGAGTGAAAATATATCTCAATCCTAGGGGATCTATTTTGAGCTCAAATGGCTTTCCCAAAAGATAATGTCTCCACATTAGCATGGCGTGCACTATGGCCACAATTCCAAGTCATGGGGTGCATAGCTGACTTCATGTTGTTCAACTTCCTAGACTCATATGCCACCACTTGCCCTTCTTGCATTAACACTTCTCCTACTCCATCTGCTTGTTTGTTGTCCATCGTTGTATGGATCTTGTGGTGTAGGTTCTTCCTTCCTTTCATGACCTCAGATTCTAAGGGAGATTAGAGGCATAATGATCTCCCCCACAAGTGTAACATCCATCACACGGTCCTCTTCAAGTTCTAGACTTATCTTCTTTTAAGTGTCCCTAGGTGTTGTTATAGACATCATTGCCCTTGTTATCCCTTTTATTCCTTCCACCTCGGTTGCCTTCTTCCTTTTCTAGAGGGTTGCCTTCTATTTTTAGGCTTCTAATTTGATGGGACTTTCTTCCTTTCTATCTGTCACCCTTCTGAAATCTTTTGTTTCTAAACCAGGGCTTAGAGTCCACTCCTTTACGAAGATTAGACAACTTTTACAATTTTTTCTCTTCATTTATATCCTTTTTCGAAGCTTTTTCCATAGTATGAGGATTGTGGAGATCCACTTCATCTCCAATGTGGGGTCTCAGTCCTGGTATAAACTTTTGGTTCCAAAAATGCTCATCAGCTTGATATTGAGGCACATACTTAAGGAAGTTGGTAAACTTCTTCTAGTACTGCACTACTGTCAGGCCTCCTTGGGTCATATTTTGAAATTCAGTCATTTTCTTGTTAAATAAAAGTTGTAGTAGCCACCTCTTTCTAAAATATTTAAGGAAAAATTCACAAGTAATCCCTTCTAGACGAAGTCTTCCTTCGGCCTTCTCATCATCCCACCAAGTAGAGTTGCTTCTCCAAACAATTGGTATACAGTCCAGGAATCCTTGGTTTGATCTGATAGGTTCTGAAGACCAAATTATTTTTCCATCTCTATGATCCAAGCCTCAGCCCCACCTCCAATAGCCTTTCCATCAAAATTCGGTGGTGTTACCTTCTTAAGATCCTTTCCTAGTTCTTCCTCAATCTGTCCTCGATTATGAACCCCTTCTCCTTTGTCAGGTACCTCATTCTTGAGATTCCAATCTTCTTGCACTCTTTGGACCTCTTGTTCCAAATGGTCTATTTGGGTTTCTTTTCGGTTCAGGAGTTCTAGGATTTGGTCTAGCCTCTTTCTTAGAACATTATCCTATCTGATATCACCCGCATCTTGTCTAGTGGTCACCATACTGACTCACACTCAACCTACATCACAATCATGTTTAACATTCAAGAACAAAGTTTTATGCTTTAGCTATTGCATATAATGCACATAACAAGCAAGCTAAGAAGGAAGAGAAAAGAAAAGATACACATTATCACACAAGATAAACTTCTAAGCTTCATGCATTTTCTCAACAAATTTTTTCTTTTATTTATATTTAAGTTGGATTTACATTGATCCTTATTAAAAGAAAAAATCTTCTCTAAGCAGTTCCCTCATTATCAAATAGAGGAAATTCCTTGGGATCCTCGTCTAAGTCTACATCTTCACTTTTGGGTGAGGCAGGATGTGCACGCAAGCACTCCTTCTCCTCCTTGGTCATCAGTGGCACATTAGGTCCACATCCTATTGGGAAATCTCTAAAAGCAGAGGGTTTCTTGATCTTAGGAGTTTTCTTGGCCTCCTCTATCTTCTTGCCTCTCTCCAAATTAAGACGTGTGAGGACATGTGCTAGATTTTCTTCATTAGGAATCTCGGGTTGATCTTCGGGTTTGGGACTCTCCTCATTAACAATTTTCTTTTTCATAGCCCTATTGGTTTTCCCTTTCTTTCTTCCTAACTTGGACCTTCCCATTTCCCTACAACCAACTCAATTTGGTCATTTTCTCGGTAACTTAAATCTAGTTATGGTTCCACTATTTCCTAGTTCAACCTTCGTGGGCTCATAGGCCTAGAGCTAAACCTTGAGGTCTGATACCAAATGTAATAGCCCAACTAGATTTAATTCAAATAAATAAATATTGACATCATGAATATCAATTTAATGACACAAATTCCATAGCTTATTCCATTTAGAAAATTTTATGTCATAAATCACAATAAATCTGAAATGAATAATTATATTCACTTCCATATTTCAATAGTTACATGCATGTTTGACTAGGCATTCAACACCTCTAATTCAATTCAAAATTACATAGTTTTCATATAAATACACAAATTGTTCCGTTTACATCAATAGAATTCTAATATGATTCCTTCATGACAGCTTGCCTCCACTAGTAGACGAGAATGTGATTGACGTGCTTTTCCACCCAACCACAAAGCATTGGTTCCCTAGATTCTTCAGCCAGTTGAAGAAAACCCAACCCTACACAGAACACTTAGCAAGAGATATAGTTTGTAAGGTGGAATTTGTGCGTGCCCAACTACATGCATTTCTATCTATTTTGTTAGAATATGCAAGTTCCATGTTAGGTAAATTCAATACAATAGAGAGAGGGTAAATAACATAGTTTGTTTCATTTACATATATATATAATAATTGATTGCAAAGCTTGGCCAAGATCATGTCGTATGAAATACAACTCTGGTTAGATTTGGAAAAGCAAATCTACTCTCTGGCACCTATTCCTTGAAATAAATCTTATAATATCAAGGGGTATCTCTCCCTTTAGACCATCCATTAGAAACATTCTATCATTCTACAGTCTACCAAGAATTCTTGTATCATTCCATTCAACTAAAATCAATAATATTCAATCTCACTTGGTATATTTTTTCATCTAACTTCATATGTACTTACAACTCAATATTGTTCCATAATTACAGTTTTTTTCCATTTTGTATAAAATTTATAGCTTGCTCAATAACTAAATCAAGATGAATCAGAAGGTATACTACATGTATGTGAGCATGCATAAAGGAATCCTTATGCATGATCACATATATGCTTGGAAATGAATAATTTAATATGCGTATGCATTCTGAAAAATATAAACCATTTTCTTTCTTACATGTATACAAATTCATAATCAAGAAAAAGAGAAGTAGCACTAGTTCAAATCAAATGTACTATTAAACCGGTTTATCAACCAAGTCTTCGGTTTGGATTCCCAATAATTAAGAAGGAACATCTACTTCACAGTCACTGGTTTTTTCATAAGAACTTTAAAGAACAAATCATTGCAAGAATAAAAACACTATTCATTCATTCTATTTTTAACTAAAAACCATCCTTGTTCCTTATCAATCAAATTTTCCATTGTTTTAGAGACACTGCAAATGAGTTCATACTTTGCCAAACAAATTTCCAATAAAGAGGGATTGATACACATTATCCACCATTGATATTATGATATTGATACCCCCTTGGGGTTTACCATCGGTGGCCGATGTCTATTCAACCACAAGTTCTAAACCCATACAAATTTATACTCATCAGTAAACATATGCATGCTCTCTACAAATTCATTACTTGACTTGCATATAAGTACTAGAAAATACATTGGTGCTCTCACATTTATATATATCAACATTCGGTGATTGTGTATATATGTATATATACCTTCGAATATATATATATACAAACATATTATATATATATATATCCATTTAATACTACAAAGTTTACATTACCCACATCCATGAAAGAAATGTCTATAGATGGCATAATAAATGTTACACATCAAACGATACATGTTTGACTCCACCATAGCCATTAACAGTGGTTGGAGATTGTTACTTAGATTTTGGGCCCCTTTCGAAAATCGACACCCCCATGTCAAAATCTCGGTTAAGCCTTAGGTCAAGCAGTGTTTTAGTAAAAGTTCCAAACCTAGGTGGTATTTTCATTAGTTTTCCTAAGTTCCCATTTTGCTGCCCAAGTTCTTTATTTCTCTGTTTTTCTTAAGCCTGGCGGTCTTTTGGGGTTTTGTTGTAAACATATTCTAAAGTCATTCTTTTACAGGTCAACAGTCCATACCCAAGGTTCGTGAACTAGTTGAAAAGACCATCGATGATATTTTTCAAAGCAAGGTGGGAATTGAAAGAGATTCTATAACTGTAGCAGTGATTTTCCAAGTTTTGTGAACTCTCCATATTACCGTCAAATCACAATTTCTAAGGAATCAAAGAAGTTATAATATAGTTGTTTTATTGAGGTGCATTTCAAATGAAGAAAAAGTTTCTTGTGTAAAAAGTGAATAAAAGAGATGCCATTCAGATACAACAAATTGAACAAAATTAAAACAAAATTGTTCATAAAGAGAAAAGTGACACCAGAGATATAAAACAATGTATTTTATTCTATGTGTGTGTATTGGTGGAAATACAAAATTTTATGTCGACTACAAAAAGGGGGAGCTAGATAGCATTAAAATGATAATTCTTTCATGCACAAAGGGAAAACATCGGCACACAGATCGCTTCCAACACCACTTGGAGGTGCTCTATCTAGGTAGGTGAAAGTAGATTTTCATGAGACTGTAGAAATTGGGCAAACATCCCCATGTTGTTCCTCACTAGCCCTACACATTGGAGGGTCACTGCTTCTTTGATGACTTTGTTCTAGGTTGCAGTTGCAATACAAATGGAATCACCTATCAGTCTACTCCATGGATAATTTTTGAGGCCAACAATAGCTACATTCACTCAATGGAGAAATTCTAGTCAGACCAGATGCTCCGTTGCCCTCATCCCCTAGTCTCGACTCCCGGAGGTGCAGATTACAATGTACACAAAAAACTCCAAGAGTGTTGTGTTGTGCACATGTACTTGGTTCATAAATGTCTATCCTAGTATGTTACACAACACCTCTTCTTCAACCTCACTGTCAACTATGAATACCTCCTTCAATTGTTCAAACAAATTCCTGAAAAGAGGGCTATATTTGATTTCTTCAATGAAAATGAAGTCATTCATGGACACTCCATTGCTCTGAGCACTCACCATGTTTGATGCTACAGGTTGGAAAAGTGAGGTAGTTCCTGTTGAATTTGTAGAAGGTTATTGATACATTTGAGCTAAGAATGATCAAGATGACATGATGGAAATACAGTTGGGATTAATTGTTGATATGCCAGTAATTTAAGCTATATTCCCAATTGATCATCTTGCTAGAAATCTTGCATGTGTGTTTCAATTGCATCACTGCAATAGTTATTTATGCTTGATTTGTAAAGCATGCAAACTGCTCAAGAATTGATGGCTACGGGGCAGGAGTTTAGTAAAGAAATACTTAGAAATTGCTTAAGGTTTTATCATTAGTGATGTAATCATTCCGACATTTATTATTTCTCGGCCATCATTTTCCAATATGGATAGTTAGGTGGTAAGAAAGAGTTATCATAACCAATTGGCAATTGTCACTGGAGAAATGAAACCCCTATGTCAGGATAAACAACCATTCAACAAGGGTCTAATTCTTGGAGAATACATTATGTTGTAATCGAGGGAGGAACATTTAGGATTTGCTTTAGTTCATTTATTTTTTTATTGCAATAACTTTCAATATGTGAGTTGTAAGTTGAATGTAATGTTGATCGTACTGACATGTGAGTCATGTGCGTAAATATAATACATTTTCTATGTGAATTTTATTCAACTGCATTTACTTCATTTATTGCAATTATAAAATATTTCATTTCTGTTTCCATTAGCTTTCGTCATTAGTTAGGTACAGTCTGTGAGTTGTTCAATTGATGATCTCTTAGGATTTATTTCACATTAGCCACAATTTTATGAGTTAATGTATGTCAATCCTTTATCACTTTTTGGTTAAAAGCACATTCATTTCTCATTTAAATCATATGAGGGAGTTGTACATCTTAATTCAGAGGAAAGGCACAAATGCAATTGTGGCCTCTCCAAAGCTATTAGTGAATCAGTATTAGTGCTTATTAGGCAAGAGAGTCATTTATTATAGGCATATTTATCAAGGTCCAATCCATTCACTAACATCGAGCAAACAAACTGTATAGGAGTGAATTTGCACCCCTTATGCAAATTCCCATTTTTTCCTTCTCCACTTTAGAAAACCAAGTTCAAAGGCTTAATTCCACATAAGCCTGTTGCTTGCATCCCACTTGGCGCCTATTTTGAGCATCAGTGGAGGTGTTTCTGTCAGGAATGCCCATGCGATGCGTAGACATCCACATGGTGCGCTTACGTCCTTGGTAGACTCCTACAACTGAACCTGCAGAGGCATTACACTTCTCATTGGGAGTCAAGTTGTAACACCCTCTTTGGCCGACCAACCCGAATATGGCCATTTTCTTCACCCTTTCCTTCAAATTCATTCATGCAACAAGCTTTTCATCTTCTACAATCCTATAATCATTCATTTGAACCTCTTCACTTCATCCACAAGCTCATTTTCATAATCTTTCACTCATCCCAAGCATTCAAGCACTTCATTGCAGCAAATACATCACTCCATCACTTCGATAAAGCAAGTTAGGGACAACACCATTGCAACATAGGCTCAAGTACTCTCATTTTCTCCCCCAAGCAACCTTGAGTGCTCTTGGTGGAGGTGGTAAGCTTCACTTTCCTCTCCTCTATCACTTGGTTGAGTAAGCACACTTACTATTTTTTAGTGCTTTAGTGCTCTTTACTACTTTGTTTTCTTTATCTCGCTTTCTTGGCTGTCCATGGAGGTGGAAACACCTAAACGGGGGTCTAACTAAGGTAACCCCCTATACAGCCACCCAACATTTTCCTCCTCTTTGTGTGTAGGTGAACGTGCTTTCGAGAAGCTAGCTGGTGAACAAGTTTCTTTGTGAGATCCTTCTTGCCACCCTAACTCTTATATTTTTGCTTTATCACATTAAAGAGTATTTCATTTACTTAATCACACTATTTTGGTCCTTTAGTAATAGTTAACTAGGTCGTTAGCTTGTTTTCTTAGGTTTAACCTTGTCTCTATTATTTTCTAGTCGTATAGACACCAGCACACTTTAGAGATGTCAGTGCACCACGTTATCATCCAAGGACCGCACTTTCGTCCTCGGGCAGAGATCTTCCCGAGGCGTGGTGTTGAACCTAAAAACTAGTTCACCTAGACCCATTTTGCATTTTGGGTTTGTAGAGTGGTTGAAGGACCTCATAGTCCTCATCATTCTCATCCCACATATCCTAACACCTTGCTAAGGTAAATTAGGGCATCCTTCCGCATCTTGTCCCTTCATGACCTAGGGACTTGCATGTGGTGGTCCCCCTCTCTTACATTTTTGGTGAACATGACGTGAACCAATGTCTATTCATCCATTGGTGTTGAGATCTCTCTCGTGTACCTCGCCACTATTGTGTTCTTGAGTGTTGTGAAGGTTTATGAGCATCACAACCCAGTCTACAAATTTTAGGTATATCATTAGGAGAAGTATACGACACCTCCCAATGGAAAGGACGAAGGTCTCTACTGGTTTCACTATGGGCCTTTTCTTTGGTCCCACCATTGGTCTAGCTATGCAAGAAAAATTGTCGAGGAAGGAGATGGGATTTTCTAACGAAACCGATCACGTCCCTACTCCCCCTACATCTCCTACACCATCGTCGGTAGACAAGCATGAGGTCGTTCAAATTCCCTCAGAATATGTCTTCACGTTTGCTAAAGGACTGGGTGACTTAGAAAATCACTTGGAAAGAAATCAAAAGATGGCTAGAGTTGCTCAGGTTGTCAATGAGTTAAATCATATGATGGATAAAGATCAAATAGGCATAGAGCTTCTGGCTAGCCTCCTCGGTCTCATTGAAGCATGTGCTCCTTCAAAGAATCCTAGCTTTGTTCAAAGAGCCTCTTTCAAAGAGTGTGAGTGATAGTTAGGAGTATCGATGCCTCCCACGTCCATTTACATGGCTGATGTGGTCCCCTCTATCAATATCCCTTCTATCTTCGAACAACCTGAAACTATTAAAGTAAACAGGGTCCCCTTGGGCTTTAGCTTCACCCCCTATCAACTATAGTGGTGGAGGTCTTGGTGGGATGAGTGGTGGGAAATTTGGTAGCAGTGGTGGATTTGATAGTGGAGGTGGTGCTGGTGGAGGCGATTCCAGTGGTGGTCATGGTGGTGGCTCCGACGAAGGCCCTATCGATGGCAGTGGCTCTGGTAGTGGTTCTAGCGGAGGTCACACTGGTGGCGGTTTTGGAGGTGGCTTTGGCAGTGGTTCTAGAAGAGATTCCTCTGGTCCACTATCCTCTAATGACCCCATTCTGAACACTCTTTAGAATATGGGTAAGATGAAGAGCCAGTTGGTGAGCCTTACCCAAGCCTTGGCCCAACCTATCTTCAAGTCCTTCTTCCGGCACAACCCATTGTCAGTTGTGATCTTGAACACTCCCTTCCCCCAAGGAATGGAGATCCCTAAATTTGAAAAGTATGGTGGTAAAGGTGATCAAAAAATGCATGTTTCTTCCTTTAACGCCATGTGCACGAACTTCTTCCATCATGACGCATTGATGGCCAAACTTTTTCCCCGATCTCTCAAGGACACATCGCTAGAGTGGTACTATTCCTTGCCTGAAAAATTCCATTTTCTCATTTGACCAACTCATAAACCAATTCCTTAGACAATTTCAAGCAAACATCGGGTCGAAGATGACCTTTTTGGATCTCATCCGATGTAAACAAGGAGATAACAAAAAAAATCACTAATTTCATAGCGCGCTACCAAGTGCTCCTTTCACAAATCGCGTATCAGCTAACCGATTCTAACATGCAAAAGGTGTTCATAGGGAACTTACAAAGGCCTTGGCAAGAGAAGTTCACCCTTATGAAATACCCTTCTTTTCCCACTTGTGTGTAGCCTTACGAGAATACCAATAGATGGTTGTTCAGTTTGAGGGATCCTCCTCGCACTCCCATTTTGAGGGAAAGTCCATCGTATCAATCTCTGGAAAAGGTAAGATTGCTACGAATGTAGTGGCCGCTGCTGACAACAATGGCTTCAAGCATAACCAAAAATTCATGAAGTTATCAGAATCTTATTCTTCTATTTTGTAGAAGTTGTTGAAGGATAAGATCGTAACCTTGTTAAATCCTAAGCTTGTTAAAGAGCCTTACCCCAATTGGTATGATGAAAATAATTATTATCAGTACCATCGGGTTAATGGGCATGATACCAAATGTTGTGTGTGGCTGCATCATAAGATACAAGTTTACATTGAGGATGGTACCATTCACCTTGATGGGAGTAAGAAAAATGCTAACAAATTAGTGGCAAAAGCTAATAGTAAATTGTAGATATACATGGACCTATTTTCATCTCACTTTGCTAACATGATTGTAGATCCCACTGATTCTGCTACTCAACCCAAGGCCTATGTTAACATGGTCATGGTGACTTCCACTGCTCCACCTGCACCCAATTCATCGGACATTACATTCACTTCACAAGATTTGTCCTTAAACAATAAACCCTCGCCTCTCTACATTCTCGCTCGCATCAATGGTAACATTGTGACAGGGGTCTTGGGAAATCCCGCGAGCCATATGAATGTTATCACAAAAGAAACATTAGTACTAAATTCATTACAAAAGGAAGAACATGAAAAAACAAAATCTAACATTCATACACACAATGGTATGTGCCTTAAACCTTACGGCTTGATAACTTTGTCCGTCCTAGTTGGACCTAGAGTTGTTGACACAGTTTTCAATGTTATCCTAGAGTCGGATCTATTCAAGCTAAAGTTAGGCATACTTTGGTAAGCTTCCATGAATGGAATCACCTTTGCTATTCACAAGTGTTTAAAATTCTCCCAGGAACGTGTCATGCATGTAGTACATGGCATTGGATATGAACCCTTGGTGTCCTATGGTGGATATCTGTTCGATCACTTTTGGCCCTCCCCAGTTGGTCTGCTTCCTCCGAGAACAGACATACTTTACAAGAATTATGTAAAGTATAAAATTGGGGACTAAGGATAGCCGAAATTTACCCTTCCTATAATAAAACAATCAGTTGCCTCCTCTTCCTGAGAGGAGGAGCAGCCTGTACCAACTGCTCTCTCTTCCCATAAAGGAAAAGAGAAGTCCATGTCAGCTCCCTCTCCTCCCCATAAAGGTAAAGAGAAGGTTTCCTTCTCTTGAACTACCTCATGCTCTCCTGTTTCTTGGGAAGAGTATTGGATGAGTCATCCCAACGACTATACACTAAGTCTGATGATTCCTCCTTGGCGTAGGCCTAAGCTCAGGATCGCAGATCTCCCTAATGAATACCCCAAACCATGGTACTACTTATACAACAGAAAGAAAGGTTCCCGAAGGGAATTCCATCCATGGACTCCTACCACTCATGCCCATAAGGTATGAATAGGAAGAGGCCTGTTGTCAAGGCTCTTGAGCTGAATCCCCCTGCTGCTCCTCAACTTGTTCCTCCTACTGCCATTGAAGAATTCGTTCCTCCACCAAAAATAGCTATAGTGGACATTAATATGGTTGAGCAGGAGCCTTCTATTCCTTCGCAACCTCCAACCTCCATCTCAAAGAGTCATAGAAATAGCCTTGCGCACGAGCACAAGCGTCGATGAAAGGCTCTCTTGGCTGAGTAGGTTGCCTCACAAATGGAGGAAGAAGCAACCACCCCTACTTCAGGGCCTCCTACAATGTCACCCTCTTCCCTTCTACTTCTCTTCAGTCTAGTCCTGCACCGCTTCCAACTTCTTTTGTGAGTATGAATGCACCTAACCCCAAGGGGGTACAGGTTTTCATCGCTCCTTCGATGGAGCCGCCTTTACTGATATCCATTCTGGATATCCAACCTTTCCCAAAACCCATGGATATGATTAATACTTCAATTGTATCTGTTGTGGTTCTTTCCTCCTCTTCCTCCACACCTCTAGCCTCGTATGTGGGGAGTTCATCTCCTCTGATGAGACAAAAGGTGGATTGTGGTCCTTCTAACAATGAAGGACGTAAGAAGAGTCCACCTTTTCTGCAAGGTGGCCCACGTTAGCTTGTTCTATCCTAGTGACAGAACTAGTACCGGCTTCCCCTGAGTTTTTCACTGCTCCTGAGTCATTCAGTGATCCTAGTGGTGAATCTCGAACACAGCTTGCCCCATCCACTAAAGTTAGAAATGGTGCTCCTATGGGGTGCATGTTTAACTCTGTGGATGAAGTACAGGCACGAAGATTGTTGACCTTAGCTCCATAAGAGCTCGGTGGAGAGGACCTCGAGTGGCCTTCTTCCTTAGCCCTTGTTGTGGGAGGGTTGGATTCTCCTCCTCTTAACATCCCACCACTACAAGCTCATCCTCCTACCCCCTAGGATGACCTAGAGTGGGAAGTAGATGACCTCTTGTTCAATCAGTGTTAGGAGGAGACCTCTTCTTGATCTTTTGTGTGTGTGTGTGTTTTGTGATGTGTTCCCCCATGATTTTTCTATGTGTGCCTAGATGACCCTCATCACCCTTGTTGGTGCTTGCATATAGGCATATTTTTTGTGTTGTAAACCTTCTTCTATTTGTATCATCATTATTCCATGTGTGTGCTTGATTTTTGATAAATTGGGGACAATGCAAAGTGTTGGGGTCATCTAGGCTTCCCTTCCATGTTGACCTAATTTTTTATTTTACTTTGTTTTTCATGCATTCTTCCTGATCTGGTTAGAGATTGATGATCTTTTTCCTTGCACTATGGTTACCTATTATTCATCTGACCTCGCTAAACTAGATCCCCCTATGCCCTTTGTTCATGTTGTCTTCTCTCTTTTGCTTTCTCTTTATATTTTTCTCTTCTTTGCTTGAGTTGACCCTCTCATGTGTGACAATGCCTTTCTTCAACATTTCAATTTTTAGAAAATTCATTCGTTTCCAATGGATCTTTTCTTGAAAATCCTTACAAACATTCCTTTTCGAAGATAACATTCAGAATTAGGGATCCTTTTGAAAGAACTTGAGTGTTTTTTCCCCGAAGTGGAATGGCTACGACCTTCCCCTCATGTGGGGGAACTTCTCCTCCTTTATAAGGAGATCCCTTGATGATGGATCGCTCTAAGAAATAAAATATCTACTTTCGAATTATGTATCCCTTGAGTGGACCCCCTTCTTCATGGCAAGTTCTTGAGGGACCCCCTTTGAAAGATCTTATCTTGAGTGAAATCATCTGCGTCTAGCTTGGGGATAGCCTGACAAAACCTCGCCTTTCAAATAGTGCATCCCTTGAGTGCACCCCTCTTCTTTTGAAGGATTCCTGAGGGACCTCTTTGAAAGACTTTCAAATTATCAACGATTCACGTGACTGTCCGCTTACTTGCCTATGTGGCCGCTTCCTGACTCTGTAGAGTCCACCTTCTTAGGTTTCCTCCATGCGAGAGATCTTGGGGGATGCCTCCCTATAGGAATGAGAGCATGTAGGGTGCCTCCTTTGGGTTTCCTCCATGTTATAGTTTTTGGGGAACACCTTTCTTGCAGGTCTGCGGGCTTGTAAGGCACTTACTTCATGAGGTATCCTCAATGCTAGAGTTTTTGGGGGACACGTTCCTTGTAGGTCTGTGGACCTATAAGACACTTTCTATCTTCAAATTCATAGTTCCAAGAAGCTATGAAGTCCTTCGCTTGTCCTGCACCTTCAGTTTTTCTCGATCATGGTCTACTTCCTCGACGGTTCAAGTATACATTTTTAACCTTACTCCTTCCTTGATCTACTTTACCCAACACTCATCAGTACTCGTGCTCGCTAAAGTGGGGGGAAATGTATAGGAGTGAATTTGCACCCCTTATGAAAATTTCGCTTTTTTCCTTCTCCACTTTAGAAAACCAAGTTTGAAGGCTTGATTCCACATAAGCCCGATGCTTGCATCCCACTTGATGCCTGTTTTGAGTGTCAGTGGAGGTGTTTATGTCAGGGATGCCCATGCAACATGCAAACGTCTATGTGGTGTGCTTATGTCCCTGGAAAATTCCTACGGCTGAACCTGCAAAGGCATTACACTTCTCATTGGTAGTCAAGTTGTAACTCCCTCTTTGGCCGACTGACCAGAATATGGTTGCTTTCTTCACCCTTTCCTTCAAATTCATTCATGCAACAAGCTTTTCATCTTCTACAATCCTCTAAGCATTCAGTTGAACCTCTTCACCTCATCCACAAGCTCATTTTCACTCTTGCACTCATCCCAAGAACTTCAAGCACTCCATTGTAGCAAATAAATCACTCCATCACTTCAATAGAGCAAGTTGGGGACAACACCATTGCAACAGAGGCTCAAGTACTCTCATTTTCTCCCCCAAGTAGCCTTGAGTGCTCTTGTTGGAGGTGGTAAGCTTCCCTTTCCTCTCCTCTATCACTTGGTTGAGTAAGCACACTTACTATTTTGTAGTGCTTTAGTGCTCTTTACTACTTTGTTTTATTTATCTTGCTTTCCTGGCTATCTGTGGAGGTGGAAACTCCTAAATGAGGGTCTAACTAAGAAAGGCCCCTATACAACCACCCAACATTTTCCTCCTCTTTGTGTGTAGGTGAATATGCTTTTGAGGAGCTAGTTGGTGTACAATTTTCTTTGTGAGATCCTTCTTGCCACCCTAACTCTTGTATTTTTTCTTTATCACATTAGAGAGTATTTCATTTACTTAATCACGCTATTCTGGCCCTTTAGTAATAGTTAGTTGGGTTGTTAGCTTGTTTTCTTAGGTTTAACCTTGTCTTTTTTGTTGTTTGGTCGTACGGACACCAACACACTTTAGAGACGCTACCATGTCGTGGTATCGTCCAAGGACTGTGCTTTCGTCCTCAAGCGGAGAACTTCCTGTGGCATAGTGTTGAACCTAAAAACTAGATCACCTAGCCCCATTTTGCATTTTGGGTCTGTAGAGTGGTTGAAGGACCTCATAGTCCTCATCATTCTCATCCCGCATATTCTAACACCCTATTAGCCTTGCACATGGTGGTCCCCCTCTCTTACACAAACATATGATTGTGGATAATACCACTTGACCATACCATGCATGGGGTATCACCACCCTCGTACCATGAACAATAATATTTAATATAGTGTTAAAGCACACCCAAATGAATACAATAATGAGATTCAAACAATTAGTCACCCACAGGGCACAACATTCAAGCATGCTGATAACATAAGGTAAATATAGATTTAGCTTTAGTTGTCCAAATGGCCACAACCGTGAAGGAAAAAAATAATGGGCATTGAAATCCCATGGCAGGTATGTTACCTAACCCCCATTATGAAATCAAAATTTTCAAAGAAAATAAAAACACAGAGCCTTCAAAGGCTCGGCCCACATGGACAATACAGTGATTGACTAGGTATCATTTGCCCCAAATATGAAACATGCATGAAAGGCACAAAGAAATTCCAAAATGGAATAATCAATTAAATTTAGATAGAAACTAAATCGAATGAGAGTTGTGTATGAATCAAATGAAATACCTCTAGTCGATCTTCTCCTCCTTTCTCCACCTCTTCCCCTAGCTTTTTCCTTGATTTTTACTTCATTCCCTTTGTTTTTCTAACTCCATTGATCCCTTGCTATCTTTGAAAGATATGCATCTTAATTTTGTCGCCTCCACTATGTTGCTTTGGTCACCCACTCCTTCATTCTCTCTGCATTGACTATGGTTTTTTTGGCCATAAAGGGAATCATCCTCCCCCCCATTTTAGTGGGAGTTACAACATCTAAATTTCCCATAATTATGATTCTCTTTTAAAATTTGAATTCGAAGAAATTCATTCACACAAAAAGTGTGTGTATATATATAATATATATTCATACTCATACATACACATATTTTTCCTAATATTACATACATACATACGAAATCACTTGTATATTCGTTTATTCGATTCACTTTTCAAATTTATCCAAAAAGAGTAAATAAATGAAATCACTTCTTCATACTAGGTAAATTGATTTTTCTCATTTAATTTCATTGAATATAGATTTCGACCAACAATTGAGGGGAATGTGCAAGATCAAGGGGGTCCAGAAAGTGGCAATGAGGAAAAAAAAATGTGTTTAACTCGTCAAAATCGCGAAAAAAAAAATGTTGAGTTTTTGTATGGGTTGGGTACAATATCCATTTATAATGGATATCCTTTTTGAAATGGATATCCATTTTGGAATGTGGGAACCCATTTTTTTGAAAAACAAAACGAATATCCATTTTGAAGACCTAAAAAACCCTCTTTAGTAAAATGGGCATAACTTTTGTGTTTCTTATCAAAATTTTGACTTTTTATAAGCATTGGAAAGGTGATTGAGAACTATGCGCAATGGACTAGGTGGTGTTTCTATATTGTATACAAAATAATTATAATCATTTGAACTTCATATTTTATTTTTGAAACATCAAATGCTCACTTTCACATGCAAAGTCTTTTTTTCATGATTTTTTTGTAACACTCATTCATACTTTAAACATTAGAAAATGTAATGAATAATGAAATATTTATATTCTTTGTAGCAAGGAGATGAAAAAATCTTCATAAATCATCATATCTCTTTGTCCCTTTCTCTACATATATCACTATGTCTCCCCTTAAGCTTTATCCCTCCCTCCTTTCTTCTCTCTTTTTCCATATTTATACCTATCTTTCTCACTCTCTCTCCTTGAACTCTAGAAACCTCTCTCTCGAATTATCTCTTCTTCTTAAGTCTCTCTCTCTCTTAGGTCTCTCTCTCAAGTCTGAAGTCTCTCCCACTCCCTCTCTCCCTCTTAGGTCTCTCTCTCTTAAGTCTCTCCCACTCCCTCTCTCTCTTTGTTCTCTCCCACTCCTCTCTCTCTCAATGTCTTACTCACACTCACACTCTCTCCCTTTCAACTCTCTCTCTCTCTCTCTCTCTCTCTCTCTCTCCTCTCTCTCTCTCTCTCTCTCTCTCTCTCTCTCTCTTCTCTCTCTCTCTCTCTTCTCTTTTCGATCTCCCTCCTCCCCTTTCTCTCTCTCTCTATCTCTCTCTCCCTCCCCTTCCCGGATCTCTCATCCCTTATCTCTCACTCTCTCATCTCCCTCTCCTGATCCTCTCCTTGATCTCTTCTACTCCTCTCCATCTCCCTCTCACTCTCCATCCCTTCCTCCATGTCTCTCTCCATATCCATCTCGTTCTCTCTCTCGATCTCTCTCTCTCCATCTCAAGTCTCTCTCTTGTTGATTTGTCACACTATTAGCATTGTTGCATTAGACGGTATATATGTCGAGGATATTGAGAAAAGAAGTGCTACAGGTTGTCAGTGGTGAAGTGAAGTTCTTTCTATCGGTGTGATCAGTACGTTGTTGTTCAGAGGTTGTGGACTAAAGAGTTTCTTGTTGAGTATATCTATTTTATCCACATCAAGTTTCAAATATCCACGTGAAGATTTGATCAAGTAATGAAGATTTGTATTTTGACAGTTTTTTTATTACTTCAGTTTGTGTTCCTGAATGTAGATCATGTGATTTGAGTAAGTTCAGTTGCTACGGATGCTTCTCTAGTGTTTCATGATGCTTGTGGATGTTTCTAGTTCGTGCTCTATCTATGTTGCACATCTGCATTGATTGTTGTGTTCGTGATCTGATATTTTCTCTTGTGCGTTCATGTTTTTCATGTTCTTGGCCGACAAGGTGTTGAAGCATGTTGTGGAGCTTCGAGGAGTAATTAATTGAAGTGGTTCATGTTTGAGGATGTTATTTTCGGTCTTCACTATGTTTTGGCTGACCTTGGTTGGTTCGCATGATTAATCTTTATTTGATCTGAGTCGACTATTTGTATTCATGTTATTATTTCTTTGGAGCTGACTTATAGCGATGTAATCTCTTGTTGTGGATATACAAGAGCGATTGTTTTATCATTTTGAAGTGTGAATGAGAGTGAAAGTGTGAAGTGTGAAAGTCCTATGTGTGAATATTGTTTACATCATTCGAAGGCAGAGTAGAAAGTGAAGAAGAGTGAAGAAGAGTAAAGAAGAGTGAAGTGTTCATGTGCTTAACCGAAACTATAACCAGGCATTAGCAGATGTTATTTTCTCAGTTCAAAGTCTGATGGATTTAATTAGAACCTTTATGTAAGACAGTGTGTCTTCCTTTGGGTAGTAAGCCTATTTGTAATTGAGCAATGAGCTCTAGGCAGTGTGCCTAAATGCATGTGCATTCCCCATTCATATTCTCTTATAATTTTAACAGTGTATAATCTTGTGGACTGACATCCACCATGATTTTTCCCCTAATAGGGTTTCCACATAAAAATCTTGGTGTTATGTGTGCTTCTAATGTTTTGTTCATTTATGCTTTCATGATTAATGATAAAATATAAGAATAAGGCTAATAAGTTGAATAAGTTTGAAATTCAGTGACAACTGATTCACCCCCCCTCTCAGTTGTCTACCCTTGAGTTTCCAAAAATTGTTATCAAAGCAGGTTCCTTGGAAGAATTTTAACAACTTGAGGTGATTTGGGATGTTGAATTATAAGAAGGATAGTCCTAGATTTGATGGAACAAATTATTCTTTGTGGAAGACTCAAATAGAGTGCCATCTGAGATGCATTGGTGAACCTTATTGGAGCATTACAAAAAATATATATGTTATTCCACAGAATGGTCCTACTACTTTTTCTGAAATCAGGGATGTTGAGTATAATATCAGGGCTAAGGAGGCTTTGTTGAGTGCTTTGACTGATAGTGAGATGACAAATGTGATGGATCTAAAGACTGCTTATGAGATCTAGAAAAATTTGGAGACCTTGTATGAAGGTGATGCTAATGTGAAGATTGCTAAGCTACAAAGTCTGAAAGGAAAATATGAAAAGTTGAAAATGGGTGATGATGAAAATGTTACTGCTTTCATGCAAAGAGTGAATGAACTTGTGTGTGATATCAGATGTGCTGGTGGAAAGATAGACGAATCAGAGATTGTTGCTAAAGCACTTACATCCTTGCCTGATTCTTACAAAGTCAAGGCTAGTGCTATTGAAGAGCTTTGAACTATGAAAAATGTTACCAGAGATATGTTGATTGGTAAGCTCACTGCTTTTGAGTTGAGTGAATTTTGTGATTCCCTTCCTAAGGTTGAATTTGCATTCAAGGCCACTACTTCTAGAAGAGATAAACAGAGATATGATTTGAGTGAAAGTTCATCAAGAAAGACATTCAAGTATGAGGATGAAATTATACAGCTCAATGAAGAAGAAAGAGAACTTGAAGAGCTTGAAGCATTGATTGTGAAAAGAGAAGCCAAAGGACAAGGTAAGTATAAGGGGAAGCTTCCTATTAAATGTTTCTCTTGCAATAAGATAGGTCATTTTGCATCAAGGTGTCCTAAGAGAGTTTCCAAGTCAAGATTTAACAAGCCTAAATTTCAAAAGAAGTGTTACTATGTTGTTGATGAAGGTGCGATAGATGATGAATCTGACAAAGGAAATGCAAGTGAAGATGAATTTGTGTTTATTTCTATCAAGGAAAATAATCTTGTGTCTACTGAATCTACTAATTGTGCAAATGTGGAGAAATCCCTAACTGCTCGAGTTGAAGAGAAAGATGACTGGGTAATTGACAGTGGTTGTTCTCATCATATGACAGGAGATATAAAAGTAAGTTTGTGATTTTGGAAAATTATGATGGTAGTGTTGTGAGATTTGGTGATAATATAGCTGGTGTGATCTGTGGAAGAGGATGTGTTTCTCTTGATGGTAAGCATAATACTGATGATGTCTTATACGTTGAAGGTTTGAAGCAAAATCTTTTAAGTGTTGGACAAATGGTTGATAAGGGATACAAGCTTTAGTTCATGGATGATAAGTGAAAATATTGGGAAATTCTAGAAATGAGATTGCATCAGGTACAGAAACAAAAGCTAATATTTTCCACTTGAATGTTGCTAGTAAAAGTTGTTTGATTGCTCAAATTGATGAAAGCTAGTTGTGGCATAGGAGAATGTGTCATGTTAACTTTGATAATATTGTCAAGATAAGTTTCACTAAGGCTATGAGAGATCTTCCTAAGTTGGTGAAACCTAATAATGCCATATGCAAGGAATGTTAGTTAGGAAATCATACAAGAATTTCATTTTAGAGTAAACAACAAAATTCAAATGGATTGTTGGATCTTATGCATACTGATTTGTGTGGTCCTACTAGAACTAGAAGTTTACAAGGATACAAATACTTCATGTTGCTTATTGATGACTATTCAAGGATGATGTGGGCTACTTTCTTAAGGGAGAAATCTGAAGCTCTGGAAAAATTCAAGATCTTTAAGGCTATGGTTGAGACTGAGACAGGTTTGAAGATTGAGACTGAGACAGGTTTGAAGATTAAGTGTCTGAGATCAAATAGAGGTGGTGAATTTACTTCCGGTGAGTTTAATTATTTTTGTGAAGAGCATGGAATAAAGAGATAGTTATCTACACCAAGGACCCCTCAACAAAATGGAGTTGTGGAAAGGAAGAACAAAATAATTATAGATGTTGCTAGAACCATGATGCTAGAAGGAAATGTACCTCATATCTACTGGAGAAAAGCTGTGAGTACTGTTGTGTACACAATTAACCGGGTACAAACCAAAGGTGATACTGGTAAGACTCATTTTGAGCTATGGACTGGTCAAAAACCTATTGTTAGATATTTTAATATCTTTGGAAGCAAGTGTTATATGAAAAGAGATGAAGATATAGGAAAGTTTTATGCTAGGAGTGATGAAGGAATCTTTCTGGGTTATGCTACTAAAAGTAAGGCCTACCGATGTTACAATAAAATATTGAAGAAAATGGTTGAAAGTGCAAATGCTAAGGTTGACGAAGACTTGGGTACTATTAACACAGGGATTTGCACCCGAAGACAAGTTGAAAAACTTATAAATCCTGTGCACATGGGACTACTCTCAGGCTGTGGGTATCCTATAATGAGGGTAGACCTCCATATTATGGGATGGTTCCCTTTGGATATTTCTTGTAAGAACTAATTTTTTAACAGAGGGAAAAGGTAAGAGAGAAAATACTTGCTAAAGTGAACTTAAAACTAATGAGTGATACACCAACTGATAAAATGATCTGAATCTACTTTTAAAACCTCACAAGATAACTCAACTTGAAACTAAAGGATTTGCCGCTCAATCTAGTATGTTTTGCATAAATACTTCATCTAATAAGTTTCTATGATTGAAGTTTGTTTGAAAGAAAACAATAATATTTTCATAACAAGCATTCAACAAATGTAAGAAACACAGTCAATGACTTGCACTATAACATATTGAATCTAAACAAGACATTGGGGTAATAAGATTAAAAGAAGGATTTCATGGAAATCACAAAATTTTATCATAAAGGCTTACACACAATACTTGCACAAGACAAAATTGAGAAGGAAAATGAGCTTCTTTATTGAAAACTAGGAGATACTTGCATTAAAAATTTGTAGAACTCACAAGAAATGAGTTACAAAGAATGAATAATCTGCTCCTGAAGCTACCAAACTGAGAACTCCCAAAAAAATGAAACTCCATCCTCTCCTCCAAACAAGGTATGAAACTGCAAGAAATCTTCACCAAGAGTTGTGAAAGTCTTAACAACCTCATGGGTCGTATGCAAATAAAAATCCCCTCAAATCAGGCTCAAAACTGAATGTAACAAGATGTCATGTGCCTGATTTTTCTCCTTGACTCAAGTCAAGTCAAATGGAACTCAAAACTGATGTAGAACTGTCCATTAAGTGCCTCAAACTCCTAATTTTCCTCCATGTGTTGGCATAACTTTCTCAACTTCTCCCATGATTTATGCAAAGCTTTAAAGCTCCATTTGAAATCCTTTGACCAAGTCTTTGAAACTGCATTCAAAAGCACTTTATTCTTGTATTCAAAATATCATCTATTTTAAATGATTTATAATCATCATTTAAAATAAAGATTAACATTTTTGAAACAAAAGCAAATAATAAAGGCTTAATTTCATGCAAAGCTTTAAAGCTCCATTTGAAATCCTTTGATCAAGTCTTTGAAACTGCATTCAAAAGCACTTTATTCTTGTATTCAAAATATCATCTATTTTAAATGATTTATAATCATCATTTAAAATAAAGATTAACATTTTTGAAACAAAAGCAAATAATAAAGCCTTAATTTCATCATTTGAAAATTCTATTTTTGCATTTATAATAACATTTATTAAAATGATTTATATTTATCGTTTTAATAATTTTTTTTACAACATTTGTATAAGAATGCAAAAACAAAAGAATTTCATAAAGCCTAAAACAAGACTTAATGACTAAGTCCTAAGGAGATAATTAAAGGATTTTAAAAGAATAACCTAAGGCACCATATGCCACGGCTTCATTAGGAAAATGAATAAAGTTTTGAACAAAAAATTTAAGGAAAAAAAGATTGCCTTCCTCCATCAAACTTTCTAGGCTTATAACCCTAAAATGAATGTCAATCATTCATTTTTTTCTTTTGTCATTTCACATTCGGCTATGAGGAGGCCGCCATTGGAAAACCCTAGCCATTTTATGTTTATCACTTCAGCTCCTTGAGGAGTTGGGAGAGAAAGCACTGCCATGGGAAATCATTGGAAGCTCAAACCAACCATTTTTCTCACTTTTTCTGTTGATTATCATGCTTTTGGAAGCGAATGTTGGGGTAGGCCCTCGTTATTTTTCATTTTGTAGCTCCATTTGGTAATGATTTCTTTCTTTCTGTGTAAAATATTCTTGGTCGCCATGGTTTTTCTACCTCTATGTAAAAACAAGCTTTCTTTGTTTGTAAATCTCTCGTATTTCACTTGGTCGCTATTGTATTTGGTTTATTTGTGGAATAATAGTGAAAATGAGGCTTCACCTCTGTGTTTTTTGCTTCTCCTATAAAAAAAACTTGGCCTCTATGCTTTCATGGATACCATGGAAACATTTTAAACAAAAAATTTAATAAGGGTTTTGAAACCCTATCTCCTTCAAAGCTCATTTCTTGTCATTCCATTGTATTTTGTAGAGAAAAATTGAGGCTCGACCATGATTGGAGATTTCTGGGTATGCATTCATTTTTCAGGAAAAGCTTAAGGGTTACTTTGAAACCCTAGCTATTGAAGTTGGTATCTTTCATATTTTGTATCCTTCCTTCTTTTAAAAACTTGTATAAGCCATGGTTGTATACTCCTTTTTATAGTGCAGATATAAGAAATGGGCTTTCTTTCTATACTTGTGAAAGAGAAAGTTGCTTATGCTTTTATGATGTAATAACCATGAATGATTTATCTTTGGAATCATCTTGCATAAGATCTGTATCTGTAGATTGCTATCATACAAAGGTTGCTTCCTCTATAAAAATAATTACTAGTTTCTCACAACATGCTTGTATCTCTTTTATACATTTATCCAGGTTTCCCATGATGTCTCTATTACAATCTATGCATTCTCTCTTAGGCTACTCACAAGGATGCATTGTGCTATCTTTACAATGTATGAGAATAAATACCCATCCAATCAATATATGAAATATTGCTGATTGTAGCTTGTTACTGTTCTTTCACCGAAAAAAAATAGAGACACTAATTTAATTCATATTTGTAAAAGAGAGAGATCTTCCATTTTGTTGTTTTTGTGAATAAATAATATTCTAATTTGAAAACCTTTCATGGTTTCTTTTCACCTCTATACATTTTATATTTGACAAAGATTCTTCAAATGAAAACATTGTTCTTTTAAATCTACAAGCAACTATTCTGAAAATGAAATTATCTTACAGCACTGATGTAATTCATACTTGCATACATATTGGAGTAATTTTTCTGGAACTTTTGTAAAACACAATGTTGATTTGATGATATTCAAATTATTGGTATCACTGTTATCTTTTACTTTTATAGCTCCTTAAAGAGATACTTCATGAACTTAACATTTATGCCTATTCACTATTATTGAGCAATTGATATAATGGCCTTAAACATTGCATTTCCCTCTTAAATAAGCTCAATTGAGCTCATTATTTGATAATTCAGCATGCTGAGCTCAACCCTTGTGGGAGCCACATTGAAACCCACATGCTAAAGTTTAAAAATTAGCAAAAAAAAAATTCTTGTATCTACACATGACATAAACAAGTCAATAAAAATAGTGGATTCAATGATTCCTTTTGATGATTTGGCCCGACAGTTCTTTCATTTATCTCGTGGATGTTTGACTAAGTTGATTTGATTTGATAATGAGGACAAATTATATCTCTATTGAATTGAACATGTGTTAGGATCTCATGACCTGAGCTCTAACAAAACTTTTAAAACACTTGCAGGTTCTGGAGCTCAGGAGCAATGGAGCTAGACACTAAAGATCGAGATGAACCTATGGGATCAACCCTACACCAGCCCTCAAGGCAATGACAAACATGACCTCCTTTCTCATGTTACTTTTCTTTAACTGTTCTTCAATTGTATGATTTTTTCTTCTTGTTGAATTAAATCAACTTAGTCTACCCACGGCTTGTGTGGGATCACAAAAACATATCTCTTAATAAATGAATTGTTCATGATCTGAAATGGCTTATGATCAACAATATGAGTTTGTTCCAATTACATGATTTCAAACAATGAAATTGCAATTGTTTAGAACGCATATTCTGTAATCAAAATGAATGATTTTTGCTCTTAAATCTGTAATTTCTTTTGATAATCAGCAATAATAAATATTGCAGAAAATAATGACTTTGTACTTCATTCCTTCTGAATTTTTTCTTTCCAAGTGAAGCTTGTTTATTGGTTTGTCTGAACTATTGGTTTGTCTGAACTATTCAGCAGTTTATCCTAAACTGTTTGAATGATTTGAACAAATCAATCCTAGACAACTCTTCATTTTGAAAGCAAGGATTCATTGGATGACTTAACATCAAATTTTTATGCCCCAGCAAATAAACTTCACTAATTTTGAAGCAACTAAAAATTAGTAACAGGTACACTATCCAGAACCTATGGATATGATTTTGATGATCAGAATGATAGTACAATCAAAGGTCAGAACTCAAGTCAAGTCCAAATCATTCCAATGAATCAAGAAGATCAAGAGGAAGGAGAAACTGGTGGAAGAACAGAGGAGATATCAGAAGAGCCTGAAGTCGAAGAACATTCTAAGAAGACTATGAGGTATGTGAGATTGAATCATTCAGAGAATGAGATCATAGGTGATAAGAACAAAGGTGTCCAGACTAGGAGAAGAATTGCAGAAGAATATTGTTTGATTTCAAAGACTGAGCCTAACAATTTGAATGAAGCATGCAAAGATGAACATTAGGTTGAAGCAATGAAAAAGGAACTATAGCAAATTGAAAAGAATGATACATGGATTCTTGTTCCCAAACCTAAGGATAAGAATGTAATTGGAACTAAATGGGTCTTTAGAAATAAACTGAATGAACAAGGTGAAGTGGTTAGAAACAAAGCAAGACTAGTATGTAAGGGATATTCACATATGGAAGGTGTGGACATCTAAATTTGGACACTTAATTTATCCAAATTCATCCCCTTTCATCTTATTTTTGTTAATTAAGTAATACTGCTATTATTTAATTAATATCTTTAATTATGCCAAATCCCTAAGGTATTTAATCAATAATACCTTATCTCTTTAATCCTCCTTCCATCAATTGAATTAAATAAATATGTCATTTATTTAATTTCCTGTCACATCCTCCATCATTTTTTATCTAATCTTAATCCTTCTTCTAATCTCATCATTAGGATGTGCACATGCCTAATCCTTGATTAGGAGGTGTCACATCCTCCAACTTTTGCAAGTTGGCCTCTAATCTCTCTTAGCCACAAACCCTCCTCTAATCCTTCATTACCCTTCCCCATGTGATCTTTGACTTGTCACATCAAGTCACATGTGAAATCTAACTCTCTTCTAATCTTCATTAATCAGTCTAATCAAGTGCTTGCACAATCCTAATCACTTAATTGAGTCAACCCTATTAAATGCTTTTATTTTTTGACAAGGCATCTCCCTTCCCCATGTAAATTTTTAATTCACCTTTTAAGCCCCCAAGGCACCCAAAAGGAATTTTTAATTCCTTCACTCCTTCCCACATGTCCTCTCACCCACATGGGGACAAGGACCTCCTTTATGAGGAGATCTTGTCCAATCCCAAGGTACTTTGTACCCCCCTCCATGTCATGTCCTCCATCCTTCCACCTCATGTCCACTTCACCTTTTAGGGCTATATCACATGCCACATGTCAAGATGTGAGGGCTTGTGAGTTCTCAACTCACCTTAGCCCTACATCTTGATATTTGGTGGCTCAATCTTGGCCATCCATTTCCTCTAGGAATTCTCAAAATTCCTATAAATACCCCCTCTTTTCTCTCATTTTAGGGAGATCATTTTGCTAGCCAAACTCTTGCAATTTTGTTTCTCAACTTATACTTAGCCATTTTCATGTGTTTATCCACTTGCACTCATCCTCACAACATCATTTAGCTTGCATCTTGTGCCATCCAAGGAGCATACACATCAAAGATCGAAGGGCCAACCAAAGGATCGATTCGACGCAAGGTATAAGGTTCCATTTTGTTGCTTTCATCTTGTGTTGTTTCCAACTTAGGCTAATCTTGAGGTGTAGGTTGTTTTGGTGTTTATTTGCACTCTTTTACTTGCTGCTCATTTTCTAATGCTCACATTCGACCTATCACAGAAGGTATTGATTTTGAAGAAACATTTTCCCTTGTTGCTAGAATTGAAGCTGTGAGATTGTTTCTTGCTTATGTTGCTTGCAAAAACTACAAAGTTTATCAGATGGATGTCAAGTCAGCTTTTCTAAATGGTGAGTTGGAAGAAGAAGTGTATGTTGAGCAACCAAATGGATTCCAGTTGACTAATCAAGGAGATATGGTTTTCCAATTGAAGAAAGAATTATATGGACTCAAACAAGCCCTTAGAGCATGGTATGCCAGATTGGATAAGTATTTGGTGAAACTTGGATTTTAAAAAAGGTATTGTTGATAGTAATCTATATTTCAAGAATGATGATAAAGATTTGATTGTGGAAGTTTTCGTTGATGATATCATATTTGGAGGAGATGACAAATTGTGCATGAAGTTTACTGATTAGATGCATAATGAGTTTGAGATGTCAATAAAATTGCAAATTACTTAGTTAGATAAAGGGATCTTTATATCTTAGTCCAAGTATGCAAAATAATTGTTGAAGAAATTCAGTATGGTAGATTCAAAGCCAGTTGGTACACCCATGGTGACTAGATGCGAGTTGACAATTGATGATGATTCTCTGAAGGAAAATCAGACTAGATGCAAATCAATGATTGGTGGATTGCTTTATTTGACTCAAACTAGGCCTGATATCATGAATGTTGTATGTATTGTTGCAAGATTTCAAGCTGATCCTAAAGAATCTCATGTGACTATTGTGAAGAGGATTTTCAGATACTTGAAGGGGACAGTTGATTTTGGTCTATGGTATCCTAAAGATGATGATCTTAATTTGAGTGCCTTTACTAATGTTGATTGGATAGGAGATGTGAATGACAGGAAAATTACTAGTGGTGGAGCATTTTTCTTGGGAAAGAAGTTGATTTCACGGTTAAGCAAAAAGCATAACGCTATTTCTTTATCTATTGTAGAGGCAGAATACATTGTTGCTGCTAATAATTGTACTCAAGTACTATGGATGAAGCAAATGTTGAAGGATATTAAAATTGTGTATGATGAGCCTATTATTATATTTTGTGATAACTCGAGTGCTATTAACATTTCTAAGAATCTAGTGTTGCATTCCAAGACAAAGCATATATCTATCAAGTTTCACTTTTTGAGGGAGAAGGTAAGTGAAAAGGAAGTCAGATTGGAGTATGTACCTACTAAGGAACAGATTGCAGACATATTTACCAAGTCATTGCCTAAGGATACGTTTGAGTATCTCAGAGGGAAGTTAGGGGTGATTACCCCTCCTAATCAGAACTAAGGATGCATTGATTTGCATCAATCTATGCATTTTGTGATCATATTTTGATCCATATTGATGTTTTGGTGCCTGCTACTCAGGGGGAGTAGTCAGATGTTAAGATGTTCAGGTGTTCAAATATGTGGTTCAAAGATTGTATAGAAGACATATTTTCCATTGATATCAAAGGGGGAGAAGAGTAATGTGAAAAATCTTTGTGGGGAGAAGAATTGAGGAAAGAAGAGTCAGAAACTAAGGGGGAGTAAGCATAGTTGTGTTGATGGTATTTTTCACATCATTTGTTTCCATCAATGCCAAAGGTGGAGATTTTTGGATGTTGTGGTGTTTTGTTGATATGTGGTTGTCATTGATGTCAACACTATTAGCATTGTTGCATTAGAAGCTATATATGTCGAGGATATTGAGAAAAGAAGTGCTATAGGTTATCAGTGGTGAAGTGAAGTTCTTTCTATCGGTGTGATTAGTATGTTGCTATTCAAAGGTTGTGGACTAAAGAGTTTCTTGTTGAGTATATCTAGTTTATCCATGTCAAGTTTTAGAGATCTGCTTGAAGATTTGTATTCTGACAGTTTTTCTGTTACTTTAGTTTGTTTTCCTGAATGAAGATCATGTGATTTCAGTAAGTTCAGTTGTTATAGATGCTTCTCTAGTGTTTCATGATGCTTGTGGATGTTTCTAGTTTATGCTCTAGATCTATGTTGCACGTGTGCATTGATCATTGTGCTCGTGATCCAAGATTTTCTCTTGCATGTTAATGTTTTCATGTTCTTGGCCGACAAGGTGTTGAAGTGTGTTGTGGATCTTTGAGGAGTAATTAATTGAAGTGGTTTGTGTTTGACGATGTTATTTTTAGTCTTCTCTATGTTGTGGCTGACCTTGGTTGATTTGCATGATTAATCTTTATTTGATCTGAGCCAACTGTTTGTATTCATTTTATTATTTCATTGGAGCCGACTTATAGCGATGTAATCTCTTGTTGCAGATATATAAGAGTGATTGTTTTATCATTTTGAAGTGTGAATGAGAGTGAAAGTGTGAAGTATGAGAGTCTTGTGTGCGAATATTGTTCAGATCATTCGAAGGAAGAGCAGAAAGTGAAGAAGAGTAAAGAACAGTGAAGAAATGTTCATGTGCTTAACCAGAACTATAACCAGGAATTAGCAGATGCTATTTTCTCAGTTCAAAGTTTGATGGATTTAATCAGACCTTTCTATAAGACAGTGTGTCTTCCTTTGAGAAATAATCCTATTTTTAATTGAGTAGTGAGCTCTAAGCAGTGTATCGAAATGCATGTGCATTCCCCATTCATATTCTCTTATACTTTTAATAAGGTATAATCTTGTGGACTGACCTCCACCATGGTTTTTCCCCTAATAGGGTTTCCATGTAAAAATCTTGGTGTTATGTGTGCTTCTGATGTTTTGTTCATTTATGCTTTCATGATTAATGATCAGATATGAGAATAAGGCTAATAAGTTGAATAAGTTTGAAATTCGGTGACAACTTATTCACCCCCCTCTCAGTTGTCTTCCCTTGAGTTGCCAACATCTCTCTCTCTCTCCCACTCCCTCTCCTTCTCCATCTCCCTCTCACTCTCTATCTCCCTCTCTCTCTCCCCCTCCCTTTGAAGTCTCTCTCCTTCTTAAGTCTCTCTCTCTCTCTCTTAGGTCTCTTCCACTCCCTCCCTCCATCTTAGGTCTCTCTCTCAGGTCTCTCCCACTCCCTCCTCTTGAGCTCTTCCTCTCCCTCTCTCTCTTTCTCTCTCTTTCTTTAGGTCTCTCCCACTCCCCCTCTCTCTTATCTCATGTCTCTCTTTTTCACTCTCTCTCTCTTAGTCACACTCTCTATATCCCTCTTAGGTCTCTCTCTCTCACACACTCTATCTCTTCATCTCCCTCTTAGGTCTCTCTCCCACTCTCTCTGTCTCTCCTTCCCTCTCTCCATCTCAAGTCACTCTCCCTCTCTCTCTCTCCCCATCTCAATTTACTTCTAAGGGAGAGAGAGATAGAGATAGAGGGAGGAAGGGAGAGAGAGAATTGATAGAGAGAGAGGGAGAGATAGATAAAGGGAGGGAGAGAGAGAGGGGGAGGAAGGGAGGGAGAGAGAGGGGAGAGAGAGGGAGAGAGAGAGGTATCTAGTTAGGGGAAGGAGACCTAAGAGAGAGAGCTATAAGAAGGTGAAGAAGACACTTGAGAGAGAGAGAGAGGGAGGAGAGAGAGACCGAGAGGGAGAGGTGGAAAGGAGAGCAGAGAGAGAGGGGAGTGGAGACCTAAGAGGGAGAGAGGGAGAGGAGAGGAGAGAGGGAGAGGAGAGGGAGAGGGAGAGGGAGAGGGAGTGGGAGGAGGGCCCAAAGAGAGGGGAGGGGAGAGAGAGAGGCAAGAAGGAGGGGGAGATATATATATATATATATATATATGGAAAGTGAGAGGGAGAGGGAGAGGGAGAGAGAGAGACTTGAGAGGGAGAGAGGGAGGGAGAGGGAGATATACTTGAGAGAGAGAGATAGAGGGAGGGAGAGGGTGAGAGACTTGAGAGGGAGAGAGGGAGAGAGAGAAAGACCTAAGAGGGAGGGGAGTGTGTGTGTGTGTGTGTGAGAGAGAGAGAGAGAGAGAGAGAGAGAGCTAAGAGGGAGAGAGGGAGACAGAGAGAGATAGAGGGGGGGAGGGAGGTAAAGGGAAAGATACTTGAGAGGGAGACAGGGAGGGAGAGAGGGAGAGAAAGAGACTTGAGAGTGTGAGTGTGTGTGTAAGAGAGAGAGGAGAGAGAGAATGGGAGAGACATGAGAGAGAGACCTGAGAGGGAGTGGGAGAGACCTAAGAGAGAGATAAAGACTTTTAAATAGAGGGAGAGAGAGGGAGAGAGGAACATGGGAGAGGGAGAGGAGAGGAGAGGGGAGGGAGAGGAGAGGGAGAGGAGAGGAGAGGGAGTGAGGGACCTAAGAGCTTAGAGAGGGAGGGAGAGAGAGATAGAGAGAGATAGAGAGATGAGATGAATTTACAGAGAGAGGGAAGGAGAGAGGGAGAGAGAGACACCGAGAGGAGAGATGAAGAGAGAGAGAGAGAGAGAGAGAGAGAGAGAGAGAGAGAGAGAGAGAGAGAGAGAGAGAGAGAGAGAGAGAGAGAGAGAGAGAGAGAGAGAGAGATTTTGTGTGTGTGTGAGAGAGAGAGAGAGTGGGAGAGAAATACTTGAGAGGGATATGGAGAGTGTGAGAGAGAGGAGAGAAGAGAGAGAGGGAGTGGGAGAGACATGAGAGAGAGAGAGGGAGTGGGAGAGACTTGAGAGAGAGAGAGGGAGAGGGAGGGAGGGAGGGAGAGGGAATTGAGAGGGAGGGAGGAGAGAGAGAATGGGAGAGAAAGAGAGAGGGAGAAAGATAGAGGGAGGAAGAGAGAGAGACTTGAGAAGGAAAGATGGAGATAGAGAGAGGGGGAGAGAGAGAGAGAGAGAGAGAGAGAGAGAGAGACCTAAGAGGGAGAGAGAGAGAGAGAGAGAGAGAGAGAGAGAGAGAGAGAGAGAGAGAGAGAGAGAGAGACCTAAGAGGGAGAGAGAGGAGTGTGGAGGCAGTGAGAGGATTGGAAAGAGAGAGGAGAGAGGGAGTGAGAGACATGAGAGAGAGAGACCCAGATGGAGAGAGAGACTTCAAAGGGAGGAAGAGAAAGAGAGAGGGAGAGGGGAGATGGAGAGTGAGAGGGAGAGGGGAGAGGGAGAGGGAGAGAGAGAGGGAGAGGGAGTGGGAGGGACGGACTTGAGAGAGAGAGAGGGGAAGGATGGAGATAGAGGTAGAAAGATAGATCTAGAGCTCAAGGAGAGAGAGAGTGAAGATAGGTATAAAGAGAGACAAAGAGAGAAGAAAGGAGGGAGGGATAGGTCCAGAGCTTAAGGGGAGACATAGTGATATATAGAGAGGTAGAGAAAGGGATAGAGAGATATGATGATTTATGGACATTTTTCCATTTCTTTACTACAAGAAATATAAATATTTCATTATTCATTACTTTTTCTAAAGTTTCAAGTATTTTGAGATGAGTGTTACAAAAAAATAATGAAAATAAGACTTTGCATGTGAAAGTAGTGAGCATTTGATGTTTCAAAAATGAAATATGAAGCTCAAATGATTATAATTTTTTTTTGTGTACAATATAGAAACACCACCTAGTTCAATGCATAGATATCTCAATCACCTTTCCAACGCCTATAAAATTCAAAATTTTGATAAGAAATGCAAAATTATGCCCATTTTACTAAAGAGGATTTTTAGGTTTTCAAAACAGATATTCATTTTGATTTTCAAAATAGATATCTGTTTTGTTTTTATGGGTTCCCGCTTTCCAAAATAGATATCCGTTTTGTCTGAAAAAATTTGCAGCCTTGGGATTTCCCTTAGGTTTGCCTTGGTTTTTGGCTTTGGGATTTCCTAACCTAGAAAGTCAACCAAAAATAACGTGTTTACAAAATTTCCTTATTTTTCTGAAGTTTTCCCTTGTGGCTGATGGATTTTTTTATTCAAATTTCATGAAACAAAAATGGTTTATAAAAAAAAATTGTTAGCTTTCCACCATTATTAGTTTTTCCTTATTTTGAACTTAATAAATAATTATTATTGATTTTCTACATACATTACGACTAAAGTCCTAATTGATAGGTTGATTGAAAAACTTCTATAACTTTCAAACTACTTAACATTTTTTGAACCTACAAGATGCATCACATTCTATGCTTTGCATACTATAGGATAAAAAAAATGAATTTCATAAAGTTTTGATCTAGTTATGGTAGTCAGACACATACATTTTAATAATTCTGAAAATTTCTAATAAAAAAATCATAACTAATTATTTACATGGAAAAAATTATTAAAAAAATCAGCACATCTAGGCATGTGTAATCTACTTATATTAAAAGATTTAGAAAAAAATATTATTTTTTCTTGTACTTAGGGTGGTCAGACATACACCTGCTTCTTATCTTTTCCCTGAAAATTTAGTACCACTACATTGAAATTTCAAATTTTTGCAAAACAAATTTACTTTTTTCCAAAAAGGGACTAATAGCCTAGAAACTACATTCAATTTGCTACAACTTTTGTTCTTACATATTTTTCAAATTATGTTAATAACCTATTAAAATTTTTATGTCAAGTTACCTAACTTTGATTTTCTAAATTTTCATCGCCATTTAGAGGCCTGGTTTGGACCCCCATGATCCTACACTGACCCTAAGACAAGAATGCACAATTTTGTTCTTTCCTCTAGCTATGGTTCTCATACCAAGTTTTGAATGCAATTTGTAAATTTTTCAAACATATGCATATGTCATATCCTACTGTGGTGTGTGATAATCCAAATTCCATTCTTGCTTACTGTGGTCATCTAGCTAAGCATGCCTACCTCAATCAAGTTCTCGCCCTTCAACCTATTTCTTGCATGCACATTCTTACACTCGTCCACTTATCAGTAACCTTCAACGGATAATCACATAAAACTAATTTCTTAAATCAATAAATTGCATAATATTCATTTTCATTTGCATCATCACATTCTTTTCATTTCATAAATAAAATGCTAATTTTTTTTCCAATTATTTCAATTTTCGTAGCTTTTTTTAAAATGCAAAAATGAAATTGAGATATGACATTTTAGGATATGACCAAGAGGTTTAGATTGGTTTGAAGGAGGTTAAACAATGAGAGAAGGCATAGTTTGATATTTAGGAACATGAGAAGGAGGATAAATGATAAGATTTGGTTTAGGACATCTCTTGAGAGGGGTAAAGGGAAACATCTTTAGAAGATACACAACTTAGGTAAGAAATATTGTTTGGTTGCTATTCCCAAGGGATAACCAAGTAGGTTGGATAAAATTTTGATCACTTTTGATGAGAGAAACAATATTTTTTATTAAAATTCAATGAATTAGGTGAATTAGGGCCAAAATGGTGATGTACAACAAAATCTAGAAGTTTGAGGATAGACTACCAGAAACAAAAATCATGTTTGAATTGAGGTCACAGAGCAAGGTTTCACATAGAAATTTGAGGTCAAACTAATTGTTTAGGGGTGTGGGATCCCTCAAATACAAATTAGACTTTTTGTAATCTCAAAACATGTATAGGTGTAACAGTTTGAAGGCCTACTCATGTGAAAACCTAGGTCTAAAAACTGGTAGAGTCTAGAAAATTCAATGCCATAATTTGATGATTAGAGGCATATGCAAGCATGAATGATGAATTTTTAAGCATTCAAAGGAGTTGGTGGATGAAATTATCTGCACAAATGAGTGCCCCCATGAGCTAGGAGGTAGGAGAAAGCACTGGTGAAATAGATATGCTAATGAAAATGTGGAAGAATGTGCTTAAGTTTATATTTTTACAAGGAACAAAATATTCTAAATGCTCTATTTTTCCAAATTAAACATGTAACATTTATAAATTAAAACAAAATAACTTACATCTAAGCCCTAAACAAGGAAAATCATATCTAAAATTATGCAATTAAATTCAAAATATTCTATAGTTTTTCTCTAAATTGAATCCACCAAGGTGTTTAATGTGTAATGAATAAAGAGTGAAAATGTTTAATTTTGAAAATGAAACAAATGAATATAAATAACAAGAAATTCAAATATCCTACGTTTTTTATCAATCTGCTATGATGTTATCCAAAATGAATCTGGATTTAATTAACCCAATGTGCTCTAGGTGAACAACTTGAGGGAGAGGGTGGCAAATTTTCAAGGCAAGGGCTTTAACAAAGATTTTGTAAGAGACATTGAGGAGTGTGATGGGACACCAATTTCAAATATCTTCAGGATCACTGGACTTAGGTATAAATTTTATGTTTCCTTTTTTAATAAGCTAGCCAAGGGATTTAGAATGAAAGGATTCTAAATAAACCTTATGAAGGTCTTATCCCACACAATCCCAAAGGGATTTGTAAAATTCACAAGGGAAACCATCAATTCTTGGAGCTTTGTCATCGTCCATAGTGCTCACAGCCTCCTTGAGATCTTCAATGGTGAGCAATTGCTCACATAAGGCCTTTTGGGTAGAGGAGAGTTTGTTAGGCATAAATCCAAGGCATTCCTAAATAGCATTGGTATCCTCCAGAGTGTAATCTTGGGTAGTGAAAACTTTTTCATAATACCTAAGAAAAGCTTGGAGAACGTCTGGTAAATCTATGAGTAAATGATTGTCATCTTTGATCTGTTTGATGCCATACGAATTGTGCCTAGAACGAAGAGCAAGAGAAAACTCTATTGAGGCACAATCCCCAATTTTAAGCCAATGAATTCTAGCTTTGATCTACGCACCTCTCGCAACATAACAATCAACAACTTATTTTTGATGTCTCGACTCCACCACTCTGGATTGAAAGGTTAAGGAAAAGGGGTTAGCAGTTAAGGCCTTAGTGGCCCTTCAAAGATCTAAAGTGGTGGCCTCATAAGATCGCCAAAAAAAAATGGCTAGTTGGTGCCCATAAATATGAAGAAACCTCACAGTGCGGGTAATGGCATCATTCCACCACTTAATCCAACCCATAGAATGGGTAGGTCTACATTCAAGATTTTAGATAGTTTTGATGTGTGCCAGCATGGGCTGATGACTTAGCAAAGAAGTATTCAAAAAAAAATGAGACTTATTGGCACGAGGCGACCCCACTTTCCATTCAATACAAAAAATGGATGGGAAAGTGGTCTAATAGGGTCACATCCACTAACGACATAATTAGAAGAGGGGACCAGTTGGCAAATGAAAATAAAGATTGAGAGAAAATCATAGCATGATCAAGATGCTTAATTATTCTGTCAGACCTAGCTCAAAAATTGCTCCAAGTGTGCCATAAAGAATGTGAATGGAGGCGACCCATATTGGGGTTGAAAAGACCCAATTTATTACGCATGTAAAATAATGCTTCTCTCTCACCGACTTCCCATCTAACTGACAAAGTACCTTCTTTTTCATACACCACCTCAACCATATTGAAATCACCACAAAGGGTTCAAGTGGCAACTAGGAAAGAGTCTATAATCCAACACCAGAGAAGAGATCTTTCAACAACATCATTTAAGGCATAAACATTAATTATCCCAAAGGAATGACTATTAATGTCTAGAAGAAGCCAGATGAGTCAATACATGGGGTCAACCCCATGATCCATGACACAATCATGCCAACATGGGGACAAAAGGGTGATCGTTATGCCACATCCACCAACATGATCAATGGAAAAAAATTTGCTTGTTGGCCAAATAACTCAACAAGTAGAAGATGACAAAAAACCAGTGACTTTCACTTCTTATATGCATAAAACATTAATGCTAGCATGTTTCTAAAGAGTATCCCTAACATAATACTTCCTAGAGAGGTCCGTCAGACCTCGCACATTCCAAGAGAGAAAATTCATGTATGGGAATCAATCATGTCATCAGAGTCTGACTCTTCCAATGAGGAAAAGTGATTTTTTAAAACTTTGGTGGCACTGAACTTAACTGAAGCAGGGGAGAGAAAAACCTCTATTTTTTTTAAACAAATTTGCCCTCTTCAAGAGGCTTGGAAGGTTTGCACAACCTCCTATGATTTCCCGTCACGGGAGGAGATACAACATGTTGAGTTGTCATCACTAAAGCTAGCTGAGGTGTTGAGGAGGGCCTTGGTTGAGCTGGGATAGTGTTAGCATCCTCTTTCCCCTTTGTAGAAGGGTTTGAAATTTTAGACGATGGCTTAGGGACCTTGGAAGTCGTCCTAATGCCATTGGACTTGTTCTTACAATTTGTAACCATTGTCCACTTATCTTCTGATTTGGCGGTTGGGGTTTCCACGGAGCGGGGCTTATCAACTTCTCGTGGTGGAGATTGAGTGCAAGGGGCAGCAAGAGGGAAATCGTTGATCTTGTGATTAGCAGATTGGCATCAATAATGTAAGTATTGGGCAGATTAAAATAAATGACCTTCTAGGTATGTCAAAAATTACCAATTTGAATATCTGTGGACTCTTTCAAATCTTGTGAATGGTCCACTTCAACACAAACTCACTTTTGAGGGAGAACTTGAAAGAACCAGTCAGGATCAACGCAAATAACTTTCCCTAGAGATGAAGCTATATGGTGTAGAAAATGCAAGCATGGCAAGGGAAAGCAAGGAAACTCAATCCAAACTAGGACCCGTAATTTCCTATCATTAGAGACAAAAAAATCTTGGGTCCAAGGTTGAAAAACTAGCAAAGAGGACCGAACATACCAAGGACCATGGTTCAGGATTGCTTGAACATGACTAACTTCCACAAAACAAAAAAGAAAAAAACATTTGGTCAAATTTTGGACCATATCAAGGCGAACCCCATGAGGGACAATCATTCAAATATAATCTTTGGCATGTGGAACAAACAACTACTATCTAGAAGATGTTTAAAATAGTAGTGATTTTGAAACTAAAGATAATCAAGTTATTCAACAAAAAATAATGAAACATGAGGGGAAATCATATACATGCTACAATGTGGCCAAATTGTAATCTTTCAAATTTTCTTCAAAATCATATACAAACAACTACTATTTTTTGAGAAACAATGTACCATTTCATACTTATGTAATCTTTACCTTTATATTCATTATACCTCTATGTTTTATTTCAACTCGTTAAACGGAAAATAAAAGATAAATAATGTGATAAAATTGTTTCAAATTTATTTCAAACAATATGAAATAGTGCATTATTTCTCAAAATTTCTCATGTCTACAGTACTTTATCATAATGGCTTAAACATTATTTAAGAAAATGTTGTTCATATGTTACAACTCAAGATGTTAAAAATATAGATGCCTTCATAAAATCTATCTAAAAAATATTGAGAGATATCCTTCTTTAGATACCTATTCCATTTATATACTATACTTTTTTTGAATTCTCTTGACATCTTTCACATATTTTTTTCTAAATATAAATATGCTATTACAAAAAAACCCTTCCAATAATATTGAAAATAACAAAATTTATGCACATCTTAAAATTGGAGACATATGATTTCCATAGTGTTATTGCAAGAAGCTTTTGGATTTGATTGTGTGAGTTTTTTCCCCTCACCGTTTCAAATCAAACTACATGATCCATCATCAGGAGAAGACAGGGGAAACAAAATTGTGAAATTACATAGGAGGATAAAAAGAGGAAGGGGTTGGGGTAGAATTTCAAATTAAAGTTTTCAAATTACTAACTAGTTTTTAGGTAAATATTTATCATTTTAAAACTAAATAAAATATTGGCTTTGATCATATAGTTTGATCTGAAACGTTGAGAGGAAAAACTCACACAATCAAATCGAGAAACTTCTTGCAATAGCACATCTTAAAATACTAATTTATTATAAACTATAATAAAACCCATCCAACAAAATTAAATATTAAAATAATAATACACATTTCTTAAGACTATTGTGAAAGTCTGATCTACAATGTGATAAAATACAGTGTCGGTGTCTTTCCTTTATGGTGGACTAGAACTGTAAAATAGAAAATTGCCCAAGTAACTTAAAATCTTGAATAATTAAGTTTTTGGGGACCGCTGTCTAACCTGGTACTTTGACTCTTCAATTCTACCGAATTTGTATGACAGGACTCTAATTATTTTTTTATCAGTAATATATAGATCTATTTCATTCTAAATAAATAAACAAATGGTTTAGTGAATTTAAATCGTTCTTGGAGCGTAATGATCATAAGTTAGTTGTATTTATTAGAAGCGACACAAACACGCACAGCAGGAAAGCAGACTGCAGTACAGCCAGCCAGTGTACAACAGTTCAGCAGCACGAGGAGAAAAACACTAAGAAAAGCTTGCTCCAATCCACCTACAGGGACTTTAACCAAGGTAGGACAGCATTGCCTGTCTTATATTTCCTCCCATCCTGAATTTGTTTCACTCAATCAAAGGCTTAGGAAGAACAAATCAAATCATATTATTCTGTTTTTATCAAAATGTTGTTGGATTAATGATATTGTTAGAATTAGGTAGTATTTTCCCAAGGTGGTGTTTGAATTTCTGATGATATGGGTGAGCATGATAGTGTCAGTGCCATGAAAGAGCATGAATGAATGCTCTCTGCAAGGCTCTCGTGAATGGATATAATTTTAAGGGAGACTCTGGTTATTATGTGGGGTAGTGAAATAGAATATGTTTTTTATTTATTTACTGTATAAGTGATGGTGGGTGGGCTCTGTATTGCAATTAGGGGCAGTGGCAAACTTGATATAAGGTGCTTTGTTATATATGTATATTTTGGGGATCTCCTATGTCCCGGTATGGGATAAGAATGGGAGATCGACCTGCCTGCGGGTGATATATACATGAGTATTTAATATGTTGATATATACATACTAAGTGTGTATATACCCATTTCGGTATTGTGTCGAAGAAACTGTAGCAGATTGGCTAGATTTGATTGAGTTTGTAAGTTTGAATGCCCAATGTTCTCTTCAATCTAGGAAGAAAGTGTAATTATGGAGATGCTAGGCTATTGAAAAGAAAGACAAGAGGCTTGATTATCCGGAAATCAAGGAGTGATTTCAGGGTTAAATCCTTGGATTGTAGAGTGTATGATGCATCTGTCATTTGAGTGTGGTGAGTTTGTGCCACGTTGGTGTATTGGCTACATGTCAGTTTTGGTCTTGTAAGGGGGACTGCAGTTCAAGCAAAAAGCTTGGATTAAAAAGTTTGAAAGCTTCAGAGCAATAAATTATATCTACGAAAAGCATTACTGATTAGAGGTGCTTGATGTCATTTGTTTGCAGAACTTTTCCACGCCCCTGAAGATTCAATGTGCACGATCATACGCATTAATTGTGCAGCTTAGATTGAAGATATTGCTGATTTTCCTTGAAAGCACCAGACTAGTGCATACAGCTTCTGCTTTTTATTTGTTTTACTTATAGACTCTGGTTGAAGTTTAAATGAAGAGCAATGCTGCCAGATAGCTTGGAGATCAGGAATCTGATCACATATATTTTTGAGGATGCCTGAGAAGAATGTCATTGAGGGAGCTGTATGAAGTATGATGATGGGTTTCAGATGCCTTCATAATTATCGCCTTTTGATGATCAGAAGATTTGTAAAGTGACCTGTGGATAAGAAAAACGTTTGCTTGGAGTACAGTTTAGCATCGAAGCTAATCTCGAATGTTATCGTATTGTATTAACATTGAGTTTGAGCAGCTACAGGGACCTCTTCCAGTTGACGACACTGCCTTCGCTTCAAATCATCAAGCTGAACATCATCCAATTTCAAAACCCATGGGTTTGTGAAGAAGAGTTGAGTAAAGAAATCTAAGACCTTAGCTGGAGGTTTGCATTTATTTCTGTGTGATGCCCATATAAGTAACAATGCCAAACAGTTCAAGCAATGGCAATGTTATGGTGGAGAGAAGCAGGTCTGTGGCAAAGGCCTCATTTGCATTTTGTAGAGCTACCATAGGAAGGAGACTCATTGATACCGTGCGCTGTGGAGGCTCCTCTTCTGGTCGTCATAAAAGAAGCTCGCCAATGACTACAGCCCGAGAGGTTCTCAAACAGCCGCAGAAATCGGTATTTGATGCAGAAAATCTGCATATAGGTCACAAGGAGATCGAAAGTCATAACAATGGTGACAGCCAAATCGATGTTGGCGATGAGGATCAGAGTTTTAGGTCTGTTGAACGAACAGGAAAACAGTTGAAGAACATGTCTGCACTTGATCCCCAAGATGGCAGCAGTGGCAAGGCCAGCAAAGATCTTGAATGGAGACAGCTTGTGGAAAACTTGAGAAGTGATTCTAAGATCTCAGAATGCAGGTCAAGGCGTTGTATTGAAACCCAGGAAGAAGTAACTATAGGCAGAGATGAAGAGGAAATTGAACATTTGGAGAGAAAGATTAGGGCCTTCAACGAGCTTCAAACAGTCGTACAGCTGCTGCAATTTGGTAATGAGATTGCTCAGAAAAAGGCTGCCATTGATATCAGAAGACTCGCAAAGGATGATGCACATGCTCGAGTTACTCTTGCCATGCTCGGTGCAATTCCTCCTCTCGTTGGAATGCTAGATTCATCTGAGGCAAATGTGCAAACCTCTGCCTTATTTGCTCTTCTGAATCTTGCCATTGGCAATGATCTGTAAGCTTACTTCTCACTTACTGGAACTGATTTCCATTTATGCTGTTTGTTTTTCTTAGCTTCTTCGAGTATCCTTGTAGTTCTTGTTTAAAAACCCATTCATGGAAATCTAGGAATTTGAGTCTAGAAATTTATGTTTAAGATCAATTCTTGTGAAGTATTGCTGAAGTTTTTGGAATCCTTACAATGGAATCCATGAATGAAAGGTCAATAATTTCCCTGTTCCCATATTGCCACAACTATGTATGAGTTCAGTAACTGCAGAGTTCAATGTTAAAGTACACTAAACAATTTCCCCAAATTCAATGTCGAAGTATCTTAAACCAAGTCACCATAACGCCTATGTCTATGGTTTTCAGTTTCTCCCTTCTGGCAACGTTAATCAAAGCTTCCAAAATATGGATTCGTGCAGTGTTTATAAACTTATTGAGTCAGCTAGTATGTTATGCTGATTTTTCTTTTCAATTCTGTGGATAGATATCTGCACTTGCAAAGTTATAGTATTGTAGGCGTAAGATCCATGGATATAACCCCATTTAGATATCTGTTTCAAAATTATGTGCAAGACGATAATCTTGGAGTTATTTCCTGAAGTTCTCTTTAAAATATATCAACAGAGGATAAGGTCTGAACATATGCAATTTACATTTTGCAGAAATAAAGCGGCGATAGTAAAAGCTGGTGCTGTTCAGAAGATGGTAACCCTTTTGCAGGGGTCAAATGAATCTGTTAAAGAAGCTGTGGTGACTGATTTTCTAAGCTTGTCAGCTCTGGATGTGAATAAACCTATTATTGGTTCATCTGGTGCAATACCATTCCTGGTAAACATTATACAGCATGGAAGTACACAGGGGAGGAGAGATGCACTTAGGGCTCTATACAATCTGTCAATCTGTCCCACAAATGCAGCACTTATTGTGGATACAAATGTTGTTGAGCTCTTACTGAATATGATTGATGACATGGATGTATCAGAGAAGGTTCTGGGGATTTTGAGCAATTTAGCAACAACAGAGGAAGGGAGAAAAGCCATAGGAAAAGCGAATGATGCTTTTCCAATACTAATAGATGTGCTCAATTGGGTTGATGCACCGAAATGCCAAGAGAAAGCAGCCTTCATTCTCATGATCATTGCACACAATAGTTGGTCACACAGACGAGCCATGGTAGAATCTGGTGTGGTCTCTTCTCTATTAGAACTCACTCTTCTTGGCACTACACTGGCTCAGAAGAGAGCCTCTCGAATTCTTGAGTGCCTCAGAGATGATAGAATTCGAAAAAGCTCAACCATGTCTGCACCCATATCTGGTCAGCATACAGACCTGGAACCAATAAGCAAAGATGAATATGGAGATCATATGAGCGAGGAGAGAAAGGTTGTAAACCGTCTAGTTCAACAGAGTTTGCAGCATAATATGCAGCGCATCATCAAGCGTGCAAATCTTCCTCAAGATTTTGCTCCATCTGACCGTTTCAAGTCCCTGACAGCAACCTCCAGCTCCAAAAGCCTTCCTTTCTAATTAAAAATTGCAGGTTTTATTAAGTGAAGATGTTAATTTCAGATGTCTACATTCCAAGCCAAGGGTCAAAATATTTCTGTTTGGAGAGATTATGTCTCTTGGTTTCTTGACTATCCAGTCTATTATTGCCATGGGGTTAACGAGTATTAACTGCTACATGAGCTTGTGAAGTTATCTGACATTTGATCTACTAGGCGAGGATTTGAGCTTCTTATCTTCAATTTTTTCCATTTGATGGAGGTTTCACCTGTACATCTTCTATTTGATCCATGTGACGGGGGTTTTAGCTGGTTCTCTTCTATTTGGTCCATTTGATGGGGGGTTTTACGGAAGTGCAAAATTGATCTGACATCAGTCAACCATTCAAACTTGTTTAATGGAATTTCTAGTTCCCAAGTGGTTTGAGTCTGGTTCTGCTTCCCATTCAACCCATTTGAAAAGTCCGAAACAAACAATGGGACTTGCTATCATATTTATCATTTGAGACCATGGAAATAGCATCTGCATTTGGAAACTTGTGGTGTTTGGTACATGTTTAACAACAATATACATAGTTGTCTCCAGAGGAAACTCGTGAACCAATTGAGTTTGGTCTTGAACTGAAGATGGAATTGTCTCACAACTTCTGGAATGGCTACAATTTAGGAGGGATAACTTGAATAAATGCAGAGAAGAATAATTCTCATATAGGGATGAAATAAGGAGCTGTACAGGATAAAGTATTGTGTAGGTATGAAAGTTTAGCTAAAAGTAATTGGGATGACGGATCATTAAGAAATGTATTGCCTTCAATGGTTACATACATTGTTGTTGCAGCTGAAGAGGGTTTCTTTGTACCATTGTTCTTATTGTAATTGTACAACGGACTGGGGTAGTCTTGTGAACCCAAAGAAGCAATAACCTGACAAAATCTTGGTGGAGAGATGTAAGGATATACTTGATGCTTTCGAGTAACAAATTTTGAAGAATGGGATCCCTGGGTGTATTTATGTCTAAAGTAAATGAAAGATGGATGGTGATTTTGAATGCTTGAATTAATTTATTTTTAAAAATTTGTGGAACTTAAGGTGCCTTACACTAAAAGATGACAAGCACTGCCAAAATTAGCATCTACTACCAGTCAAACAATACTCATCAAATATTGTACCAAGAAACTATCTTAAGATACAGAGTCAAAATCTCCGATACATTCAGTCTGTAAATAAAAGTGTCTCTGTACCAAAAATACCCATTTGCTTTAAGATTTCCTGGTAGATTGTTATCTGCTTTTTAAATTCCAAAAGTCTCTACTTGAAAATTTGAATGCCCTCCCTCCATGTTTTGTTCCACAATGACACAAAAAGCTGCCCTGCAATAAATAGCAGCAATGCTAGATTCTAACACACCAAGAAAAAAAGTGAAGTGAGCATAAACCCACAAGTTTACCAAAAAGGTAGTACGCAGGAGTATTTTAAACCAAACATACATTGCTAATGTATTTTGTTAAAGTTATCCAAACAAATCCCTTTTAGCCGAAGGTCTGGTCTGCCCGTCATATTTAGTCTTTATTCGTACTGTTTGGCTAGTCTTCTCTGGACAGCTTAGAAAAGATCTACTTGTCAAACAATAAAATATTATTTTCTTTGTTCTGAGATCCTTTCCTTCCTTCAGTAATGTTATGTCAGTGGGGTTCTGGAGGCAATCATCATGAACCTTTTTATTTTTACTTTACCTGAGATGCTTCCACTGGCAAGTACTTTATGTCCGTGCACAACTGGGTAAGATGAAACAGGAAAACCCATGCCTTAACAACCACCCATCCTTGAACAGTATTTATTCTTCCAAAAGGTTCAGCATACAAGCAAATATCAAGTTTAGGCTAGTTCTACCAGATGGTGCTTAATTCGTCTCACCAGCTTTGTTATGGTAGAAAAAATAGCAGTAAATGCTTCAGATTAAACATTACACAAATATGCCTTACTGGTTTGGTACACAAATATGCCTTACTAATGTGGAATTATCTCTACTCTTTTGAAAAGTCATGAAGCCATGATTCAATGCTGCTCACCCAAGAAAGTGTTTTTGTTATAGCCACATATATAACAGAATTCTGATTTGAGTATAACAACTTTGCTTTTTCCAGATAAATATAAGTGGGTATTTCAAATAAAGTGAGGAATATGTGTAAGACATGCCTCAAATAAGAAAACAAATTTACATACAAATGATGGTTGGCAAAAAAGAAAGCTGACTTTTAACCTAACATGATCAGGCTTATAATCTTTAAACAAACCAACCAATATTCCCCTTCTTTCAGTCCTCTGAATTGGAAAATAGTCACCTTAATAATAAATAATATATCAATGATCAGCATGGTCAGAAAGCCTTTCCTATTCAAAAGTAATGATGGAAATATTCTCAACTTGGGTAATTTCTGATTTTTCTATGAAATAGGGAAATGTTTGGTGAGTTGCAGACATCACTGATATATGACACTCTAGGTGCTTAAGTGGGCGACCAAGTAAGAATTTATGTCTATGATATTTCTGTCTCACCAACTGGACCCCAAAGTCAATTTGCTAGTTGTCCAGCATGGTCAAGTCTAAAAAAATGTGAGCTAAAACATGAAAAGATTCTCAATATTTTATCATATTTGACATCATTTGTTCAAAGGTCCTGCACACCATCCACAGTTCCACCCTGCCATGTGAGACTCGAACCCACAACCTAACCTTCTGTCTGCCAACAGGAGGGCCTACCAGTTCACTAGTGCATGATGCTTTCCATACTAATTCTTTATTAATCCCAAAGGCATGTGGGGGACTACATAGGTTCCTTGTAGGAGGTTGTCTGTCAACCATCAAGAAATTTATGGTATCCCCCTTCATGGGATCACTGCTCCTGTAGATTAATCATTAGTAGATATATTGTAGCAACTTTTGGTAAGGAGTGTTAACAATGGCAAGCCTTAAATATGGGAAAAGTTAGAAAACAGTTCAGAAAATAGAATAAAATTTGGTGAAGTACAGGAGATTATATAAAAATATAACAATCCATAATAATTTTAGATGAGTGGGCAGAATACCTCTTAAAGTTTAATGAAAAAGACCTATGATAAAACATGTTCTAATAGGCTTATGTAAAATTATACATTTAATTGGATTATGTAATAGTTTATTGAGATTGAATTTTTTAATTAATTAATTTTTTATTTTCATATTTTATAAATAGTGGTTTATAAGAATTTATTGATTCATATCTTACAAGTAATAGATTATATGAACCTATTTTTTATAAAAATGACTGGTTCACTCGGCATTTATTACATTTAAGTGATGGTTATAAAGGTTAAATATTTGAACTTTTGAGGATTCATTTCAATATTACTTCGGTTCAAATGTGATGAATTATAGAATGTTTTTATACTCAAATTTACTTAACTTGCTAATTCATTTGTAAAATTTTCAACAAGTGTTGTGTTTTATGAATCATTTGTTATAGAACCCCTTAGTTCATTCATTTGAAAATATTCAATTGAAGCTCAAGACTTTTTGTTGTTCCAAATTATTGGTCTTATACATATTTTTTATAGCATTACACAAAGATGTATCTTCAAGGTTTGGGTTTTTTTGGGTGTGTGCGTCCCCATCATGTTTGAGATATGGGAGATGCCTTAGAAACATACCTAGTGTCATCCTTGAACCTCACTGTAAATCAGAAATATAACCTTTCTAGGGGACAATAGGGGATACCTAGTCATTCCCTAACATTTTTTAGATCTCTCAACTATTCCAAGAATGATAACATATTTGTTGATGACTTGAGAATTTTTTAACCAAAAAAAGAACAATTACTTTGAACCAAGTGACTTTTAAGGCTGTTTATGATGATTATTTCTATTACATAATGATAGAAATGTTCATGCTAACTTTTCCACTACACATCCTAAAACTATTACGAGTCTCCCTTTTTTTATGAGACTACACATCCTAGAACTATTATGAGTCTCCCTTTTTTTATGAGTTTGGCCAAATCAATTTAGGAAGCATTATTATTCATTTTCTTTACTTTAGTGTTGCATCCTTTCACTAGTATATAAATTTACAATTTTTAGGCAAGTTTCCATCCTCTTTAATTATGTATAGCACATTTAGTTTGCTTATAAGGCCTAAGACTGGTCTTTATATAAGCATAACAAATGTTAAGGAGCTCCAATAAAAGGGCAGACATAGTGTAGATATTGAAACAAACTATTTAGTAAAACATAACATTTTCATTCTTTTGATTGAGAATCATTATCATTTAATAATTTTTTGTGATGTATAATTACTTCGTTACTTGTGTTTTGTGAATAATAATAAAAAAAAATCACTAATTTTGGTGGGTTTTGTGAGTGCAAACGTGATCCTTCTAAGCATTCTCCTCTTAGAAATTTGAATAACGAGTTTTACAATTATCTAACATCACACTAAATTTTTGGATCTTTATTGAACTTGTTATATTTACATATTTACAATAAAAAGACAAAAATTTGATCAATATAAATTTACAATTCAACTCTAATATTATACAATATGGTTCTAAAATAAATATGATAAATATAGACATACAAATAATTAAAATTTTCAATTTTTTAATATCATCTCTTCTCATTCCAAAAGAAAATCACTATCCTAACCTTTCACATCTACTTTCTTATCATACTTATCCCCAAAACACCACAGAACATAAAGTTTTATGCCTTATTCCCACACTCTTGTATCCTAATTCAAAATGACCATAACCACAACCAAGTTTTGGGAAGAAAATTGACATCAGTGACAATTGTAGATATCTTGATTACAACATTAAGCATTGGATTTGACAGATTCTGGCCAGAATTAGCAATAACTGTCTTATAATGGAAAGAGAGAGATGATTAGTGCATCAAGGCCTAAAGGACTATTGGTATCATTGAAGTCAGCCTAATCAGGTATTTACAATTCTAATACAGACAACCCAAAAACTTGGACTTTCCATAATCATTGGGAAAGAGGGCATAAGGTCAATTTCTCCATATGCTAAGTTTTGTGCAATAATTATAAGTTTTCCGTATAAGTTAAAGAGTGCCAGTCTTGTGTATTAAGACTGTGATATGTTCAACAACCAAAACTGCAGTTTGTTTCTGACATTATTAATGTTTTGCATATTATATAACATTTGGAAGCACCCTGCAATGTGGGCATTGTAGTTTAAAGCAAACAACTGGAATATTTTGGTTTCTTTTGCATATAAATATGTTCTGAAGTTCAGGCAACTGGGATTATGTTATATTACTTGACCTTGGAATGGCAGAGATTGTAAGAAGATCTCATTTAATTAATTCAGTGGAGTTAATGCTCCATTATATAAATATTTCAGGTCAACTCCAAACCAAAATTTGTTTTTTTTTTTTACTATCACAAAGATTTCCAATTATATCATAAACCCATGCTTTGAGCATACAATTGGAATGCATTGGTTTAGGGCATTTAGTCTTTAAGTATGTAATTGGAATACATTAGTTTTTGGTATGTTGATGTGGTATATAAATATCTACACAGCTGGATAATGTTATATTACTTCACTCAAAGCTTGGATTTGCAGAAGTTGCAGGGGGGTCTTACGTGCTATATTGTGTTGACTTAGTGCTCCATCAAATTAGCTCTCAACGTCCCCTCTTAATGAATATATATTATTATATTCATTAATAAAAATGTCAAATTTACAAGTGGATTTATTTAAAGGTATAATGAATAGAGTTGTTTGATAATTATTTGTTATAAGAAAATTATTTTGTCTATGAATGTATGATTTTACCATTCATTTTGATTTTTTTGGAGCGTCCATCAATCTTAAATTTGAATATCTCATGTTGTTATGTCAAACTATCTATCTCAAGACATCACTAGTTCTATTTTTAGGAACCGTATCTTTCTATTTGGTCATGGGCACAATCTAGCCCTTAATTTCAAAATTCTTGTTTTCAAGACCAACATTTTTAGGATATGACTTGACATGTAGGCCAAAAGTTGCTAATTATGTGTCCTAGGTTTGTATATTTGAGGACATCAACCTAGGTCACTTTAGATCATCACAAAATTGATTAATAGCATTTTGCATGTATAGATTTAGTCAATCTCAATCTTAGAGGCAACTTAGTCATAGTTTACTTAGCATCCAACATTTTTTATTTCAATCTTGTTAAATGAACCATGGGGCTTGATTGTCATCAAGGAAGTTGAATTTTTTTCTTTACCATGGCATTTTCTCATATGTAGGCACACAATGGTGAACAAGTTTTGTAGCTAAAATTATGCAACAAACGGAATCACACATATGACAAAATCATGCCATCTGGACTAGATTGCAAGTGCAGTCCTATACCAACATACAAAAAGCTCAAGATTCCTTCTTCGCAAACATGTAATTACCAATTCAATTTGATATTTTAGTTTCCAAATCTTTATAATAGCATCTCAATATTCAAAGTCAGCATTGTGTTGATTTCGCAACAAATCCTAATACTTCTTAGTCAATTTCAACAATTATTTTTCTAAGATTCAATTTCTTAGTTATTATTTAATCAAACTCAACTAGTTAACTTTATTTTTAAATTAATATAGGGTTATATGATAGCCCCACATTTTAGTGAAACCATAACTTGAGTACCTATCCTCTTAAGATATAAGTTTCAACTTTTTTAAATTTGATTTTTTGAATTTTTCCATCTCTATTTCGTATCTACAATTCCTATGGGTCCTTTGACATATTAACCCATGATGGATAAACACTATTTGCTTAATGATGGTACCTTTCTTGTATGCATGATCCACTATGATAGTTTGGTTCCAAGCAAATCATACTCTCGTGATGATAATTGTAGATATTCGGTTGGCAATGATTATGTTTCTATGCTACTTTGCTTTTTGATGTCCTTCTTTCCTTACTTGGTTAGTTGTATGTTATTAATTATGCACATATATTACAAAACCCTAATTTAGATTGGCTTGTTAATTTTTACACATGCATGTGCTTTGATATATTTCTTCGGCATGCTTGATACTAGAAATAAAATGATAAGGATCCATATAGGGGCACATAGGGTGCATAGTACTTACGATAAATTAGCTTACTATAGTTTCTATTTTTTTCATGTAATTGAATAGTCTAAGTTTTTATATAACTAAAAGTCTTCAAATATGTAACAACCTCTCTTGTAGTTACCTTCTCTAATTTTTGATTCATATGATTTATGATGTTTGAGTAGTGCTTCAATATATTATGTGATTCATGTGTTATGATCTGTTGCATTAAAGTTGTCGATGAGGTTGTTGTGCCATTGAGGTGCTTTGAGGGTGTATTTGTTAGAATTATTGGCATTGATGTCAAAGGAAATGTTACGAGGAAAACTGATCATGTTGCTAAAAACACATAGAAGGCCAAAGGCCACTATTTTATTAGTCTTTTTGATGGATGAATTTCCCTCAAAGTTGGTTGACCTTGTTTAAAGAGATTGTTGGGATCAATTAATTAATTACTATGATGGATGGCCGACCTCAGAAGAATATTTTATGAAGAACATGATTGAAATCATGTGTTGGTCGACCCTCATTTTGGTGCTTAATTAAAGTTTAAAATAAATTAAGTGTTGGGCCGACCCATGTCCAACGCCCTTCCTTGTAAAACAATAAATAAAATAAATTACTATGGACTGACCTCCTTATGTAAGTGCCGCTTTAAAAGGAAATGAAAAGGTATGCATAATATATAGAGTTGCATCTCTTTAAAAATGTCATGTCTTTTCAAAAAGTTTCCTCCTTTAAGCATTTATAAATAAAGTTCGTGAGATGAGGAGAAGATGTGTGTGGAAGAATAAAAGCGATATCATTTAAACACAGAAAATTTTGTGAAGAGATTATAGTAGATCCATAGGAAGGTTATGAGAAGATCCAAAGGAAGTCTATGAGTAGACATAAAAGTTTATTTGGAGCAGACAAGTACGAGTGAATATAAAGAAAAATTAGAGTAGACCTTCAAGCTGATTTGGAGCAAACATTTAAGGAAAATTTATATTAGATCATGAAAGTGACTAATAGTAGACATAAGGAAAATTTTGAAGATGTTTTATTTTCAAGAAGACTAATATTTTGTTGTTCAAGAGGTTGGTGCCTCTCTATAGAAGATATCAGTGTCTCCTACTAATTTGGTGCTTAGTTGAGGAGATTGGTGTCTCTAGTGGGTTGGTGCCACAAAAATAAAGCGAGGATTGGTGTCTCTAGTAGGTTGGTGCCTACAAAGTTTGTAAGAATTTTTGTATATAAGTAATATTTTCCGTGGTTTTCTCTTGAAATGGTTTCCATGTAAATCTTGTGTTATTCTTATGTTATTTATTATTCATGTGGTGCAATTGATATTATTGTGTTTGTTAATTGAAAAGTAAAATATTGGATTATATTGATTCACTCGCCCCTCTTTGTATAAGTGTGTGTTTGATCAATTGGTATCAGATTGGATTCCTTCATATAGTCTAACAACTAGAATGAAGTTCTCCTAAGCACACATGACCAATCAATGAAGGATTCTCCTCAAATAGGGCTCCATTGTTTGATGGAACAAACTATGCCTTCTAGAGCATAAGGATGCACACATAGTTAATGGCTCTTGGATTTGATATTTGGAAATCAATGGTAAGTGGATATGTAGCTCCATCATCTCCTCCAATGGATCCAATGACAAAGAAGGCAAGTGAAAATAATTCCAAATCTAGGAATGCAATTTTGTGTGGACTATTGAAATCAAAATTTGTCAAAGTGATGCATTGTGCATTGAAGAAAGATATGTGGGATAAACTACAAAAGACCTATGAAGGGGATGCCAAGGTTAAAAAGGCCAAGCTTCAAACCTAGGGAGGAAATTTGAGAGTCTAAAGATGAAAGACAAAGAAAACAATGTAGCATATCTACTTCATGTGGATGAAATTTTACACTAGCAAAGGTCTTAGAGAAGAAGTTAAAGAATCAAAAATTATGCAAAAGGTGTACTAAGATCTATTCCTTTAAAATTTGATGTTAAATTATATCAACTAGATAAAAGATTTAGATAAACTAACTATGAATTGCATGGGATTTCATGGGATTCTCATAGCTTATGAGATGAGGACCGAAAATGAAAAGTTATCAAAGTGAGAAGCAACTTTCAAAGTGTCAAAGAAGTTGAAAAATAAAGAGCTAGAATCAAGTGATAGTTCTAGCAATGACTCAAATGAAGAGGCTCATTTGCAAGAAAACTTAAGAAAGGATTTGGGAAATATAAAGGTAAACTTCCATTCAAGTGTTTCAATTATGGAAAAAAAAGACCTTTTGCTACTAAATGTCCATATCCAAAATTTAGTGATAGTGATGATGAAGAAGATCATCATATAAAGAAAGGAAACAAAATTAATTGATAAAAAGAACCACAAGGAGAAGAATAATTTCTATGATCACAAGAAAATTCTCTATTCTTATAAAGATAATAGGTCATTTGAAGAAACTGATGAAAGTAGTATGTATAGTGATAGAGATGAAATTATTTTTTTATGGCATTAGAAATGGAAGGTGATGCCATTGAAAATATTGACAAAAAAAAAAGATAAGATGCAATTGGATGAGGAAAAAAATGTTGAACTTGATGAAGAAGTGGATGGAGAGGTAAATCTTGAGGAGGAACTCATTTGTGTTGTAAGTGAAACAAAAAAATTCAAGAAAAGGAACATGAAACAAAAGTTGAAAATCCAACAATTTGAAAGAGAAGACGATGATTTCAAAGCAAAATTATCACAAGGCCTTGAGGAACTAGGAAAAGTCATCATTGAATAAAAAGTGCAACTTGAAGTAGTAAAAATGATAGAAGAGGAAGTTATATTTTAGCTAAAGTTAAAGGAAGAAAATTGTGAGAGGTTGGAATGTGAAATCATATCCTTAAGGAAGGAGATAGAGAAGATAACTTCTTGACTGAACGAAAATATGAGATTTTAAAAAAAAAATTGAAATCTTAGATGATATCCTGAGTTGTCAAAGGTCGCATTTATCAAGACGCATATTGGCTACAACAAGGAGTCAAATTCTAAGGGAGTGAAATCATCAAATAAAATAAATGATGAAAATCCTAAGGGATATGTATATGTGCTAAAAATATCCATTAATAATCAAAATAGTAAGAAGGAAACTAAGGCTCCATAGGAAACTATCACTACTCCAAAGGTCAACAAGGATAAAGTGCAAATATTATTTCCTCCAAGATGGCCTCATATGGTTAGGTTCCAAAACACTTTCTTTGTTTATTGGTTTTTTGCAATCAATTTGGTCACAAAGCAATATATTGCAGTATTTGCAAGAAATAAGTTTGGTCAAAAGGAAATGGGTTATATGAACCACAAAATAGATAGTATTTCATTGAACAAAAATGGGAATTCTTATGAAATGGTAAACAAAAATTATATTTTTTTTGCTCCTCTATTGGATTCAACATTATATGTTATAAATGCAACAAATATGGGCATACAACATATTTCTGTAGATGTGATTTTATGGAAGCCCCTAGAAAGAATAAGGAAGTGAAGGCCATTGATAAATAAAAGGATGAAACTGCAAAAGTTTGGAGAAAGAAGCAAGAACAAGAGAAGAAAAATGAAAGATTCATGCTTGTGCAAACATATATTTTAGATCAATTATATTTTTAGGATAGGTAAAGTGATTTCATTTTTCATATGTTGAAACATGACATTTGGTCATCAATAGAATTGGTGCTAGAAGGTAGCAATAGAAAAACCGAAAAAAAAAAATCTTTCTTCATTGAGAAGTATAAAAGGATTCTAAGATCCACTCATGATAAAGAAGAACTCATAAACTCTCTTAGTATAGAAAAAAACATAGTGATAAAGGCAAGAAGGAAGTAGCATCATCAACTTCAATGGCTTCCCCTCAAAATATACAAATTGAAACTAGTCGGTTCCGATGTTATGCCAACCTAACAACAACAATGGTTTATTTACCATCAAATCAATCCCCTATAAGTAATATCCCCAGTGGCCTTCATGATCTACCTAGAAACCTAGAAATTTTTTTCCTAAAATTCATTTATGGTGAGGAAAAAATGGTTGAAGAACAGATTAAATCATTCAAATATGCCACTATTAGAGCCAACATTGAGCACCAAGATATAGCATGCATGTTATTTCCTTATTTAGGATATTTTGCATATAATTTGTATTTGAGATTAGCACCATCATCAATTACGAGTTGGTAGTTGTTAGAAGATATCTTCCTCAACTAATTCAAGATATATGTTGATCGTTTCCTCTTATACCAACAATTTATTAACTATAAAAAGGAAACAATATAACCCATCAACATGTTCAATAATAGGTTTCAAATATTGTACAAGAAGTTAGCCTCTCCCTATCTAGTCAATGAGGATGCAACCATCCAGATATATATGAGATCCCTTTTCCATTGTATGTCTTATTATTGAGGAGGAATCAACCTAATTTAACTACCTTAGTTGATATGTACAATGCTACAATTCAATTGCAAAGAGAGATTGATATTACTTCCTAAGAAATTACTATAATTTTATCAACACTAGGCTAGTAGGAATGCCAAAACATATTCTAGCTATCAATCAAGCATCAAAAAATAACACTTTGTTAATGAACTCAATACCTAGAACTCCAAACCAACTGGTCACACCTCAACCTTTGAATCATATGTATCCCACACTCATGAGAGGTTGGTCAAGATAAATGTCAAATAATTCCACTCCTCCCATTGTCCCCATTGGGAATTCCTTTTTTTAGAAGCAAGCTGTGAATTCTATATTGATAGTAAATATCTAATTAACTTCTCATTTTTTAATCAATATGTGCTAGCCATGAATTTATACCACAATTATGGATTTGAGAAAATTATTAAAATAAATACTCTCACTAAAAAATCCTCACAACATTTCTAGAAAAAATTCCTTTGATCACAAATGTAAGCTTTGATACCAAATATTGAGAAAAACCAATAAACAATTATAGTGAGAATTAACATAAATTTACACATCCAATTATCATAAAAATATAAACATGTGATTAACCATTAGATTTGAATGTGACATAGATAAAAAATTATACTAATAAACTAAAAAAAACACATGTGACACTAGATATATATGGAGAAACCCTTTCAAAAAAATTTCCACCATCAAATAGATATTGAGCTTGTATTAATCACAATGAAATTGTTACATCAATACAATCTACTATAACTCACTCCAATAATATTGTGATAAAATAACAATATTCACATCTATAAAAGAACATAAAACTATGTCCCCTACCTCTAATATACATAGTTTTGGAAAAAATAAACCACAAATGGAATTCTAAAACTAGTGACCAAAACAATGAGCCCAAAACTAGGTGCCCAAATACTCCAAGTAAAAATAAAATTCCCCATTCATAAAATCCATCTCCTAGAATGGAAAAATTAAATCATGATTATGTTATCCGCACCGTCATGTAAGAAGAAGTCAAATTGGAAATCCCAAGAACCACATGAAGGTTTCATTTACAAGGAGTGATTCTATTGGAAGTTTGGAGATATTGGAAGCTAGAGTTGTTTGTGAATTACTTAGGTGTTGTCATTGATGTCAACCCCTTGTATAAAGAGAGTTTCGGAATGCTACTGGTATTGATGGCGTGCCTAGAATTGTTGGTATTGATGTCAACACAAGCTGGTGTTGTCATTGATGTCAACCCCTTGTATAAAGAGAGTGTTGGAATACTATTGGTATTGATGGTGTGCCTAGAATTATTGGTATTGATGTCAACACATGCTGGTGTTGTCATTGATGTTCTACTTTAGTATAGTTGCAAAGGTTGTTGGCTTGACTTGTGTTTGGGGAGATTTTTGTAGTTGGAAAGTGTTGCATGTTGTAGATGTGTTGCAAAGATATTGATAAGTTGTTGATGAAGTTGGTTCACTTGGTTTTCAAGTGCCTTTGAGAAAATTTGAGTAAAGGATAGTTTAGTGTGATAGAGTGGTGTTCAGTGTTTTGCTTTGCATTTCTTCATGATTGAAAATATGATCATGCTTTGGATGTGATGATCAGAGGTGTTCAGAGGTGGTATATCCAGAGTTTTAGGTTTTGGATTGTACTACAGTGGAAGATGTGTTTGACAATATGTATGTCTGGTGAAATAACGTGTCTAAGAGAAATGAGATTTCTCTGTATTTCTTTGCAGTGAAGGTTCTGGTGTTACAGATTTGGGAACATACTTATATCATTTGTATCTACCTTCCCTTGAAGTTTCAGGTGTTGAGTTGTTCTGCAAAGTTTTCTGGTGTGTTGGATGTCTATTCTAGTATGTATGGTTGCACAAAATGAAGGTGTTCTTGAGTTTCAAGTGGTTGCAGTAGTAGTGGTGAATATTCTGATGATATGGAATATTTTGAGATATTTTGGAATGTTTTTGTGTGGTCCACAAAATGTTTCCAAAAATGGAGAGGCGTGCTTGTGGTTGCTTGTTAGTGTTAGTGCAAGTTTGGCCGACCTAGTGTGCTAGCGTTAATTCTAGAGGATAACTGTTGTTTGAGGAAATGTTGAGAAGCATGTCAGTGTAGATTTGGGTCCTAGCTAAGTAGTGGTGTGGTCTTGCTTCACTTCTTTCCACCGTAGAAGTGTTCGGTGCTGACCTATTTGATGTTGTGCAGTTGAGGTGTATACGTTTCCTTTAGGTCGACCTAATTCAGATTGTTTTGTTGGTAATATGATTATCATTGATGTCAAAAGGGCATCACATTGATGTCAAAAGGAGATTTGAGTAATATTAGATGAGTTGTTGGTTGATGTCAAAAAGGGCATCAGTGAAGCAAGCAATGTGTAATTAGGGCAAAAAATATTAAGGTTAATACATATAAATCAAACCCTAATAAATAATGAAGCACAAATGAACATAAAGACATAAAGCATAAAACACTATTACCAAATCTTCATGCCACCATTGATCCACCTCCATTGCACTTCTCCATTTTTCTTGAATATGATAATTGCCCTCATATTTGAGTGTGCAATAATAAGCCTATGACAAGTGACTAGCAAAATATTGAAGATTGTTGTCTCACACTAGCAGCATATACTTGCATAATATGTGTGGATAATGAAAATGACAAGGGTAAGGTCTTTTATAGAAAAGGAAAATTTGAATGAATGGTTGAGATTGGATGCCAATAATATGTCTTAATCAATGGCCAAGATTGAAAGTTGTAGTATGAAATAGGGTTAGGGCTAAATTAGAGAAAATGATAAGGATGAAGGGTTGAGATTGAATTATTATAGAGGAATGTGACAAAAGGAATCATTTTGAATTAAATAATGATTTAATTCAAAATTCAAGAGAGTGGACCAATGAGAGAAAAGGTTGATGAATAATTAAATAATTAAAACTAATTATTTAATTATAGTGGAAAGTGGACAAAAATTAAACAAATAAGAATTTATTTAATTTTAGAAAGAAGAGGACTTAATTAGTGACGTAATTAAATAAATAAAATTTAATTAATCGAGAAGAAATAAAAATAGAAAAAATGAATTAATTAAATAATTAAAATTATTTAATTAATAGAAGAATTGTGACTTTAGAAAATAATTAAATAATTAAAATTATTTAATTATCAAAGACAAAAGGGGAAATGATGGAGAATTTAGAAATCACAAGCCTAGGACAATTTTTAGTGTCTACATTTTGCCCCTCTTTGATACAATGCAGTTTATCGTGTTATGTCAAAGAAATTCAGTTAAAACATGCCCCAGTGTAAAGAGGATGAGGAAGGATGAAGAGGAGGGTTGTGGTATTCCCCCTTGAGAGGACATGTGGATTCAAAGAACACGAGTGTGCTCTCAAAATGGATAAGAGGAAAATAGATAAGCATCATAGAAGAAATGTTAGCGTGGAGGATATGGATGTTAGTGGAGACAACTTTAAAGATGCATATTTTGCCAGACAAGACTCTGCACTAATCATCATTGGGTAGTAAAATGACACAAATGAACAACAAACACCATGGTATGACATAGACCAAGGTTTGCAAGGTCATCCACTTGCAAAACAGATAGTCGCAGACAAGGAATGTCCTAGCTCATACTAAGGGAAAAGTTGCCCCAGTCTTTTGCCAAGACAATCCACAAACAACAATCAAAGAAAAGAGTCAAGAGACATCATCGCTCCTCTAAATCCTTCATGGGACATCCTTGAGGAAGCTAGTAACCTGACTCAAAAACAAATAAAAAATAATAGATAAGATGAAACAAACCACAATGTCAATGGCCATTCAAAGTGTTTGACAAAATATGATTCTTTCATTTTTAGGTGATTGACGAGTTGATTGTCTGACAACACCTGGTTTCAGGAGGGAAACATGTCGTATAAGGCATCAAGTCTAGTTTCGATCATGTGACCACCTATATAAGGAAAATGACGATGTTTGACTTGATGACAATGTCTGGTTTCAGGAAGGACACATCCTATATAAGACATAACTTGATTGTTTTGATAATTTGACTGTTTGACTATTTTGACAATTTGTTTGGTTTGATTGAGTGACATTGTTGACGTATTGTCTTTTTAATGTGTGACTTGTCTGATGTTTTGATGACTATTTGTGTCTAAGTTGACAATGTTTGATTTATTTGACTGACATGACAAACCCTAAAGGACTAACCTAGGTGGCCTTGGGGGCACATTGACAAATGACCCTTCCTACGTTTAGTCGCAGAGGCAACGTAGTTCGACAATGACATGGACTGACTGACATGACTGACTTTGACTCTATTTTTTGGGATTTTGAAGGTTTTTTGGATGTTTTTGTGTTTTTGACATGTTTTGATTTTTTGGATTTTGAGGTTTTATGATTTTTATTTTTTTTAGAATATTTGATTTTTTTGTCTTTTGATAGTTTTATGACTTTTTTTATTTTTTTGAGAATATTTGATTTTTTATCTTTTGATAGTTTTATGATTTTCTTTCTTTTTGAGAATATTTGATTTTTTTGTCTTTTTATAATGTTTTATATTTTTTTGTCTTTTTCGAATCTTTTATATTTTTTTTCTTTTTGAGAATATTTGAATTTTTTTTGTCTTTTTCGAATGTTTTTTTTTTTGTCTTGTATTATGGATGATATGGGGAAGTGTGTATTCTATTATGGATGATACACTATAAGGACCATGGAAAATGCATATGAATGATGCCTACAAGCAAGCGAGCAAGCACACACAAGAAACCAAGGACAACCATGATCTTGCTCCTAGTCAAACTGAAAACCAATTGACAAGTGATGAGGATGATGGCAACGTTGTTTGACGTGGGAAGGACACATCCCAAAACAACATGAGGATGATGATAATGTGACTAAAGGATCAAGGTTTGTAGCTAGGCTAGAAACAAAGCCAAGGAATTTTTTGGATGATGTGTTAGGAGGTACAACAAGATTGTATGGTTTAGGCTTATTGCATTTGGAATGACTGGATGGGATTATGGAGGGAACTTGGATAAGCGGATCAAAATCCTTAAACCAATGACAAGGGAAAACCAAAACCAACAATGGGCATGGAAGGATAATGGATTGATTTTGGTAAAGGATGGGAGGCATGAGGATTATTGGCATATGATCTCCAAGGACTATGTTGAATAGGAATAATTTGTTTTCTCCAAGGTATGGGTATGGATAATGTTATGAAGACTATGATATTTCATGAATAGTGTATAACCAAAGGATAGACATGTCAAAAAAATTCACAAAGCAAGATCTATGTTTGTACCTTAGTCCTTATCAAGATCAAAGTAGGTGGGAAAATGGATGGGAATGATAGGGCTTAGATGGATAGATGGAAATGTCATAGGAAATGTCATGTGAAGGGCATGGGAGATGAGACAACTTGACCCCAAGTGTAATGGTCCACATAGATAATTGTTCTTACACATGACGCTTGTTTTCTAGGTTTTCATCATCGTACTTATCCAAGGTGCCTACTTACCAGGTTTTCACCATTGGACAAAAATTTTCTCTACTTTCTTTTATATATTTTTTTCTTTTCTTTTTTTGTATTTTTCTAGATGATCACTTTGATGTTGCTGATGTACATGTCGGTGTCATGATATGCCAATAGTAACCTTTATGGAGCAATTGTATTTTCAAGATCCTAGTACTTGTATACAACTGATCGATGTTATTGTGATCCTTTCTGATATTTGGGTTAGCATTGTCAAAATATGCCCATCGTGATAGAGTTCCTTGAGAGTCCTTATGATAAAGAGTTGCTGCCAAGATGCGACGGGTTTGTGACGTGGGATTTTTATACTTTAGGAAAGATGTAGGATTATGATGGATGATGGTAGGTGTGGATGGACTATTTGGCATTTTGGATGTAGGAATTTTTATTTTCCAAACTTGGGGTAGTGAATGATGGAGTTTGGAGTTTTGATTGGGATAGTGTTTGGAACCATGAATTTTATATGCCTTGCATGATGACCATTTTGAAGGAGGTGGACATTTATTATATGTGGGAGACCTCTTTTCTTGTGGCTCCACATTTTGATTGACTTTTGGATTTAGAATATTTTCTTTGCTTGACCCATTTTTCTTTGGGATCCATTTTAACTTCATTTATCCACTTGGATTTTTGTACTCAATGACCTTTGACATTTTATTTTGGACTTTAGACTTGTAAGGATTTTTTCGTTGTTGGTTCCAATTGAGGGAATGATGTTTTATGGTGTGGATGGAAGGAGTGTTGGAAGCAACATTATGACAAGGACTACTCATGGCCCCCATTTTGATGTTTGTATTGGATAAAGTGTCCCCTAATATCATGGAGGTATCACTAACACTGTTTGATTTCTCGATTGAAGAATAGCCAAGACCTTGATGTCTAGGATTTTCATAAAACTATATTGGTTCTTGAATGCCTTGCTCATGTATGCCTAGTCCTCTTCCTTGATACTACATGCTTTGACATATTCTCTTTGCAATGGGGTATTTGTTGTTTTGAAAACAAGATGCAAACCCATCATTATGTACATGGAACTAATGCTTGGAATTTTCCCATTTGCAAGAAAGCCTGCTTTGACAAAGGTGGATGATCCTAGTTGGTAGGATATTTTGGCTTTATCATTTGTCATGCTTGTGTCTTCTTGGTCCTTTAAGATGTCAATTTGATCAATGATATCCTTTGTTCCTTCGTATTTGACTTGGTCAATGATAGCTTCCTTGTTTTCTTCTTGATCCATAGTAGCAGTTTTATGTTCTTCTTGAATGTTGTCCATGTCATTTGTTTGATTATCTATGTGTCCCAAGGAGGTAAGTGTCTCATTTTGGGAAATGGAGGTGTTTGGAGTTTGGATAGGATTGACTGCAAATGATTGATCATGGATGGTATAAAGGTCGATAAGCGGCTCACTTTGTGTGTCTTGTTCAATGGTAGGATCTTGATCAAAGATAGGTTTGTCTTGGATGACATGATTGGGAATGGGATCTTGATCATGGATAGGTGTATTTTGGATGCCATGGTTATCTAGAATGACTTCTTGGATGGACTTAAGGATAGGATCATGGGATGGACTACTTTTATCTTTACATGAAGGTGAAGCTATGATGTCATGCTTTGGACTTTCCGTTTGACATGTATCCTCAAGTTTAGGCATTGGGATGTGATTTTAGAGACCATGACTAGATGTAGATTGAGATGGAATGGATTGGAATGAATTAGTGGATGATGGACTAGGATAGGACATGAAGGATTGGAAAGGATTAGTGGAAGGTTGGTTTCCCTTGTCAAGGTTAGGATAAGGGTGATAAGTGGACACTTGTTGTGGATTAATGGTATGGCTTGTGTTAAGTGACTCTTGATAGTGAGGGTAGATGGATGAATTACTAAGGCTTATGGATTGTTGGTAAGAAGGGTATGTGGGTAGTTGACCATGGGTTGAGGTTGATTGGTATTTGGATTGGATGAATTATCTTTTGACGTCTATGGCTTGTTGGTATTGACCATTGCAGAGTAATTGGTATTCAACTTGACTAGCAAGCATATCAAGGTAAATTGCAGACATGGTGGTGAGGTCTAAATGAAAATGCAAAGGCTAGGATGAAAATGAGGATTAGAATTTTGACTTGGAGATAATGTGGATAACTTGACTTGGAGGACACCTAGATTTGTTTGTTTTTGAAATGTTTCTAATGTTTTTGGATTTTTTTTATTTTTTTACTTTTTTATTTTTATTTTTGATTTTTCTCGTTTGATTAAGATTTCAATCTTGAATACACACTCACACATACAAGACAATATTTGATGCAAGATGTAATACAAATGATTATGATAAGAAGACACTTCCAAGCATAAGAACAATCCTAGCAATTATTCAAGTAGGGAGATTGGCCAATGGTCTTAAGCTAGGATGCACAAGGTTGACTAGGGATGATTTGAAAGCAAAATCATGCCACACAGCTGGGAGAAAGGGGTAACCCACCCTTCACCTTCACTTCACAAAGGTATAAAGTTCTTTGGGGCTTAGCCAAGAGTGACAATATTTTAACTCCCAAAGAAGCATGTCTTTAGATTCACACTTCGATTGACGTCGTCCCTTGGATGGGTGTGTGCTCCAAGTAGGCCTCCTAAGAAGGGTTTGACAAAAGCAAACCAAGTGAGGTGTTGTGGAGGACACACACACTTGATTCACACTCACAGTTGTTAATTTCCCTTTAAAAATGAAATGTGTGTAAGCAAACAATGGAAGCACTTGTTCTTTTTAACCCAAAACCAAAATGTGTGATGGAAGACAATGGTTCTTTTTAAGCCCAATTTCAATGATGTGACAACAAACAAGATGTTCGTTTTAAAGCCCCAAATCCAAATGTGTGACAAACAAGATTAAGAGATGAAAGATGAAATGTGTGCACCTAGACTTTCTTTAACTCAATTTTTTGTCCACTTCATCCAATTTGTCTTTTGAAGTGTTTACTTTTTTTGCACATTCACAAAACCAACAACAAAGCCAAAACCCTAACAAGATAATTGATCACTAATATTAGAGGGTTAGCTAGTCAAGACAAATCTAATTTTTGGAAATGTTTTTTGCATCAAAAATTAAAACCACAAAGAACAAACCCTTACTGAAATTTCAAGAGCTTTCCAAAAATGTAAAGAAATCTAAAATATTTGTTGTTTTGCAACCAAAAAATTTTTTTATGAAAAATCATTAAAAAATTATAAACAATTCAAAACAGGTCCAGAAATTCTGATTTTTGGACTAAAGGCGCCTAACATCATCCCAAATCTACAAAAAAAAATTGTGAAAATATATGCAATCGTTTGTGAGATATAAGCAAATCTTTATAAAGCCCTAATTTTCAAAGATCTATTTTTTGTCTAATTATTTTCATCCAAATTAAAAACATAAAAATAAGACCCCTACTAAAATTTATAGAAATTTTCATAAATATAAAGAAATCCAAAAAATTCTCTAATTTGCTCTCAAAATTGATTTTCCATGAAAAATAACAAAAAAATTATAAAAAATTAAAAAAAGCTCCAAAAAATTTGATTTTCAGACTGAAAGCTTTTGATATTGTCCCCAACTTGTAGAACATTTTTTGTGAAAATATCTATAGTCGTTTGAGAGATATGGTCGAATCTTTGAAAATTAGGGTTTTGTCCCAAAATTATGCAAAACCTATAACAAAACCTGCAACAAAAAGGATCCAACTCCAAAATTCATCAAAATTTGTCAAAAAACATCGGGTTCACCAATGTAATTAGGGAAAAAAATATTAAGGTTAATGCATATAAATCAAACCCTAATAAACAATGAAGCACAAATGAACATAAAGACATAAAGCATAAAACAATATTACCAAATCTTCATGCCACCATTGATTCACCTCCATTGCACTTCTCCATTTTGTTTGAATATGATAATTTCCCTCAGATTTGAGTGTACAATAATAAGCCTATGACAAGTGACTAGCAAAATATTGAAGATTGTTGTCTCACACTAGCAACATGTACTTGCATAATATGTGTGGATAATGAAAATGACAAGGGGTCTTTTATAGAAAAGGAAATTTTGAATGAATGGTTGAGATTGGATGCCAATAAGATGTCTTAATCAATGGCCAAGATTGAAATTTGTAGTATGAAATAGGGTTAGGGCTAAATTAGGGAGAATGATAAGGATGAAGAGTTGAGATTGAATTATGAGATAATTCAATCAAAGTCTAGGATTAAATGATATGTCAAGAGATAAGATTTGATGTGGAAGATAAGATTGGCATGGATAAAGAGGTGATAGGAGAAATTAAATAATAAAAATTATTTAATTTAGGTGGCCAATGAATAATTAAATAATTAAAATAATTATTTAATTATATAGGAATGTAACAAAAGGAATCATTTTGAATTAAATAATGATTTAATTCAAAATTCAAGAGAGTGGACCAAATTAAATAAATACAATTTATTTAATTTATAAGAGAAAACGTTGATAAATAATTAAATAATTAAAATATATATATTTAATTATAGTGGAAAGTGGACAAAAATTACATAAATAAGAATTCATTTAATTTTAGAAAGAAGAGGACTTAATTAGTGACATAATTAAATAAATAAACGAGGAAGAAATAAAGATAGAAAAATGAATTAATTAAATAATTAAAATTATTTAATTAATAGAAGAATTGACTTTAGAAAATAATTATATAATTAAAATTATTTAATTATCAAAGACAAAAGGGGAAATGATGGAAAATTTAGAAATCGCAAGCCTAGGACAATTTTTAGTGTCTACACAATGAAGTGTTGTAGAAGTTCGGGCATCGGGCCTCAGGCTTACCTTATACTGCTTGCTAAGTGAAGACGGAGTTAGTAATTTTCAGCTAAGTTTGATCGGGCTTCAAAATTTAGGCTTGTAGCTTACTCTATGTTGTAGATGATCAGACATCGGGCTTCGATCATACACTATATCACATGCCTCAAGGAAATGATGAAGAGAATGTGTTAAGTCTTAGAGGTTTCAAACTTTGAGCTTCAGTCATACCTTATACTGAATCCCTTAGTGAAATGAAGAAAGTTTGTGTAAGTCTGAAAAGGCATCGGGCATTAGATTTTGGCATTAAGGCTTATGCCTTGATAGAAAGTGGAGAAATGGGTATGAAGGAACCTTGAACCTCGACCCCCAAAAAGGTTTCACACATCGCGGGTAGGAGATAAGGCTTGCACCTTATCGTAATGATAAGGACGGTAAAAGATAAACATAATGAGGAAAGCCCAAAGGCTGACACCCAAAAGGATTAATGCTACCGAAAAGGTTTTGTGCATCACGGAGTGGTAGGAAGGCTTATGCCTTACCAAAATATTGATAAGCAGTAAGATGAAAGGGTGAACCGTGACATCCAACAAACTCATGCATGTTTTGGAGCTTCACACTTCGTTGTGTCAAAGGTTGGTCTTATGGTTTGTGATGGTGTGAAGGAAGGTAAATGGTAAAGAGTAAGACCAATGGTTGAAACCTAATAGGTATGGAAAAGCTTCGGACTTAAGTGTTCAAGCTTACTTGTTAAGCTCTACAATGCACTGCAAGTATGAGGTAAGAGGGATTAGTGATCCCCAACCCTTGACAGGTATGATAGATGGAAAAAAAATTCCATTATGTAGGAAGCTATTGTTGACTTGGGTTAACCAATGCAAGTATGTGGGTTAGTGACACATGACATGCAATGATTGGTTGAATGATTGATTCACATCATTGTTGTGAATCATCATGGCATGAAGGTTTAATTTGAAGGTCAGAGTTTAAGGTGAATGGAATGATGGAACGAAAAATGATGTAATCACTATAGCTACATTCTTGCAAAGGATTGGAAGGAATTGATGACACCATTAATGCATAGGTTAGCTATGAATCTAGAAGAGATCGAGCAAGTAGGAATATGGCATCAAATACAAAACAAACCCTAGATATATTCAAGCTAGAAATAGAAAAGGCAATAAATGAAGTTAGTGGTGTTTGGCTCGATGCAAGGAGTGTTATGTATGAAGAAAAGATGTGAAAACCCTAGCAGTGGTATGCGTGTGAAGTTAGATGATGAAGAAATGGATGATTCCATTAATACAACCATGAAATCTGGAAGAGATCTAATACATATCGATTCATGTAAATATGGGCATTAAATGTAAAGAAAACCCTAAGTTTTTGATATTGCCAAAAAAATTTAAAATGCATTAAATGTTGTCAGTGGTGTTGGGTCAAGGTGTAGAAGAAACTTGTCGATGAAGGAAAGTATGTGAAGTTGAAAGAAAGAGGTAGATGAATTGGAGTTAGGGTTGTGTATGCATATGTTGTGTGAAGAAGACCTAGATCTTAACTCAAAAAATCATCTAGGATATGCATCAAGTGTGAAGTAGTAAAAAGAGATTGTTGAATAGAGAAAGAGAGAGATAGAATAGAGGATGTTCTAAAGTGAAAATTGTAGAGAAGAGAAGAACAAAGTAGAGGTATGAGTTGTTGAGTTAGCAGCAACAGAGATAGACAGTATGCTTGCATGGAAGCAAAGCAGAGATTGAGCAATTGTAGAATAAGTTTGTAAAATAGAACTGGATTCATTTGAATCATTTGAAGTTGTAGCTCTATAGCTCTTACATTGTAAATGTAATTGGTCGGTGTCATCAAATAGCTAGGAGTTGGTGCTCAATTAGGGAGTGGGTGCTTCCTTGGAGTTGGTGCTCCTAAATCAGGAGATTGGTGTCTCCTTAGGGTTAATGCCCTTAAACGTTGTAACTAGTGAGGTTCTATTGTGAGGCTAGATTAGGACTGTAGATCCTAGCAACTATTCTCACGGTGGTTTTTCCCATATCAAGTTTTCCACGTATATCTGGTGTTATGAGTATTTGTGTGTGATCTCTTTGCATATACTTTTATATTGGTTTAAAATTATTAAAGAACTAATTTAAATTGATCTACTGATTCACCCCTCCTCTCAATAGATTGTTGTGTTCCAACATGTTTTAGGTCGCGAAGGATATAAATGCAAAGAGAATTGTTGTGTGGATTAAGTGCAGAGTGTGTGTTACAAAAGATGTGAATGTGATCAAGTGTGATGATCTGAGTGTGAGCCTTAATGCCTATGAATTCCAAATGCAGTGAACAGAAGGTGTCTACATTTCAATCTATTTGATGAGTTGCTTGCGCTTTAGTGGAATTGTAGGTCCTTAACATATGAGAGATGCATTATTGGCAGTTTAAATTGACAATGAGTCACCCCTTCTTCTATTCTTCTTTCTTCTAGGTAGTGATTCCTTTGGCAGTGAGTCACCAATAGTGATCCTTTCTTTATCTTTCCGAGTAGTGAGCCTTATTGTATTTGGTGTTGCAATTCATATATTAGTGAGCTAATCCTCATTGTGGTTTTTCCCTTCTTAGGTTTTCCACATAAATCTGGTGCTCTTATGTGTTTGATGTGTTTTCATTATTGTTTTACATGTTTACATTTTGTTAATGCATGTTAAGGGTTTAATGGTTGATTAGGGTTTGAAAATATATTGAAGGTTTGAATGTTTTAAAGTATACAACCGATTCACCCCCCCTCTCAGTTTTCCTATGCATCTAACAGATTCTTCATCTTTAATGTTAACTTTCATCTTATTTTTTCTCTTTCCATGTCTTTATGCAACCAAAAACCCATTAAGCCAAATAATAATAATTAATATTATTGTCCTTAGCATACAAGGGCATTCCAAGTTCACCCATTCCAAGTACTAAGGAGAAAATCAATTAATTTTTCATCTACATATAAACTTAAATACACTAGAAATTTAGGGATTTGCAAAGTAAATATCACCTAATCCAAATATCTGAAATTAGTATCCCTAATTTTTATCACTAATATATTTATAACATAATATAAGAACTTAAAATTAACATAACCTACAGTTTTAACACTAATATTGGACACTAACCACAAAAACATCTTTTAGATTATAATTTACAATCAACCCCCTTGATCTAAAATAAGAAAAACCAGTTGATATGAAGCTTCCAATAGCTATCTTGTAATTTTACAAATATTTGATTCTACAAGTGTTACTAATCATCTTGTGTTTCTCACTCTGACATGATCATGTTTAAACTTATCATAGCATTAACGTGTCTCTAATCATGTATATATATCTTACATGTAGTGTAAATAAGTGCTTCTTAATTATAGTGACCTGGCTTTATTGATTAATATATACCCACAATCATTGGGTTCATCTCCACCTGATATTTCTTAACTACTTTAACTTTCTCCATTCCTTTGTGAGTAATACTTATAAAACTATACTAGTAAGAAAGCTTCAATTCTCACCTTTGATCCTCGTTCAAAACTCAAAAAAATAAAAGTAAAAATAGGAAAAATATCGTACTAGAAATCCAAAAGTGCAACAACACCATACACTAAATTGAAATAGAAAATGTAACACTTTATAACAAAGGGATCACTCCTACCAAAAATTGTACTAAAATATTTTACCCAATATCTAAGTGAGTAGAGAACCTAAGATGGGAACAATCCTTCATACTCCAAGTGGATCCTCCAACCCCTTCTTTTGACTTTCCAAGATTCTATCCTTTAAATGTAGTAGTGACAACTTTGATATCACAAACATTATATGATGTAGGTGTAAATTGTGTGGTCATGCTCAAAGATAAACAACGGGTGTTAAGTTCAATTGATAATGCACCCACATAAAAATAATTACCCTTATTATTCCTTATTAAAATTGTTCACCAAATTAATAAACATTTTTTTATATCCATCTTTCACCACCGACATAATCCCAACTAGTGCCTTATTAAGAGTTTTGTCGAACAAGGGATTAAATATTTATTGAATTTTAATGGAAAGGTAATGTTTTTTAATAAAAGGTTTCCTCTATTATTCCTCATTAAAGAACTCAAATACTTATTTTCCTTATTAGAGTACAAGTAACCCATGATTAGTTCAATCTATTCTTAACTTTCACAATACAATTATTTTATCTTGAGATAAGAAAAATACAATGTATCAAAGTAAATAAAATTGATAGACAATACAACTTATTAATCCCTACGCTAGCCAAGATACTATAGTAATCAACAAACAATCTAACTATTAGCTTGCTCAAAACAATTGTTCAACTATTTTATATTTTTAATTAAAAAATTGTGTTTTTATAAAGTTGTGTTGGAATATATTTGTGACTATTTTGATATATTGATTAGGATCATTTATTATGATCATGACTCTATAGTTGAAACATTTGATCATTTGTCATCACTTGTTCTAGCTATTGCATGCTATTGTAAATGCATAAATCTCATACAAGCCCACAACCTCTCTCCATTAAATCAATTCTTAAAATATGACCCTCCACCTTCACTCACTTGTAGAACAACATATCCCACCCAACCATACAAATATTTAAACCCAATCTAAACTTCTTTGTATCTTAACTACTCAATAAATCCACGATAAGATAGATAAATTTAAAGCTTTCTCTTTCTCTTTCTCTTGATTGCTTTGAATTGATTGAGGTGAATTGAAAGCTAGGGTAAGTGTCATAAATATAGCGCTTTCAATAAGTAGGAGATCACATGCCATAAACCCATTTTGGCTTGTTATTATTGTAGCCTAGTAATTAGGTTCCTCTTCAGCAAACAATATGGTGTGTGAGTTGTAATGTTCTATTACTAATATTTTGATTGGTAGGAGAGATTGAAAGTTTCCTAGTGAGTTGACTTAAGCCACATGTCATACTATCTTATCAAAAACCAACTCATTTAATCACATAATTAGAAACACATGAAACACATTACACCATCATAAAAATAACCAATCCTTTGAGAAATATTCCAAATGACAAATACTATAGAGACTCTAGTTTGTCACTTATATACATTAAACCTTGAGCACACTTGATGGTTCAAACTAATTGCAATTAAGATCAATGATAGCATGTGAACAAAACATCGCAAAGAAAGAAACAATCCACTCACTTAAAGACGAAAAACATTGTACCAAAGAAAAAACATTTCACCATCATAAAAATAACCAATCCTTTAAGAAATATTGTAAATGACAAAAATTATAGACTATAATCTACCACATTTGATAGTTCAAACTAACTAGACTAGAATCAAGATCAATGATAACAAATAAACAAAAACCACAAACAAACAACCAACCCACTCACTCATGTGATGATCCACTACCAAGTATGAGAATTACAATATATTTGATACAAATATAAAATGTTAACATGGTTTAAGACAAACGTCCTGCACCATGAAGTCCTACTATTTGAAGAGAAACTACCCATCATTTTCATCTTTCTTAGCTATGTGGTACCTCTTCATTTGTTAAAAGCCAACTACCCAATATATCAATAGTTGAAAAACAGCACATATAGCCGTACATTAGAGAATCAAACAATAAAAAAATTCAAAGCAGCATGGGAGGGTGCAGAGATTTTTCAAAGTTAAACCCATCAAAGGCATTAAACCGTATCACTCTTTTTCAATGCCATACTCATGCCTCACGTTTTCTGCAGAGATTCCATGACAGATTGAAAAGCATTACTTAGTTTCTCAGCATTACCTTGTCATTGGTGTGAATAAATGAAATGGAGAACGCGTTATTACAATTGATTTCCACTCTGACATGGCCAGACACCAGAGTGAATAAATACATACAGCCAAATTACATCAAATCAATATGGACTTTACTAGGTAGTATCATAAATGATTTGATATATCCTGCATTTCAACCCAACTGAGGTGACAGATCATGTTCTCAAACTTGACATTGTCTTAAATCAATCGATCAATATCTTCACAAAATCACTGTAAACAAAATTTGTGTTGAAATTTTTGTCTTTCTTCTTTCAAAACTCTGTCTGCATTCAACTTGTCAAATTTGATATTGATTTCAATTTTCTAATTGGGCAGTCTTCCCATCCTTTTCTTTAGATCTGTACTCCAAGAAGTTCAGGTGGTAAAGTGCATAATTTGACAATTAAAAAATTTTTTTCTAGTTATATATTTCGCATGCTTTTTATAAACAATTGATGTATTGATTTCAATGTACTGTCAATTTTCTTACAATATTGACTCTAATGCATCAATTGTGATTGATGTATTGATTCCAATACACGGATTGTTTAAGTACTCTCTGTATAATAGTTGTAAAATATATGATTGTTTAAATACTCTCTATAATTGTTGTAAAATAAACCATTGAAATATTGACTTTAATGACTGACTGTTTAAACTCTTACTATATAGAACTGTTTGCAAAAAAAATTACCATACCTTGTGTACCAATCTCAAAGTACAATCATAGTGTGGCATCTCATGTGCTGGTTGACAACTGCTGAGCATTATGCAGAAGAAAAGTGGGCAAGCAGAGAGTGACAGAGCAGTGATATACGGAATCTATAATTTCAATAGTTTTGTTTTATGCAATTTCAAAAGATTTGGGCTCTAGCAAATTGGAATTTCATAGATAACCTTACTTCCTAGACTGAAAGGGTAGCATCCTTTTAAGCAATGCATAAGTTTGCTAAGAATTAAAGAGCAATTTATGGAGAGTTTTCAAGTTATGCCAAGGCTAAGAGTTAGTGCGTCCAGAACTAGGGTTCATAATTTTTGTTTACCTTTTATTTTGTAGTGACCAAAGGTGGGTAAGAGTATAAACTAATGTGCATTTCTATGGGATGTAGATTATTTTAAAGATGTGTAATGGTGAAAATTAAATCTTATAGGAAGTAGATTTATATTGTTCGTGTTTAAGTGTATAACGATTAATATTTTTTTTTAATAAATTTTTATTATTGTTTTTTACGAATAAATGTTTTATTTATCATTTATAAGAAATAATATAGCATATATTAAGAAAAAAGATGGGTCTATATAAAATCACATTCTTAAAGTTCACATGGAACTAACGTTTGGATCATAAAACACATAAGAAAACAAGTCATTAAACAACACCAACAGTAATCGAGGGGGGAGAAGGGTACCAATCACCTTGTTTACCCCTTATTCAAGGCATACATGGGAGGGTCCCAGCTCTCATCTTTTTCTTTTTTTCCTTCTTCATTGGCATAGGCTAATGAATTACAAAAGCTAGCCACAAAAATTTGTTGGAATCAAACTAGCTAGAAGCTCCACTAGTAGGCCATTCAGAGGTTTCCCCTGTAGATGACAGAGAAGTGAAGTGTCGATAAGCAAGCTACGACACACCCCTTTGTCCACAATCCCTTTTGGCAATCAGAGAAGCCTAGGAGAAAGCATCCTAGTTACCACAAGTAGAAATATTTCATCCTTGCTAGTGTCCACAAGGAGGTGAGCAACTCTGAGAGGAGAGAGATGAGGGAACCCTGGCTAGTGCACAAGGCACATTACTTCAATGGTTGAGGAACACCTGAAGTTGAACCACTTGCAGTGCAACTTTATTAGCTTGCACCTAGATCTGTAATAAAACAATAGAACAAATAATTGCTTTAAAAAAGTAAAATATGCTAATCAACAAAAAAATTAGCAAAGATTGAAGAATTTGTATCTTTACATATGCTAAAGAGAATTTATGCACTAAAATCATGTCAAATCTAGTTGAATTTGTGAGATGCAAGGCCATTCCCCCAAAAGAACCATATGTTAGGAAAACGGTTCCAATCGAAAGGCACATTCATAAAGTCTAAGCAAGACAAAGTCCAAAATAAAAGATGAGAAAAGTTTAAATAGATTCAAGTCGATAACATCAAGAAACAATAAAGATGTTAAGCAATGAGAGCAACACCATCATGAGGGAGATCAAAATCATCTACTTTACCCCATACATTAGTGGAGATGGAACCATCATCAATTGGTTCTCAAACAGTGAGAATACATTCTTCCTCTTGGTCTTCATCTACATGGTATTGAACATGAATAGAAGAAACAACCATATCCAAGTGAGGAAACTTGTCAACATCTGACCACCTAGAGGCACCACACCCATAAGAAGAGGCAGAAGGTGACTATGACCACTAAGACCAACCATGAGCCCAATAAGATCTTTAGGTCTTATAGATTGAGAGTTATGAGACTGGGAACCACAATCCCTTTTGACAAGTTGGTTACATCCACATCTATGCCTATGTTATAGGGAACAACCTTGGTTGAAAGTAGAAGGTGATAACACTCTAGAAATAGTGTAAGGGGCATTACCCTAGTGATCTAAAATCCTTTGCAAAGGAGTCATTTCAACTATAACTTTATTTACTTGTACCTAAATTTGTATAAGAATGTTAGAAAAAATCATAGTTTTAGTATACAACAAAAAATAAACATCAATAGTACATCTCTTAAAGAAAAATATATTTCTCCTTCTAAAATGCTTAAAAAAATGTCCACCTTGAAAGCATGTCAAATCTAGGTAAATTTAAAAGGGGGCAAGAGAAATCTTCTAGCAGAACAATATGTCACAAAAAGGATTCAATCCTAAAAGACTTGAAAATATTATAGATCCAAGTCCTAGGCCTCCTAGGTTTTGATCTAATTGCTTGGTCTTACAAGAAGAAAATCGCTATTGCATTATCATTCATTGAGGTTGAGTATCAAGGTGCAATTATATCCAACCAAGAGGTATTGTGACTTTGAAAAATTATGATAGATTTTGGTCTACCACTTGATATTCCTATACTTCTTTGATGCGATAAACAAAGTGCCATTCACATTGCACATAACCTAGTTGAGCATCTAAGGATGTAGCACATCGAGATACACATGTAGTTCATTCAACAACTCATTTGTGATGGTCATCTCTTCTTAGAGTATTTTCGTACTGAGCAATAGAATGCAAACATCTTCACTAAACTTTTGGCATTGCCTAATTATTTTCAGTTGTGATCAATACTTGGGGTGAAAGAATTTGTCTTTGGAGGGTCTTCTTGAGTCCTATTTCCTTCACATTTTTATATCTTTTTTAGAGAAGTTTTTTCCCATGATGTTTTCTTTTTGTCTCCAGTTGTAAGAGACTTTTTTTATTTGTACATAAGCACCTCATCATTCCTTGTAGTTAGGACTCATCTATGCATCCATCCATGCATTCATCATTAGTGTGTTTAGCTTCTTCCTAAATTGCACTTAAGGGGAGTGTTAAGAGTAAAAATATAATTACCACATTAATTAATTAATAGATCCCTTTTACACTAGCATACTTAAGCTTACTTAGGTCATGTATTTTTTGTCTCAATTCATAAGATTAGGAAACATTTCATGATCTAATTTAATCCCAACCTACAATTTCATTTAGGTTTTTTTATCCTTTGTCAAGGGTAACTATTAATATATTATGATTATTAATTTATTATTATATCAATAGAATTCCCAAGCTTTCATAGAAAATTAGTTACTTTTTCTCTCATGTATGATAGGTGTTTTGGTTGGAGGTGATTTTTGGGATCTATGGGTTCAAATATCAACTCTAACATAATATCAATGTAGAAGATCTATAATTTTTTTCCTTTTTTGAGAAATTTTGCCTTGAACATTCAAATGGTGTATCATGGAGTAAAATATACCTCACCATTGTGTTTAGAATACCCAAAAACTTTAAGATCAACAGTCAAATCATCAAAATATGAGTAGAGAAAAATTTGAGGCATTTTTTAAAGTATCATATTTTTCTTTCAAAATTGTATACAATCGTATGAATCCATACCAAATTGTAGAATTCATATAGCATTGTACTATCATTATTCAGAAATATGGTATATTGTGCAAAAAGAATGACTTTTTGATTATTTAGGTGTCACTTTTCTTTTACCATTGTATATTTTTCTAAATCAACACGATGTAGGTTTGATGTCATCTAACATAATCATCAGTAATTTTTTCCTTCATGGTAGATTTTTCTTAGTCACCACCACCATTGCGCTCCACGCCATTTCACTACTCATCCACTATTAAGCCCTAAACTAAAGTCACATTAGAAACTAGAGACTTCAATCAACCCCAACCCCCATTGCCTAGTGACTAGATTCCCTAGTGACCAAGGGCAAAGGTCATCCAGCCCCCTACCTTTCCTTTTAGGGAATTTTTGGATCAATTTTACACAATCAAGTGTATCTTGGGCATACAAAGTAGAAATTCCACAAACAAGACATTTTTGAGAAGCTAGTTTCGAGTAGTCTCTATTGGTGCTAATATTTTTTTGATTGTGAGTTTTATTACCTATTGAAGTTAGATCTACCTATTTTTGCTTTCAAGCTCATAACTTTTAGCTTAAATTTCCAATTTTTATAACTTTTGTGGCATTATAAAGTTGGCTTAATGCTCTCAACAATTATTAGATCTGATTTTCTAGATTTTTTACCAAATACATAAAGATAAAATATAAACTAAACTCTTTCGTTTTTTTATTTTTTAGTTGTTGAATTTGTCAAAGGGCTTTGTTTTTCTTTCTATGGGTGGGTAAATTTCTTTCATAAAGTTCCTTTAATAATTAAAAATAATAAAACTAATATATAGTCATTTTATAAAAACTCAAGACTAAACACACATATTGTAGAAACCTATTCTATTGAACACCTTACACCACGTAAATATCACACCTAGAAACCTCAAAAATCTAGATTTCTCATGTCCAAGAGACTATGGTCTAAATTGAATGATACTGTACCTAATTTTACTTAGGATTATGATATATTTGCTTACAAAAATAAGATGGATGAATCCATGGGTCTTCTTGAACTTCATCTTTCAAATAGCCTATTGTTTAACATAAAGTATTGTATGAATCCTAAGTATATTTAGGATAAGTACACTGATTTTACTAGTATAGTTAATGAGTTCCAAGAATTATAAATTGAGGTAGAGTTGAATACACTATAACCTTATTCATTTCCCTCCATTAATGACTTTCTAGTAAAATTCAAGTCATTGAGATCACTTTTATAGGGTTGTAGAAAGGACAAAGATGACAAAGCATGTATTTTTTTATCACATATAATCTTTGAGTAGTATTTCAAGTGTTATCATCTACTTTATATTTTACTATGGATGCATTGAGGGATGCATTCACCTTTCCTTCATTTGAGGTCTTTTCTAATCACTTGACATAAGAATAGGCTAAGTTAGCACTATTGGAGTCACCTTCCAATTCCAAAAATCATGCATTGCTTGCCCAATCATTCAAGGGAAAAGGTAAGAAGGCACAAAATCCTATGAAAAAATCTACATCAAACAGTGAGTTGCTCCAAACCTACACAAATGTTAGATCAAAAACATCAATCCACACCTAAAAATAACAAATCTTCTAAGCTTGATGATTCTTCCTCTAAGGTAAAGAAGAAATCAAGAGATCCTTGTAGTTTTGTTGCAAGGAAGGAAATACAATTACTAGATGTTGGAAGAGACTAGATGCATTAGAGGAGGCCATGAGAAAAAAAACTATTTCACCCTCTAAGTCTTCTTCCATTAATTAGCATAAGAAAAGGTCATGCACTTTTGGCATAGGCAATATCTTCAACATACATTTGGATTGTAGACTTTGGAGCCTCACATCACATGATTGTTTCATATTATTTACTTTATATTCCTTCTGGTATTATTAATTCTCAAATTTTAGTTGGTAACCCTTTATAGATTTTAGTTTTGGGGTCAGGGACATAATAGATAATCGATGGTTACATTAAGGATATTCTCCTTGTTCCAATATGTTTACAAATATTCTCTCTTTTTACTAGATTTATCACATTGTGGGGGTAAGATAGTTGATTTTTTTCGATGATGTTGTCATTCATGATCTCAATAATCGAAAGATAGTTCTTGTTTTAGGTTGATCTAATCATGATTTTAAATCGTATAGGTTTCATGATTTTTTTATTCATCCAATGATTCATCACATATTTCCCATATAAATTACTTGAGTAAAATTTTGCATGAATGTTCTGGTCATGTTAACTACAAGTATCTATAGCAATTGAGTACATAGGAGATTATACTTGGTCTTCCTAAGATTCCATGCACAAAGGATGTTTTTCAAGGCTATGTTATTTTCAAATGTATCATCAGGGTCCCTTTCCAAAGGGCAAGGCCCATCATGTTTCTACCTTATTGGAGTTGGTATATAGTAACCTTATATCCTTTCCCACTCTATTTTTAGGACCAAATTACATGCTTACCTTTAGTGATGATTACTCTCATTAAACATGGGTGTACTTTCTCAAGTACAAGGGTGATGCCTTCACCACTTCCTAGACATTCAAGGTGCTATTGGATAAATAATTAGTTTCTTTTATTTGACAAATTTGTAAAAATGATGGGGGGGAATATGTGAACTAGGAACTTTTCAAACTATTGCACTAAGCATGAAATTCATCATCAATTTTTAGTTCCCTATAATCCTTAATAAAATGTTGTTGCCAAATGCAAGAATAGATTACTTAGGGAAATGGCAATTTGTATTATTTAGTCTCAGTCTATGGATCCATCCTTTTCATTAGAGGCCATCAATTGTGCTAACAACATTTAGAACCACATTCTCCATAGGGTAGTTCTAAATATCACTCTAGATGAGGCTTGGTTCAATATCAAGCTTGATGTTTCCTTCTCCAAGGTATTTGGTAGTGAGGCTTAGGCATTCATACTAGACAATTGACATAAGACAATAGAGAGAAGAGTCAACCATTAATTTTTTTGGCTATGTTGAGGATGTGATGGCTTATAATTTGTTTGATCCTACCATGAGATATGTCTACTTTTATAGAGATGTCTAGTTTGATGAGTCTTTCCTATAGATTCTACATTTGCTTCTTCTTCCTCACTACCTACTCTAATTTATTTATCTTGTGAAGATACTTAAAATGATGGTTATGTAACACTACCTCGTGCTCCACCGCTTCTACCTCCTACCACTCATTTTTTGTGTAAGTGGGCCTACAATACTATTTAGGAGGTTGTATCTTTAGTTAGTGATCATATGGATTCTCATCGTGCATTCACTCTTAGCTTTTTGGAACCAATCTTTTAAGTCAAGATATATCTATTGATCCATAGATTTATTTAGTTTTTAAGTATTCCAAAGTAGGATCATGATATGGATGAGGATTACTCTTTATTGATGAATAATAACACATTAGATTTAGTTTATCTTCCTTTAGGGAGAAACATGGTTCAATTCAAGTGGTTGTACCTCACCAAATATGCAACTGATGGCTATGTTCAATATTATATTCCATGCTTGTCTACTAATCGTTTTTCATAAGTTGAGGCTTGTATTGACTACTATGAGACATTTTCCCCTACATCCAAAATGGATTATGTTCACCCTGTCGTTTCTCTTGTTGCATCCTAGGGTTGACCTATTCACTAGATGGATGTGAAGAGTGCTTTATTGTATGGTGATATTTATGAGGAGATCTACATGGATTAACTTCTAGGATTCATGTATAATTATTCTCTTGTTTACAAGCTACAACATTTTGTATATGGTCTAAAACAAGCCCTTAGGGCTTGGTATGAGAAGATAGATAGTTTCCTACTTACATTTGATTTCACACATTACCAGTTTGATCACACACTGTATATTCAAGGATATGGATCTAATCATTTGATACTATTATTGTATGTAGATGATTTGCTTATTACCAATAGCTCCTTCTCCATGCTTCAAAATATATAATATTCATCAATGGAGCACTTTGACATGACAAATCTCAAGCTTTTGCACTTCTTTCTTAATCTATAGGTTCTTCAATCTTCTTAGGGTATCTTCGTTCACCAATAGAAGTATTCCATTTATCTACTTCATCATTTTAGCATGGTTGATTGTAAGCCAACTCCTACACCATTTTAGTAAAGTTTCACATTGATTTCCACTTGCACTACACTTAGTGTTGATGCTACTTTGTATAGGTAGTTGGTGGGTATTCTCTTGTATATGACACACATGCATCTTGATATCACCTTTGTTATTGATTTTGTCTCTTGTTATTCTTGCGATCCTCATGAATGTCACTAGAAGGTAGCCAAATGAATTTTGAGGTGTATTAAGGGCACTGTACACACTTTGGCATTTAGTATGCACTAGGAGCTTAAAATATAGTAGGCTCCACTAGCTCAAATTGGGTAGGTCATGTTGACTCATGAAAGTATGCTTTTGCGTTTTTTATTTTGCATGCTTTTGATCTAATTGTTTGGTCTTACAAGAAGAAAAATGGTATTGAATTATAATCCATTAAGGCTGAGTATCAAGGTGCATTTCTATCCAACCATGAGGTTTTGTGTCTTTGTGATATTATTATAGATTTTGGTCTACCACTTGATAGTCCTAGACTTATTTAGTGTGATATCCAAAGTTTAATTCACGTTGCATGTAATCTAGTTAAGCATCTAAGGATAAATCATATCGAGATACACGTTCAACAACTCATCCATGATAGTCATCTCTCCTTAGATTATTTGCCTATTGAGAAGCAGGTTGCAAACATCTTCACCAAACCATGGGTGAAATAATTTGTCCTTGGAGGGTCTTCTTGAGTCCTACTTCCTTCACATTTTTACATCTCTTTTTGAAGAGAATTTTTTCACATGATAATTTCTCTTTTTCTCTATTTTTGAGATATTTTTTCATTTGTACATAGGTACCTCATCATGCCTTGTATCCAGAAATCATCCATGAATCTATCCATGCATTCATCATTAGTTTTTTTAGCTTCTCCCTAAGTTGTACTTGAGGAGGGTGTTAGAGTAAAAATATAATTAGTTATTAGGTCCCTTTTTACACTAGCATACTTAAGCTTTCTTAGGTCATGTGATTTTTTTATCTCAATTCATAATTAGAACATATTTCATGATCTAATTTAATATCAACATAAAATTTCATTTATGGTTTTATTATCCTTATCAAGGGTAATTCCTTGTATATTGTGATTTTTCATTCATTATTAGATCAATAGGATTCTTATTATTTCATAAAAAACTAGATTTCATTTTTGTCTATTGTTATATGTGTTTTGGTTGCAAGTGATCTATGGGAGTTGTGGGGTTCAAGTATCAACTTTAACACAAGTGTAAGATCTTCCAAAAGAGAAAAATGGGAACCAAGAAAAATACCTTGATAAATAATGCACTAGGAAAAATGAGCCAACTTGGACTCAAGAATAGTTGACCAACAATTTGCAATTTGCAGTGTCAAGTTCCCATGGATGATTTGATATGCCAATGATGATTTAATTGAGCTATCACATGGAGATGAGGTGTAAGCCATAAATATCCTATGTGGGGTCTATAATTTCAAATTTCTTTATCAAGATACCATTTCCAATATTTCTACCAAGGCTTAAATATCCTAACCCCAATTTTGTGAAGCATATGAAATGAACAACATCAATCACTATCTTGTAGATCTCACCATCATGGTTGGAAAGCCAAAATTTCAACTTAACCTTAGGCTAGGATAAGAAATTCTTGGTAGATCTATTATAAATATCTTGTAACATTTAAACTCCTTGGCTATAAAAAATCAAAGCATGGACCCAAGGGGCTTTGGCTAGAGGATGCTCTTGATAGTATAGAATCAAGTATCACCATTTATACACTATTGATTAATATAATTTATTGCTAGTCCATAGAATCCAAGGTTTGATGGATTCCCAACTCTTCTAGATGATCTTGATAAAAAAATGTATTTGATTTAAATGGGCTCCTTCATAGTGAGGATAGTATGAAGTTTGAGATCTTTTCAACTTGGATGCCAAAAGGGAACTCTTAAGGAAATACAATTCCATATCAAAATTTTATAGGCATCCTTACTTTCCAGGGCCTTGATCCATTTAGCACAAAGAGTAATGTATTGACAAAGAATTGAGAGTAAGCCCGAACCCCCAAAATCATGAGGGAGAGAAGAAAAATCATAAGCCACACAATGAATTCCTTTTCTCTTGTCAAAAGAGACCTAAATAAAATAGTTTATAAATTTCTCAATCTTCAAATAAGAATCCTTAGAAGAAATACAATAATAAGAATAATAAACATGATTAGAGGCTAAGATTTTGGAGTACACTTAGCACTTGCTAGCTAGGATGAGAGTGTTGCATAGGCAACTACCATTGTACCCAAATATAGACCTGTTAATTTTCTTGATACAACCACCAGATTTATACAAGATCAAAGATCCATAGAAGGCAATTAAGCCATGTCATGAAGTGCCACACTACACAACACAAGGAGACCAAGGGAAAAACTCTTGCAACAATCCACCCAGCACAAGTGAGGGGTTCAAACCTGTGACCTCAGCTCTGATACCAATTTTTGTATAGGCAGTTGTTGTTGTACCAAAAAGATCAACCTATTAATGCCCAATACAACTGCCAGATTTATACAAGATCCAAGATCCACAAGAGGTGGTTAAGCCATGTCACGAACCCAAGCACCATGTTGCACAACACAAGGAAACCAAGGGCGAAACTCTTGCAACAAAGAGGTTAGTGATCTAGAAATCACTATTCTTCTTAATTGTAGGAATAATAGATTGTCATAAAATAGTAGGATAGGCCCTAAAAGCAAAGGGAATGCCAAAAAAATTTGGAAACCTCCCCATGATCAATCTATTTCCAATTGAAAGAATATAATCAACCAGGCTTAGGAAAAAAGTATTACCTATAAAATTGATTATTTTTCCATTGAATGTTATAGCCTACGGCTTGAAAAAAATATCAATTTCAAATGACTGATTTAAGCTTATTACATTATTTTTTGGGTATACAAATCTAGAAAAACACTAGCTTGAAAAAAATATCAATTTCAAATTTGGAAAGGTGTTTTCCTTTCTCAACATAAATATGCTCAATATCTATTACATAAATTTAAAATGAATGATGCAAATTGTGTTTCTACTCCTTTTGAATTAGGAACTAAATTAGTGGTCGATATGGAAACTCCATTTGTTGATCCTATTTTATATAAGAAATTAGTTGGAAGTTTAAATTACTTAACTCCTTCTAGAGACTTGAGATATCTTATAGTGTTGGTTTAGTTTCTAGATACATGTATAAACCAAAACAAACTCATTTTAAAGTTGCAACAAGAATTTTAAGATATTAAATGTACTATTAATGTTGGTCTCTTTTATGATGCAAATTGCAATTTTTCTTTAAATAGTTATACTTATTCAAATTTAGGAGGTAATCCCAATGATGGAAGATCCACTTATGGTTATTGTTTCTTTGTTGTATTAGGCACAATCTCATGGAATATTAAGAAGCAACAATGTATACTTCTCTTGGCTCTATAGAAGCATAATATAAAGGTTGTACCAATCCATCAAAAGAAGCATTATGGTTTAGAAGAATAATTAAAGACTTGGGTCTACCTCAAAAGGATCATGCACTCTTATATTTTGATAATCAAAGTTTCATTGCTTTGGAAAAGAATCTAATCTTTCATCCAAGGACCAAGCACATTTCTCTTCAACATCACTTCATTAGAGATCAAATTGAAGACAAACAGATTTTTCTTTTGTATGTAAAGGTGAAGATCAAGTTGCAAATTCTCACCAAACCACTTTGTAAAGATAAATTTCTTCATGATTGTAAAAATCTAGGATTACAACCCATTAAAGGGTTTGATGTAAACTCCCCAAGTAAAGCTTAAGGGGGGGTTTGTCAGATTATTTATTATTTGTATTATTTAAATACTTGTAGGAATATTTTGAAGGAATCCCTACAAGCATTTTATCTTATTTGAGATGTGACTTATTTTTGTAACTCCTCTTTGAAGGAATATTAAGGCTTAGGTGTAGCCTCTTGTTTATGAGGATCTTGACACCTTGCACACACATAGGATGAAAGGTGGGATGAATAGAAATGGGAGCTACTTATGCAACTTCTTTATCATCTCTATTTATTGAGGTGTTTCTCTCCTTCTGAACATTAGAAGTGTTTATCCTTAAGTTGTATATATCTCTCTCTCATTGTAATCTTCTTTATGCCATCTTCATAATATAGGTTTTTTTTCTTTGTTTTTCTACCTTACAAAATTTGGTGTCTCCTCTTGGATATTTGTTGTGCTTGCTAGTGGTTTTCATTTTGGATGGTAATATTTTCCCTTAAACAAGGAATAATTTTATTTCATTTTATTATTCCTTTCATTCATGAAATTGTTAAGAAACATGGTAAAGATTAACATACTCAATTATCATATGCATTATGGGCCTATCACATAAGTATTTGTATAGCTACTAATATTCCCTGTACAATCTCCTATATGGTGTCAATGTGATTATGCCCTTAGAATTGGAACTTTCTTCCTTGCAAGTTTTCCTCCAAGGACTTATTGATGATAATACCTATTGTGAACGTCTTCACCAACTTGAACCACTCAATAAGAATCATATAAATGCTTTAAAATATTGGGATATGGTGTTGTACACCATTGCATGAAATGTTACATTATAATGTTGTAATTAAATAATTATTTAGTTGTGATGCACCTAGGTGGTGTGGTTAATCACACTAGGTAATTATTTGGGGACCACTTTATGTTGTATCATAACATTGTATTATTATTTAATTTGTGGGAGAAATGTGATAATAATTTAATATTGGGCAATATTTAATAAAGTGAAAACTTAGTACCCAATATTAAATAAGATTAGTGGTTTTGTGTTCACATGGTTTTGCGGCACATGGTTTTATCTTACCACTTGGTTGTATTTGTGTGAGCTTGAATCTATAAAAGCAAGCACATGTTTAGTGGTTAAAGTTGGATGGGTGAGTGGGTTGTCATTATTGAGTCTTTCCAAGGATTGCATATGTGAGGTGGCATGGGATGTGTGGATTCATGCTTGGGAACATGAGGATGAATTGGAGAGTCTTGATGCTTCAGAGGTATTCATTGTCTTTAGCATGTTTTATTGTTGAATAATAGATGGAGTATGGATGCTTTTGGAGGCTGAGTTTTCCCTCTTGAGGCTTTTTCCAAGGTATATCTTGTGTTAATTTATGGCTTGTCTATTTGATCTATTCATTATGGTTATTTGTATGCATGTTTTTCTCTCATAGGGTTATGTAGTTAATGGATTAAGATTTTGGGTTATGATGCATTATTTCTTAACAAGTGGTATTAGAGCTATAATGGTTGATGGGAGGTGTGAGCTTCCATGTTTTTGGTTATAACCCTTGTTTGGGTAGATTTGTGCAAAGTTGAATCCATGGACATGTAGGATAGATTTGAATTACTAAAAGATATGGAACACATGTTGCAAGTGTTTATTTGCAGATTTAGGCTTTTGGGTTGTCAAGATTTGTTGGGTTTATTGCATATCTGAAGCTTGAAAATTTTGGGCAAAAAGGGTTTCTTGGATTGAGCTTTCATAGGAGGGATTTGTAGAGGAAAATTCATAGATGATCTCTTGATACAAAATGGACCTCACCATTGGATCCAAGATGGTTGGGAAATGAAAAATGACATAAAATTTTCCTTATTTTGGAGAAGTTGAAAAAAAGGCAAAAAAGAAAGCCCTGGTCAGTTGGTCGTATGGTCGTACAGTCATAGGGTCAACTATGAAAATTTAAAAAAAATAACTTTAGTGGAGGGATGTAGGGTCCACAGACCCGTACCTGCCCCTACCCCTACATCAGCCCTAATATTTATACGCCTACAAATAATAAAACCATCGGCCTTTTTTTTTAACTTTGAACTATTTAAAAGTTAAATGGCCAAACATCCTTTTGAAGAAAGCTTTTAACTTCTAAAAATATAAATTAAATGATTTAAACCGCCCACCCCCCATAAATGTTTTAATTCAATAATATTAAATAAAATCACCACTTTTAAATTTGCAAAATTAAAATGGTTTTTATTTTGGGGTGGGATCAACCAAAAGTTGCTTATATAGTCAAATTGGACTTTTTTTTCAAACTAGCATCACTTTTGCCCAAAGTGTCAGATTTTTGGGTTCTTATACTTATTGGAAAGGTGGTTTCGAGCACTACGCAATGGTATAGCTTTGGTTTCCTTATTTTGCAATCTTGATCATATTTTAAAGTCTAAAAGGTAGATGTTTTCTTGTACATGGTTTTGAGCATAACTTTTGCATACATAATCGGATTTTTTATTTCGAATAGGAATTAGAGAGCATGTACAGTGTACTACATAGTGGATCAGGTTAATTATCATTTTGTGGTAAAGGGAATGTATGGTACTTATTTGATCACATGTAGGAGCCTAAGATTCGGGGTGTGATTAAGTGAGCATCTGAACGAGTCAAGAGGAAAAACCTTCAGGGAGTACATGTTTTTATGTGATATTTATGATGGTACGGTTGATTATCAATTTGGTGCTTCCTGGTACAGGTTTACAGGTGTTTGTCAAAGTTGGACTTTGATGGTGACAGGTACACAGGTTGTCTTCATTTTTTAGGACATGGTTTGACATGAGTGGAGACTTGGAGTTTCATATGGGTGATAGCTAAGTGTAGGTACAATGTTGGCTATGATTATGGTGTCATGGGTATGCAGGTACATTTATGCATTGTCATGACATGATTATGTATGTGGTTATTTTATGGTGATATGGTTTGATGTTAGGATGTTGTTTTCATCTCCTTGATGCTTGTATGGTTTCTTGACTATGGTTACTCAATTGTGGACATGTTTGGAAAATTAAATCTATGGTTGATTTGGTGTTTGATTCTTGGTGTCTACAAGATTATCTTCTTTGATATCTTGGTTTGCAAGTTACTAATGTGATGATGAGTTTGCATGTTTCAATGGTTGGATCTACGAGTTATGTGATTGGTAGGTGTGTGTAACCTATTGATTGCAGTGCGATGACTCAGATGTGGACTATCTATATCCACCAGGTTTGATTCATTGTTGTTGTAGACTTTGTTAGTTGTCCTTGTTTGTGGTCATTTGTGCATTGGTATGTTATTTTGGGATGAGAGGATGTATGGTTAGAGTACCTGATTATTCAGTTAATGGGACTTGTAGCATGTAGTTTTATCACAATGTCATGATAGCTTGGTACATTCATTGGTTACACACTTTCAGTGGGCGATTTTGGCAGTGATGATTTGGTGGTGTTGGATTGGTTCTTGATGGTTTGATGGTGGTTGTATGTATCTTCTTGGTTTTGAGATATTGGTTTCACTTGTTCTCTAGAGTTGTTTGGATTGTAGTTAAGTGTGTGTGGACCTGAATGATTTTCATAGAGATATTTATCTTCATGTGATTGAAGATGTGGTTTCTTGGTTTAGAGTGTGATTGGTATTGTGCCATGGTTTACTCTTGATATTGGTTTAGAGGTTTAGCATGATACAGGTTCTCTTGAAACCAATATGTATGCATTGGTGCATGTGATCTCCTAGGAGGAGATGGTTAGATCATGGATGTCATGATAGGTTCTTGATTATGTGGTCAGAGCTTTGACATTGACCTTGTAGGTTCTCTTGGTATTGAGTACATTGATCATTTGCTTGATTACTTCATGATAGTGCTATGTTGTATTTGGAGTTTGGCATGTATTGATTAGCTGGAGGTACTCATGGATACTTGCATACGTGGGTGAGGTTGGAGTTCTCTTGTGATTAGAGACATTTTCTTGAGACAATTACTCTTTGGAGGTTTTAGCAAGAAGTCTGAGGATCTTTCACCTAGGTATGGACATGAGTTCATGATGGACTGATAGAGGATATTTTTCTTGGAGTGAGTCGTGATGACTTGGATATCCTGGAGGAGCATTCTCATTCCCCACTATTGGTCTACTTAGAAATTTATCATTTGAGAGGTATTTTCCCATTATTTCTTTGAAATGTGTTATGTTTTGTTCTTTGATTTCTCATGGTATTGAGTAGGCTCATGGTGATTGATTTTGAAGACTCATTTGAGGATTGTTTAGCATGAGTTTATATTTCTTTATCTTTCATAGATATGGATCTTGAGCTTTGGATAGGTAGTTCTGGAGGATTCATTTTGAAGGATGTTTAGCATGGTTATCTCCTTGTGGATTTTAGTTTATGTTATCATTCATTGATGAGGAGTTTAGGAGATAGTTAATGGGATGATTTTTAGTTTTGGGAATGGTTACTTTCAGTTTGATCTTCTTGATTAGAGAGGCTTACATCCATGTTGGCATTTACATGATTCATTTGTTGTACTTGATCTATGAGATTGAGTGGTTGGGTGTTGTTGATTCTTTTCATTTGGGGTTGTTAAGAGACCATACTTGACACAATGTTGTACTTTGAGGTGTTGGTATAAGGACATGTTATGGTTTACAGGTTTTCTCTCTTCATTATATGGTTCCTTCTTGAAGGTTCATGTTCATATGATTTGGGAGGATGGTGGCTACATGTTGTGAGAGATTATGCAACTATTTTGGTTGCATGTGTAGATCATTGCTATTTTTCTTCCAGTAATTCATATTGTTCATCATTTAGCATGCCTTGATATAGTGTTGATTGGTAGACTTTATATGCTTTGACATTACCTGTGCAGTGGGAGTTCTTGGATATGTATGTTCTTCATTGTCAAGTTTGATACAAGGAGCTTGTGATTGTGGTTTATGGGTTGCATATGTTGTTGGAATAAGTTTACTAATGTTATTGATACCTAGGAGGTATGGATGATTGGATGTATTAGCATGTTTTGTGGATTCTAATTCCAATCGTGTGGGTTTTTACACTTTTCAACAGCTTGTTTTGATCCTTTGTTATCATTTGGATTTGATGTTTGTGTTCTTGGATTGGTGCAGCTTCACCTTGGGATGTTTATTTTCTTCCATAGGTGGCTCATTGGAGGATGAGATGAGTTCTTGCTTAAGATGGTGGTCACCTTGGTTTTATTGCAAGTATCTTGATGGAGCACGAGAGCATGTTGGAGATTCATGTGGCTTAATGTATGGCTATGATGATGTATTTTATTGATTGATCCCTTATGCAACATATAAAACAAGTGGGAGAATGTTGGGATATGGTGTTGTACACCATTGCATAAAATTTTATATTATATGTTGTAATTAAATAATTATTTAGTTGTGATGCACCTAGGTGGTGTGGTTAATCACACTAGGTAATTATTTGAGGACCACTTTATGTTGTATTGTAACATTGTGTTATTATTTAATGTGTGGGAAACATGTAATAATTTAATATTAGGGAAATATTTAATAAAGTGAAAACTTACCCCCAATATTAAATAAGGGATTAGTGGTTTTTTGTTCACATGGTTTTGTGACACATGGTTTTATCTTACCACTTGGTTGTATTTGTGTGAGCTTAAATCTATAAAATCAAGCACATGTTTAGTGGTTAAGGTCAAATGGTGAGTGAGTTGTCATTATTGAGTCTTTCTAAGGAGTGCATATGTGAAGCATGGCATGGGATGTGTGGATTCATGCTTGGACACATGGGGATGCATTGGAGAGGCTTGATGCTTCAGAGTTATTCATTGTAACTCTAGTATGCTTTATTGTTGAATAATAGATGGAGTATGGATGCTTTTGGAGGTTGGGTTTTTGCCTCTTGAGGGTTTTCCCAAGGTATATCTTGTGTTATCTTGTGGCTTGTCTATTTGATCTATGCATTATGTTTACTTATATGCATGCTTTTCTCTCATGGGGTTATGTAGGAAATGGATTAAGATTCTGGGTTATGATGCATTATTTCCTAACATCAAACACCTTCAAGCATATCAAAAATATATTTCTTGTAACTACAATCAATGTTTTCTTTCTCATTCTTTCAAAGTGCATGATCTAGATTTATATGGGAATCGACGTAATATAAATGCACCCATCAATACTAAAAGAAAATTTAGCTCTAACTAGTTGGGTCCTTATATTGTCACCTTCGCTTATGGTTCTTGAGATTATGGTCTTTCTATGATGGATGGTAACCCTCTTAAAGAACCTATAAACGCCATGCATCTTTGTCATTTTCATGCTTAATTTCTTTGTGGCATTTACATAATGATCAATCCTTTTAGGATTGATATTGTTCTTTTGTGATTCAATCATGAACATAAATCATTTGTGTTATGTTTTTTGTGTATATTTTATAATCTATAGGAATATAAGATATATGTCCAAAGAACACAATGCATTAGATTGTTTAACTATGAAAAGTATTTTCAATCCTTTAAATGATTGTTGTTTTCATTCTTGACACATTTTAGTGTCTTGAATTATAGTAGTAGTTTTCTTTCTTTTTGAGAACTACTTAACCATTTGTGTTGGGTTGCTTATAGTTTAAATTCTTTAAATATTCTCTTAATCACTTAATCAATTTCTTAGTTTACTATAAATTACTTCATTTATTACTTTTAGTTTAGCATTGTTATTTAAATTGTTATATGTAATGCTCATTGTCTCTAGTTAATATTTTGCATAGTAATGATCAATTAGATCTATTAGAATAATTAATTTATTTAGTATTTATTGATCAATTAGATCATTATTGTATTTAATTAAATAAATCCATCCAAGTTTGTTTGATTGTCATAATTATATTTAATTGAAAATTTTACATCATATCACATAATTATGCATAAAATACATAGAAACGTCCATGAAACATCCACATATATCGATCAAAATCACCATTGTATCAAAATGTTGTGTCTATATACATCAAAATAAAATCATGTATAAAAATTGGTATCAAGGTGAATTGATGTTTGGCCCCTCAAATGCTAGTGGTTCATCTAACTGAGGTTGTATTATGCAATGGAGGCTACCAATCAAGATTGTGTCCTAGATACACTCTACAATGCAACCCACAGACCTCTCATCTCACCCCTCAAACTCGATATCTCCTCTCGTTCCCATATCTCACTCTCTCATTATTGTAACATGATTCATGAACTCCAATACTTTGGCATGATTGAGGTTAGTAAGAGAAGCAATATGTGTTCTCTAAATATGTATATGAAGCCTATCAACTAGACTCTATAGAGAATCACATGTTGTCTCAACAATCTCTACTCTCATCAAGGCCTAGTACTGCTCTCCTCTAAGTACAGTAACCTTGGCTTTGAGTTGAGCCCTCCATGTAGTCAATGCCTACACCTCTAATGCTCTTTGATCTATGTCAACAATAAATGTCAACAACTTTATAGCCCTCTAACTCGCACACTTGGTACTCCTCACACGTAGCTCAAAGCTATAATGGGCTCAAAAAACTCCAAGTGTCGACCAGCAATATGATGTGGCCTATAGTCACCTTGCATTGCTCCCTCTAATTGGAAAATGGTAATCATCTTGGCTATGACTTGACCAATAAAATTGAACCACTCTCATGTCCTAATTGTAAAAAAAACAAAAATATACATCAATGCATGATCATATGTCAAAAACCAACACATAAAATAAACTATATTCTAACAATACTATATGTACAAGCATAAACATAAATAAAATATCACTTGGGTCCCTGATCTTCTAATCAGGATCTCAAATAGCAGGTGACCTCATAGGAGTTGTGTTAGTAGTTGTAGATGATATAGTAGAGGGTCTTGTAGCAACATCGCTCAACTCCCCTCTTTATGTTTGGCTTGGCACATCTACTAATATCAATAGCCTTGATAATCTTCATCATACTCTAGGACTCTCCTCTATTGGACTCTCCTCACCATTGGTGCTCTGCTCCTCACCTAACCCCTACATATGAGGATCTCCTATAGGAGCATCTTCAAGAAAAATGGGGGTTCGTTCGAAAATATATCGTCAAGTGATGTAACCCAAAGTGACACCTACATCACCAATATCCAAAATTGGGCATGCATCCTCTCCCTCACTATCTAGGTTGCTCAACGCAATGCCTAGATGGTGGGACAAGGTAGGTCACCTACCCTAATGGCACTGCAATGTGAGAACACATGGGTGGGTACAACTCTAGAAACATGTTGTACTTGGTCAAACTACCTCATCACTCACCTATAATAGAAGGGTATAACTATATATTCATAATAGTCAACAAAATATCAATATCTCAACATCTTGGCTAATTGTTTCAAAATGCCTAACCATGCTCACATTTGTACATAGGGTTGCCATATAATCTCTATACTTTATAATTGATCAAAAATCCATTTCCAAAATAATAAATCATCAAATCTTCAATCTCAATGTAGTGGATAGGTGTGTTCCCTAGGCATATCTAATGAGATATAGTCTAGGAAACAAGCCAGTCTTGTGTAGGTAATATGCTCAAAAGCCGACACCTAAAGTAATGAGCACATCATGAGGCTATGGCCTTCATGATAAATGAAGTAGCTAAGGTCATGATACAAGTGGACAAGAATGCTCCATCCCCACATAAAAAAATGTTTAACTCTCCTCCATAGCCCAGATGGTATGCATGAGGCCCTCATATAGGTGTGTGCCCTATCCATCTATTGTCACATGCATGGCTATAGTCACAATCATTATCCATCTCACCAAAGGTACAAGAATCGACCCCTACTCTAACCATCTCATATAAATGCAATTTGTAGTGTCACCTACTACCTCTCAATCAATAGCATATCACTACCCCTCCTATACAATGGTCAATGATCTATGATCCTCAATGGTAATGTAGCAACTTCAAATGGGTAATCTAAGGATGCAATAGACATCCTCCAAGGGCATAGTCATATCCCAATATCAAGAGCATAAAGGTGGATTTGTCAATATCCCATCCCTCCATAAGCGTCATCAACATGCTAGTTTGGAAGCGAATCTCTAACATAATGAAGATCCAACAAATCCCTACTCAGTAAAGAAGTAACATCACATTTACTATTAGTGTCGAAAGTTGGCTTTGCAAAAAAGATAGAACTGCCCCTCCTATGAGCTCTTGCATAGTGGGCATGGACTAAAAAATAATAAAAACATTCTATCACTTACTATTTTAACTTACATCTTTTGATCTACTCAAAAAACTCAAAAAATCCTTGGACACTAATGTACCTTTGGACACTAGCATGTCGAATAGACAATGTGTTCTCGAGCTGGTAGCATATAGGCCAAATTCCAACGCACGTCGTGGGACCCATTGAGGCCTAAAAAGTTTTTAAAAATACATAAAACACAAAAAAAATCACTCACCTCATGAAGTACCACTCCCTTCACATCGATAGTTTGATTTGTATGGCACTTTCTCTCAAGGATCGCTAGAAACTCTCTAAAAATGTAGCAATGAATGGTGAAAATGAATAATGAAACTTTAATTTTTCTTATATTTGTAAACAATATTTCTTTAAAATGCATTCTAAACTCTTCTAAGGGTGAATTCACCCTCAAAATATTCTTCAACACTTTCTTCTCCAAAGCATTCCTCTCTTCGTATTAGCTTTCTTCCAATCTTGAGACTAATACACTTGGTTTTGCAAGATATGTGTGAATTTTTCCAAACATTTAACATTTGATATTGTGATTTCATAATATCCAAGTCTAGGGTCATCATCAGTACGCCTAACGAGCTTTTGCATCCTCTATGGCATCTTTTTTGGGTATTATTTTTTCATACTTAATGTATTTCAATATCTACTTTAGCATAGCCCATTTCTAAGTGCAATCAACTCACTAAAGTAGGGGCAAAATGTAATATCAAAAATTGTGTACTTGCACAATTTTACATTATATTTTGAACTCACCTTAACTTGTTTTTTAATGATTGATTTCAATATTTTTATAAGAAATATTTTGCCTCACATTTGAAGAGTATAACATATTTCAAGCATATATGCAAATTTTCAACATAATCTTTCTTGATAGTAACATGATGCGCAGACGTCCCAAAAATTCTCAAGATTCACAATTGTACTTTTCATGTGGCTTATTTTCAACATTTGTCATTATGTCTAAATGGAAAAGTAGCATCTCTTCCCTCTTGTCCAAGCAAACAAAACCAAGAACTTTATCATTTTCAAAGGACTTCTAAAATTTTCTTCATGCAAGATCTTTACCCCATACCCCTAGGGAAACTCTTTATCAAAATACTCTCAGCTCTTTCAAGCATTTTCAACTATCTTATTGGGTTCTAGTCACTATGCTATTAACTTCCCTTTTGTAGTTGAACTTGCTAAGAAAAGATGCATTGATTGTTACAGATATAACTTTCATTGAAAGTAGCTTCTATGGTTCGTAATAATACTAGTTTGTTTACTTATTTTGATATTTACTCTTCAAAGTGAGACACTCTCTTTGGTATAGAACTAAATCAATCTATAATTATTGTTATTTTTATTTGCATGCAATGATGGCTCTCCTCATAGACCAAGGTTAACACCATTATCACTTCATTTTATCATTGCTTTTAATCCTTAATGCACTTAGGATTTAAAAGTATTTATTTTTATCATTTTCCCTTTGGCTATCTATGGAGAGTTTGACTAAGTCAAACCCCTAAATAGCTCCTACATTTTTTTCTATTTCATTGTATTTGCAAGCTAATGTGATTTTGGAGTCTGAGTTGTGCATCCTAGGTTATTCCAGAGCAATTGGTGAAGGACAATATTGTGACACAAGAATGACAACACAACACGAGGATGACAACACATGTTGGTGACCTAGATATAGAGCTTTGTCTCATCTCTAGGTTCCTTTCAAGTTGTACTTTTATTTCCTAATGTAATTAAATTTTGATATCCTTTGTACTTTCTATAAATCAAAATTTTCAAAGTTTCTTTGAAAGCTTATAGTATAAAAATAATTCATTATTTCACTTATAAGACACTCTATTTCTGCAAGTAAATATAATAATTTTAGCTTATATGAAGTAGATTATGAGTTTGATTATTAAAATAAATTATTTTAATTAAACCAAAAAAATTCTATTATATGCCTTTGTTTGTTAACTATAGCCAAGAACCAAACATTTCCAAACCATTCTGAAAGAGTATTTTTGAGTAGAATGTTCATAGTTTTTTTTTAGTAGAATGTACATAGCTTTTGCTTAGGGTTGTTGGTTTGAAATCATTTATATTTTGTTGCAATACAAGCTTAGTTGCATATCTACAAACTAAGACATGTTGTCTACCATTGATAATAATTTCAATGATACTATAAAAATTTAATAGTGTCAGTAGCAATTGTTTAGTTTACCAATTTGCGTTGAAGTCCATGCATGTCTCATATCTTCTATAGAACTTTTTTACAAATATTAAAACAATTGTCTCATATCTTCTATAGAACTATTTTTACAAATATTAAAACAATTTAATGGTGAGCTTATGTTTCACTCCAATTGAAATGGATATGTGAAACGCTAGGTGTTTTCCAATTCCTGGTATAAGTCAACCATAAATAATAATTGACCCACAAAAAAGGAGATTGATAAAATATTAACTCGAAGACATACATATCAAAACCTTTTTTCATGTTAGCAAGGCTTTGGGTGAAGCTAATGACTTATATAGATGACCTCGTTCTCCCTCTTGATAGGCATGTTGGGCTATTCACTTTGCCAGTCAAAGCAAACTTGTACATAAGCCACCTCTTTCTTATTCTTTTTATCCATGAGAGACTAATCCCAACATGTAGATGAATATTCAGTTAAACTTCTATATGAGTGAACATCACATGCATAACAAGCAAAAGCTAGGTGGAACCCAAAAAAATCACAGTACTAGGAAATAGACTATATATAAAATCTTAATACAATAAAAAAATACATAATTCATAATTTTGTAAGTCACAAACACCATCAATGATTGGATTTAGTCTTATTACTTCCATTTAATGAGAAGACTATATGACCATTACATTAAGCATTAAGGGAATTACCTACCATTGTAAGTGTTTGAAGAAACATAATGATCCTTTGATTAGCTAGAAGCAAGTAGCTTGTACAAGTCATGAACTTTGGTGCAATGCTTGTTGAATTGTCTAAACATGATCATTGGAGGGTTTAAAACTTCTCTTGAGCATCAGAGGTTTGCCTGAATATTCCCATTCGTGCAAAGCATGAGTAGCCCTGATAGTGGTCTTGTGCTCAAGGATGGCACATGTTTGAAAACCATATATATATATATATATATATATATATATATATATATATATATATATATATTGTGAATCTAACAAAAAAAATTCTTCATTCTATATGATAAAAAAAATAATTCACAAGTTTACTTCTGAAACTGTTGTCAAAATTTAGCTTTTTTTCTTTTAAATAGAAGCCTATAAACTTTAAACCAGCAGTAAATTACCATGACATAAATAACATCTTAATGGAAAGAGTATCTTTTATATAAGCTGATATTACTCGAATTGTCACGGTTGGTCCCAAATTAAAGCTACGATTTGACAAAACAAATAGTTCTTGATGACCATAGCATTAGTCCTAGGAATGGAAAGTTTCCTTCTCATGTACCGGGAGGTGGATGGAAAGGTCAACAATACTAATTAAGGTATCTTAGTTATATAATTTATCTGTACAGCACCAATACTATGGAAGTAACTTGAACCTAAAAGTCTCTTTTTTTAATCTTGAAAATGCATGCAATGGGATACTTACGAGTGTTTTGATACTTTTTGAGTCCAGTAACAGGCCCTTCCATGGAGCTTGTGCTTTTTCCTCCACTCCAATTTGCACACCCTTCAAACGATCTTATAGAATGTATTTCTAATGATTCGCCTAGGATTATCAGAGCTGTGATACAGTTTTCCAGTTAAATACAATTTATGAGTTCCTGTTCAACTTAATACAATGGGAAAGAGGAGTACAACCATATAAGAATAATAAAAGAAGTTGTGTGTGTGCATGCTAGCTGGGTCAAGTAACATAAATTGGGTGCCAGTCCTGTTCAATTTTGATATAACGAGCAGCTCTAGTTAGTTGGGCTGTGGAATGTGGGAACATAAATTGAGTGCCTGTTCTGTTTAATTTTGATAAAAAAGACAGTGATAGTTAGTTCAAAATAAGTTTGATCCTCCCCAACCAAGAAAATAAGTTCACCAATCAAAACATAAAAACAGATAGTAAAAATATAATCTGGATCTCTTGTACAAAAATCAAAGTAAGTTTGATGCTTGGCTTCACTGAGCGCAAAAATTCTAAATTAACTAAACTGTCATTTACACTGCTAAATTACAATTTATATTTAGAAGGGTATGAATAATTTTAAAATGGCACTAGAAAATACTTTCCTGAGTATCTATTGTAACAATGTCAAGCATGGAGACAGAAATCAAAGACGTATGCCTCTGCAACAGATCTCGCCAATTTCTCTATTTCAAAAAGAGAAATGGCATCTTTTATGTATCTTTTATGTGTAGTTCACTATTGAACTGCCTGCAAATATTACTCGGTACCAATTGCATAATCAAATACCCGGTTAATTTTAATTTGACACAGGAAGGTAGACTCCCTCTGTGGCTAGCCATATATTGTCTGCAGTTTTCTTTGTAATACCGCAAACCTGTAGAAACACATTATAATTTCAGTTAAGACAATAATATATTAAATGGACCACAAAAGAATATCCACACATAACAAATCAATTTCATCTCTGCAGAAAAATATTATCCTTTCAAACAGGACAATAATGTCAAATGAAGGCAATTTATACTTCAGAATTTCCAAGACCATTTGACATGTAATTCCACCATCCTCCGCAGACACCACAGAAATCACCATAAAAGAGTGTTACTTTTACATCATTTTACTTGAAGTTATCATTCTTTTTTCAAGTAAAAACTGTACTAAGCATCTAAAAACCGAAGATAAACAGAGAATGATATTTTGTATGTTTGGACTGCGCTTTTGTTACAACTTTATAATCAACACGTGTGTTATATCCCATTGATTAATTACTCTTTTTCTCGACTGATTATTTTAGTGTAGAAAGCCCCAACAACCATAAACTATAGTTGCAAATATCATTACAACAACCAGTATTTTATATCACCCAAATCAACTCGTCCAATGAGGAAAAAATGATCAATAATATCTTTAATTTAAAGTTTTTTTTCTGTATTTTTAGGTGAGCCTCACCATTTTATGAAATCATAATATGTTCTCTCTAGGATAAATTGAACATTTAAGTTTCCAACTCCTTTAAACAACGCATTCCTATTGTTGTCTAACATCTTTCCTCCCTAAAACGTGCTTTGTTTTTTTAGGACATCCAGGCATTATTTTATAAAAAATCAAACTTCAGAGTTAAAGCTCCCTTTCTTTCAAGCAAAAGAAAAGATTCGGTGTTTCAGCTATATCATTACAGGAGAAAGAATTAGGCTTGAATTTTCACCATCCTCAGCTTCTACACATTATTGCATATTATGCCTACATGTTAGCATTCATTCACACAAAAGTCAATAGGAGGCAGTACATTTATTCCTCTGTACCTTACCTTAGCAAAAAAATTGACTGGTTTTTTGACAATTTTATCAGGAAAAATAATGATTTTTTTCATCACATAATTTTAGGGTTTCTGTATATTTTTCTCACTTGTGCAGCAAGTTTTTCTAATTTTTTCTATAACCCAATTTTTTCCTGATTAATTGAAAAAGAAAACTATTTTTTGGTTTTCCAAATTATTCCCAATAAATATTTTTGCTACTATGGTTTAAAACTTTAACCAATGATGTTCTTTTATGATAAGCTATTCATCACCTTCAATTTATACCGAAGGATGCTGGAGATACCAACAACTGTTTTCAGCGAAATCTTAAGTAAAGCTTTAAAGACAAATCTGCAAGAATTCAAATTTTGTTGACTTCCTAGATGTATTGAAGGCATTGGCATAAAAAATCATTATAAGATAAAATTTTGATGGCAAATTGAATGATGGTCATCTTCATGGAAAAGAAAAACTGCAGATCTCCACATGAAACTGGATGAAAGTATTTGTCTTGGGTACTTGATCATGCATCTACGATGTCTGATTGCTCTTCTATGATACAAATGATTAAAATGATGCTATCTTCTCAGAGCTTAAGAACTGGACAAATTGGTAGTAATGTTCTTTAATGCATATGCTTGTTTGTAACTTCTATATCTAAGGCAAAGCCTACAATTACAAGAAAGACCACTGTGTATATTTAGCCCATACGGAAGTGAAATATACAATGTTCAAACCCTCACTAGCAGGGCCCATAACTTAAAAAGTTAAAAATGACTTGAACCAGTTCTACACCTAATCTTTATTTGATCATAGATTAGAATTGTTGACAAAAAATATTAGTTAATAAAATAATAACACACCTCTTGCTGGCCGCCAGCTATTCGACTGTATTTCTTATCATGACTATGTAAGTAACCACCAGTATCAACATGTTGCAGCCTTATCTTTTGATCTCTCATCCACACATTCCCTTTACCTTCAATCTCAAGCCTGTAAATACAATAAAGAAATGATACATAAGCACTTTAGTAGACAACATCAAAAGGAAAGGATGTATTCAAAACATGCCTGTGAGCTGATAACTAATTAACTAACCTCCAATAATCACCAGTATCTGATTGAGTTTCTCCTCCAAAGCAACTTACCTGCAGACAGGGGATAGTAAATGCAAATCAAAACTTGGTAAAGAGCAGACACTTCTAAACATGTAGCTATCAACTTAAATCATACTTTAATGGACAGAAGGAATCCAGTTGAGAACAAGGACAATGACTTCAGCACCCACCCAAACAGAATGACAGAGAATGTCAATCTACTACCAAAATGTGACATCAATACAAAGTTTGTTCCCAGGAGAGATTCAACGTGAAAAACAGAGAGCCCTTGAACTTCAGGAATAGTATGCAAACACTAGTGATGACCAGATTCAATAGCTATCTTTTTTGGCTAACCATCATTGAGAAGCTCATGATACCAAGCATTCAAACAGCTTCAAATTTGCCACAAGTCCATGTAACTGCATTTCCTGCTAAGAGATGGGAGTTGTACCAATATGCTTTAAAATTTAATATTTAAATTCCCTGCTTTTGTGTTTAAAAGCCCTAATGGAAAAAATTTAATATACTTTACCTGTACCTATATAGTGTCAATGTGGATTCACATGCAAACTTTCCACCTATTGAAAAAGGTCATTATGAAGCCATGTGATTCTAACCATATGGGAACCTTGGTTTCAGTATATGGCTTTCTTACAAGTTCCTAGGCCCTATTTTGAGCAGGCTTTGGTGGACTTAATCACCATGCCCCTTACTAAGTTGAGAAGGCAATTACTCACGTGAACAATAATGATGCCCTGTAATAGTGGTATTAAAGCTAGACTAATTCTTCTGCCCAAAGACAGACATGGCAAATTGAGTATGAGAGACAATTTTCAAAAGTGCATCTAAGAAAAAGAAATGAATCATACATCTATGACAAATTTAAGGCATTAAACACATTTCAAATATTTTTATTAAAAAACACCTCTACAAGAACATCAATACCCCATGAACATGCAATTGGTGCATTCTATAGAATCCATATTTGGATGTCTCAAATCTACACGTTGGTGATAATAGGTATATTATAATTTAAGCCAACTGCAAACATAAAGACTTTATGATGATTTATGGTTGGTTTGTGTCATTTCACTTTATCACAGAAGCAGATCATTGCATTTCTGGTTTGAGAGCAAAAATACTAATTGCCACACGTTTAGAATGAATCATTGTTTTCCATGAAAAACAGCATGCTTCTAGTTATTCACTTAGGATCCTTTCCAGGCATTTCTGAAATCTCGATGGCAGTCATAAACTCCTCAAAACTTTCATAAAAATTATGAAAAGGTTTGACATATCAATGTTAGTTGTTATTTCCTCATAATAGGTCTAAAAGCAAATGATATTAAACACGTTTTATAAAATGAATAATCCAAGTAAACTTTGTTCCAAAAAAATCAGACTAATAAACAACTCGTGAGAGCTGCATATATTTTACAAGTGTGTCACGAGAGCAGAAAGGAAGACTTGGAATTTTCTGAAGCTGACCTCAAAAATATTTTTCTAACAGTTGATCTGCAAACCTGCAAAGTACAGAATTGATCTGAGATATTTGGTTCTCTATCCCTTTAAGGAAAGTGGCAGCAACACTTGCTGAAGTGTGTATGGATAATCCCCTGGATCATTTGCAAATGAAAGGTGGCTTGTGAATACTTCAAACCTCCCTAGGGGGGTGGGTGTGAATTCACACTGTACTCATATAAACCAACAAGGTGGTGGAAGTAAATTTATCATCTCCACCATCCATGCCATTACCCTCATCTCTTATATAGTTAATCAATATTATGCTCTCTCTACCTCTTGCCTTTTGAAAACTCTCTTGCTTGTTCCAGCTATAATCCTGTAAAGCATTAGTCAATCTGTATCCACCTCGTCTTTTGAAAACTATGTTACTTATTCAAGCTATAATCCTGTAAAGCATTAGTCAATCTCCATCCACCTCATCTTTTGAAAACTCTCTTACTTATTCAAGCTATAATCCTGTAAAGCATTAGTCAATCTCTATCCACATCTTGATACTGCAATACTCTAGTCCCAGGTTGATGAGACCCACAATTGAGTATGAGGGCAAGGGTAGTTTCAAGAAACATAGAATAACTATTAGGTATCATGGGGTTAAAGGCAAAGGCTACTTTCACCAGAGCTTGAAGCAGATCCAAAAGACACTGCTCACTTATTTATGAGCGTTGCTTTGACTAATTACGTGTTTGCATGAGCTTCAGCCAAGGAGATGTATCACAAAAAGAGTGTCATATTGCCAATCAGGGAATGGAATGAAGTTTGTGTCTAGTTGTTATGGTTTTGCACTTGTTTTGTTTTGATGTGTCACCTAACTGGTGGTAATATGAGTTCATGTAAAATCAAAATAGTTAACAGTATCATATATATCCCCACAATAATTGAAGCAAATCTTCCCACCTTCACTAATGCAAGTCCCTACCTCAGCACCAACCACTTGAACAATTTCTGAAATCCATCAGACAGCCCTCAAGAAGTTGCTCACTCCAAAGCCAATCTTCAGATTGTTCTTTGAACAGCAATGCAACCATACTTTACTCCAAAATACAAAATGAAAGCTTGTGGACTACCTCTGTCACTTGACTCACAATTTCTAAAGTCTCCAGAGTAGGTAAGAGGCTATTGAATCCATTCTGACCACAATAAAAAAAAAAAAAAAAGCAAAACCACCAGTTCAATGAAGCCATGCAACAAGAACAAGGAGATAAGCACTGACCAATTCTGCTATGGATTAGCAAATCTGCTGGGCTGTAAGCTCTCAGTACCTGTTCAAAGTTCAAACCATTTGCAAGACCTGTAAATTTTGTTTGGAAGATAATCCCATGAGACATTGAGAGCATTAATGGCAAAGCTAGAACTTTCAGACCCCACAGCCTAAGCACTATGTGTTCTGGAGACTTCTGATTGCTTTTTTGCAGTATCCATAATTTAATAAACCATAGTTACCAGACTAGGATTTGACAGGCTGACTTTGGACTCCGACCCAGCACAAACTCAACAATTTGAAAAAAAAAACCTGTTATAGAGTTTTTAAGGAACTACATGGTTTTCTATGCACTCTTTTCTAAATCAACGTTGTTTTTAAAAACATGTTTCTCAAATAGGTCCTCAATGCTGCTGAAGCCATAGTATGACTTTGGATCAAGATTGGCATCGAAAACCAGAAGTGTAACTTTAATTCAATCACTTGGAACTTAATCTGGAAAAATTCAGAAAGAAAATCAGGAAATACAAAATTGCTAAAAAATTGAATAAAATAGGGAAGAAATGCTGTTTTTGTTATTTCAAGCCAAATAAAGGGGAAAAATGCTGCTTTTCCATTTGGCGCAGCCCAAAACAATTTTATTTTTTGCATTTTAAAACCATTGCAGGGATCTGAGGGCAGCAGGCCCTAGCAAGGTTGAGCAACAGAGCCCCACCACAAAGAGCCCAAATTAAGGCTTTCATTTTGACGCTTTTAAGCAAGTTCCAAACCCTTCAAAAAAGGTGGGTTTGAGGAACTAAATGAGAACAAAACAGATATTCACTGAAGAATGAGTACCCCTGAATGTGCCCTAATCAATCCAATGTTTGGTTAATTAAATAAAATCCAAACTTGCTGTATTAAACTCCATAAACTTTCTTCATTATCTTTTTTGGGTTAATTGATCCCATCAGTCTCTCTTGACTACTTTGCCTATCAATTTAAATGATGACCCTTATATCTTTATAAACCCTTATGGCTGCCCTACCGAAGTGTTATTAGCTACACTTGGTATCTCTGGATTACCCACAGCTTTTGTATTTTGTTTAGGCAGTCTTCTCACGGATAGAGCACGGCCATTTTGTATCAGGCTTCTTCTACTTTGATATATTTTCTACAGATAAAAAAATTGACAAACTCCATCCCATCTCAAGAGCATGGATTGAAATTGTAGGACTTGGCTATCCTTTGTCTTATTCATTTGTAGTTTCCCCTGATTTGTTTTAAGTTATATGGGGATCAAAATGATTCTGTGTCCCAACTTCAAGGCATGCTTATATAGAGGTCCAGTGAAGTTGAAAAATTCCTTCGTAACAAGGTATGTGAAAAGGCTTTGGATGAATATTTTAAAAAATATCAAGTGCACCTTACTCCAAAACGAAAACTAACAAACAGTCTATCTTGAGAGGGTAATGATATTCTAATGCCTTACAATTGTTCAAGATCACAAGCAATGGTATGCATGAGATGTTTATAGAGCTTTATCTTCACCAAACCACTTATTCATTGAGGAATCTCTATGTGGATGACAAAACTCATAAAAGTATCAACAAGTTCATGCAGATATGAATTGTATTAACTTGAGCGCTCAATTGAACCTTACCATGGCAATCCATGCTTTGTTTTGATGTCCCTGGATGATGTACTTCTCCATCCTTGACTCATTGGTATTTGTTAGCCCCATCATAAGTACAACATCTCTTAGAAGTACGGACTCCCAAGCACAATATCAAATGCATCAAATGAAATCACATCTACCTCTACTTCATCTAAGTATTGAGCATTAAAAGCAAACTGAAATTTGCACCATTTCTTTACTTGAATCTCTACACGCTTCTTGACCCAACCCAAGGGGTAAGGTTAAGGATGATCATAAGTCTTCAAACCAAGCTTTCTAACTATCTCAGATGAAATCCGAATTGCATTGAGAACCAAGCTATATTAGTGCCCTACCCTTATTTTCTTCACTTGGAATTCTAGAGTGGAAAATTGATTCATTGCCTCAAGTTCTTGTTCGCTCATGACGGTCCTTGTACCTATGCATCCTAAATTATTACGAATGTCCAATTCATCCTCTATTTCCACCTGTGCTTTAACAATAGCCATGGACTTCTTTGAGTTCTCCTTGGGCTTTTTTTAGGTCCAACATCCAACATTTGCTTTATCAATATATAATTGCGAACAATGATTTTTCAGGTCTTTACATTTGTGGACAGTGTTGTGACCTTTTCACACATCGCCCCATCGCTGATGGGGACCCCCAGTTGCCTGCTAGTTTTTAGGGTTTTGTCTCCTTGCAACGGTTACGAGAGATCACTTTGCTTAGAGTTTCCAGTCAGTTTGCCGAGAGTTATCCGAGCCAAGTCGGGAATCCATGCTTGAATCAGTGTGTAGACGTCATGGAAGCGCTCAGAAGGCCCAAGAGACGAAGATCGACTGTGAATTCGGTCAATTCTGAGACTTCCTATTTTTTAGTAAAGGTTGCTTTTTCGATTTTTCATTTTTGGCATTTTTGGACCAAACAAGGTTCCCTATTTTTTAGGGTTGCTTTTTCTATTTTTAGAAAGTTTCTATTTTTGGAAAGTTTCTATTTTTAGAAGGGTCCCGAGTTCTGAAAACGCACTCAGAAGTTCGAAAAACTCACCAGAACTCTCAGAAAATCAAAAAGTAAAAATTTGAAAAATTTGAAAAATTTGCAAAAAAAAAGTTCAAAAACATGAAAATCAGACCAAAAACGTTCAAAAATCTGGAAAAACCAGTCAAAAACCAGTCAAGATCAATCAGATTTGAAGATGAAATCATGAAATCAGCTCAAAAATGGTGAAGTTTGTGAGAAATCTGTGCAAGTCTGGAAAATTCGCCATTTCCATGGAAGAAGGATGAAGGAAGATGTTTAAGAATGTCAAGGAGATCATGGAATTCGCCCAGCAGCACTAGGGAAGCCTGTCCAAACATTTAAGATGCATGTCCATGCATGCTCCAAAGTCCGCCTTGCATCTTGAAGAATATCCTTGGACTCTTCAAAGTCCGCCTTTGATATCCATGCAACCTTGGAAGTCCGCCATTCTCAAGAAGGGATGTCCAAAGTGTTAGTGAAGTCCGCCAGATGTCAAGAGGGATGTCCTTATCCCTTCCAAAGTCCGCCCAGCACATAAAATGCACATCCTAAAGGTCTTGGAAGTCCGCCATCTACCAACAAGGATATCCTAACACCTTCTAAAGTCCGCCATCTTTATCCTAAGACTGCCTAAAGTCCGCCATCCACTAAAATGCTCATCCAAAAGGCTTCTAAAGTCCGCCATATGCAAGAAGGACGTCCAAGTGCTTGTAAAGTCCGCCCTTAAAAGGTGGGACTTGGCTAAAGGCTATGTAAAGTCCGCCTAGACATGTATAGGGGAGGAAAATTAAAATTTCATTAAGTGTGAGAGCCTAAGAGGGTGGAAAATCCTTTCCAAAGGATGAACAAATGCTAAAGTGTTGAGGGAATTCGCCCTAGAAAAGAGGGACGTCCAAGATGCTCATTCAAAAAAAAACTTAAGAGATGTCCACCATGCACTTGGAAGAAGTTGGTAAAATAGCAAAGACATCCATGACGTTCGTCCAAGATGTCAAGGAAGTCCGCCCAAGATAATAAGATGGTAAGATTTTTGGCTAAGTGTCAAGGCCAAATCCAAAGAAAGTTCGAGAATTCGCCTAAGTATAGAGGCTAATGGATAAGAAATGAAGATTTTGGCTAGACATCCGGACATTTTTGAGAGGACAAATGCCAAGATTGAAAGGACAAATGCTAAGGAGGATTGGGACATGGAGAAGAATGGAACGGAATATGCCTAACACGATGAGGGAAAAAGAGGCAAAATTTGCCTAAGTATGGAAAAGGCGAAGAAATTGTCAACTTTGGCTAAAGAAAAATGCACGAGGTAAAGGGAAAGGAAAGATCGTCCTTGACCAAAAGGATGAAGAATATGTCAGACGTCAGGAAAATTCAACCGGCAAAGACATTCGGACAAGGATATTGCCTAGAAAAATTCGACCGAGCAAGGAAATATTTGACTTTGACAGAGCAAAAGAAGCTTAAAATCTCGCTTCGGCAAAGAAAAATGAGGATCTGGCAATGAAATCTTTGACGGAATGGCTTGAATTTTGGTTTGGCTAGACGAAATTAAGGACGAAATCGGAAAATACACTCTCAGCCAAGAAAAACGGAAGAACAATCGAGATAGCCATGGGTCCAAGACGAACGGGTTGGAATTAATTAAAATATTTTAATATTTTAATAATTAATTCTCAACTATTTGGAATTTAAAAATACCTTGGACGGAATCAAATTTGCCAGACACGAATCAGAAGAAAATGAAGGATGCCAGGCAAAGATGAAATCCAGCGAGAAAAATTAAATTCATCACGAATTTAATTAAATATTTAAACGTTTATTTAAAAATTCGAAAAATCAAAGATAAGCATTAAATGAAAAAATCGAATTTTTGAAGATCAAGGAGATTTGTCCGGATAAGTTCGAGACTGAGCCTTGTCGGAAAATAAAAGGAAAGTTGCCTGTTTGAAAAATGAAAACAAATCGAGGATCAAGAAGAAAGATGGCAGTTGCTAAATCGAATTCAATCCTTCAGCATTATAATGAGTTTCAGCAACTCATTTTTTTTCACACACAGCTGAAGAGAAATTTAATCTTTCTCGAAATCGTCAGGCAATCAATTCATCAATCGGCAAAGTCGGATTGTCCAGAAGGATAAGCAGTGTTATGCTGAGGAATTTTTCGCGGGAAAAGAAAAAGAGTTTTTCAAAGCTGAATTCTTCTTGAAGAGGGGCGCACTTTTCAAAAAAATCAGATTTTTAAATCTGATTTGCATTTGACGATCCATTGAGGTTTGAGGATTGGTTAATTAAATTTGTTATCTTTTTATGCCCTGTCATCTTGACGAAGTTCTGGCAAGAATTTTCAACTCCATCGAAGTCACTTTCAGCTTGCTTTTTCGCAATATTTTAATTATTTGAACAGCTGAAAGTTATTTTTTCGAATCCAAGGCACGAGGTTTAAATTATTTTAAAGGTCTTTATATTAATGTTAATTTTATGACTGCAGGTTGACGGACACGGCGGACAGATCATCAAGGAAGCTGAAAATGAAGTTCGCCAACAAGGGTGCCCAGAAGGAGACCAAGGTCATCTCAAAGTGGAAGAATGTCATGGACACTGACCTCGGACATGTGGACTTTGACGAATTCAAGCAAAGAGTATACGGTCAGAAGGGACTTCCCACGGCAATAGCCAGAAGAATGGTCAGAAACGGGATATTCCAAGCAGCTGGATTCCCTCCGGCAATGGATTGTGCAGAGTTAATGGTGGAGTGTGCTCGCCATTATGATGCCCAAAAGAGACAGATCATCGCCCCTGACGGACGAGTCTTGGCACATTTGAATGAAGTTGTAATCCAAGAAACCTTCGGCATCCCTGAGCATTCAAGAACGGTCTATAAGACCAAAGAAGAAACCAAGATGCTATATGACAGCAAGTCAGATTTGTGCGCCACCACAGTCAACAAGGTGTGGATGGACAAGCCAAAACCATCAATCAAGAAGATGCCCAAGAGACCTCGCCGCACGGATTTCAAGGAAGATTTTGGAGATATTGTGCTGATGCTTAACAGAATTGCTGGCAATCCGCAGGGCGCCTTCTTTGAGAGCTGGATGTACTATTTCATCGACGAAATCACCTCTGGAGTCAAAATGTTCAACTGGTCACGAATGATAAGTGACAACCTCCATGAGCAACTGATCAACCTTGAAGAGACCAAGTCTTTTCACATGAGTTCATATGTGATATACCTGTTGGCCAGATCATACAAATATCCAGGATTGATCTGCAAAGGCAAAATTGGCAACGGGGAGAACGAGCTCAAGCCTTACGACTGCTATCCTCAGCTCCAGTTGAAGGAGAAGACTCACTTCAGGAGGGTGCATGATGCATTCCTAATGCATATCACCAGAAAGCTTCAAGGAGGAGTGCACCAAAGGCTGAGCCATGAAGCAAAAAGTCTTATCAGCAAATATGGGTCTTGGTTCATCCAGTTCCCTAAATTCACATATATTAGGATCCAGGGATTTACTGGAAATCCCTATAAATTGCCTATCTATCCGACTAATCGGATGGTATTGCTCGAGGTTTTGAGACAATTAGAAGAGTACCAGAATATTCAGAGGCCGACCAAGAAAGCGTCCGTCACATTCCCTTTCTTCATCGGGAACATGCTAGAGTACTGCCCATCCGCCCAAGCAGCTGAGAGTGCACGGTTGGAGATCCAATGGTACCCTTTCACGGCATACAAGTCCAGGGTCAATTATGACCCACATCATAACATCCGGACAGTGGAAGGAAGAAGATATAAGCACAGAACGGAACTGGAGGATTATTGGGCAAATGCTGCCGATGAATACGAGATCAGACGGAAGATGTGGTCCAGGATGTCCGTGGATTTCATGAGAACAATCGAGTTCTGTCGAGTGCCTGACCAGCTACAAGACGATGGAAACCATGTCCAGCCTCGCTTTGAGGAAAGCCGACCTCTCCCTCCAGTGAAGTGGTCAGAGCCAGAGCACGCAGACCTAGCCACCCTAATGAGGCCAGTGACGAAATATTCTCAGTGGTGGGTTGATGATCATGTTCAGGAATTGAGACAAAAGGGAATCACGCTCACATATGATCTGTTGAGCGAATCAGAGTCATATTCCTCTAATGCCGGGGCATCCCATCAAGACATGGCCGGTATCGGAGAGAAAAGAAAAGAAATAGTGCCAAGTGCAGAACCTGTTTCCAAGAAGCATAAAGGAGGACCTTCTCGGTCAGCGGCGTCCAGAAATGTTGACCATTTGGTGGCTAATATAGACGACTCCTTGGTTGAGATGCTCGAACCTCTTGCAGCTCAGGAAGTGAACAATGAACCTATCCAATTAGATGATGAAGAGCCTGCATCACCAGCAGGCACAGAGATTTTAGGTTCAGACAATGACATAGGAGCCCGGGACAATGACTTAGAGGAAGGAATGATTTCTGCCCTCAGAGGGATAGTCGATGTTCCAAACGAGGACGAGGTTCAGGTCGAGGATGGCATCGAACAGTCGACCATTCCAGACTGGCTGTTGGAAAGAATGAAAATCCAGGTGCCTGCTGAGGCTCAACAGGAAGAAGAAGATGATACTGCCGATTTCTTGGCAAGATTAGAACAAGTTGCTACCAAGAAGCCCGCCAAGAAGTTTTCCACCATCCAGAGGAACGAGACAGGTAACCGTTCCGTGCACATTGCAGTACCTACAGTGGACAAACCACAGGACGAAATCACTCCGCAGGAGTATGCTATCACCACTGTTGACCTTGGTCCGACCTCGAAAGGTCAGGAAGTAGAAGAGTTAGATAATTCCGTCTCGACCATTAAAGCGAGACTGGAAAAAGAAGTGGCCAAGAAGAAGGAATATAAGAATGAGGTCAAACGTCTCAAAGAATATATCCAGCATTTGACCCAGCCGCTAGATCAGGGCAATGCAACTGTTCCTCCTCTCCTAAATTCATCACAGGAGATGACTCAGGAAGTTGAGCATGGAATGGTGACAGCCAGGGAAGCACAAGACTGGATGGCAGGTGAGGGCATGGAGGCTGCCTTGTTCATGGAGAGGTTGGCGCTTGCTTATGGACGAACCTCTTCGTTTCTTTCCAGGTTGATGGATATGGCAGAGACATGGGATGGTATCCCGGATATGCAAGAAAGGCTTATTCCGAGCCTTAGAATTTTGAAGAGCACTCCGAGGGAGGAGTTAGTTGATAAAAGGTGATCGCTGCAGGGGCAGCATATGATTTTCATCACTGGTTTTGGGCAGTGACAATAAGAGAAGAAGTATTGGAGAAGGCGAGAATCGATGGGCTTGGAATTGAAGAACAGGTCAGGAAAATCCAGGAGAAGATGTGCATGATAACTACAGATGTGTTCGACCGTGAAGTCATCCGGGAGAACGACATGCAGTTAGAGAGACTGAAGCAAAAAGTTCAAGAAACTTTCTTCTCGACCACTGGACCGTTTTCGAAGCAGGACTTCACGAGAGTGGCAAGACTCTCATCCATTCGAAAGGAATTTGAGAAGCGGGAGGCAGATTGGGAAAGTACCTTTGCCAGATGCGCCGAGAAGTTGGACGGACTAGAATTCCGGATCAGCATGTTACCTCCTGTCACGATGGACGAAGTCATTGCAGTAGTGTCCAGATTCGCCAAGCACAATGCCACTCAGATGGATAAGGACGCATCTCCTTGATTGTAGCTGGAACTGCCACTTTTCTGATAGTTTTCTGATGATTAACTCTTGTTATTTTGGGAAACCCTAATTAGGGTTTGGTTGTAACAATCTGGGCCGTTAATCTTGTTTAAATCTCGGCCGTCTATTTCATTTTTGGAGCTCTATATAAACTAGTGCTCTCTCATTTTCATTTTGTGTGGAGACTTGTTATGTATATTGTCGCATTGAGACTATTTTGAATGATAAAAGCTCTTGAGCATGATTTGCCTTGAATCACTTCTTATTGTTGAATAGTAAGCGAGGTTACATATTATCTTCCGCCATAGATTAGAATTAAAGTTAGATTAAATAGAATTTGCTTTGAAAAGTTGTTAAATTGAATGAAAGATTGATCGTATCGACTCATTGGTGAAGTGTAGCTCATACTTTCTTCGGATGAATGATTTTCATCCGATGCGTAAAGTTAGCCTGAGCTCCTAAGTGTGGAAGCCTAACTTCAACCTTATCCGAGGTTTGAATATCATTCTCACAACCCCTTTGAAGATTGCACCCATTTTTGCGTATGTTGTCCAACAGGAGGCGAAACAAAATGTGGTTTATTTCGCTTCACCAAGTCCTTACTGTCTCTTGATTTCTTAGGCTTAGATTAGACTCTCTAAACCCTATTCTTTTGCCATTTTTTTGAGATCCATTGAAAGTCCTAACTAAGAGCCCTCAATGATACATCTCCTAAGTCCTGAACTTGCAAAGATATTCTTACGTAAGTCCCCTTGTTCATTACCAGCAAATCACAACGACCACTGAACTTATCCACACGTCGAGACCCGACTAAAGAAACCTTGGAATCGCCATATGATCTTCTTTGCAATCTTAGCATACGCGGTGGTTTTTCAAGAGAGGATAAAGTGTCTTTGGACATTTTTATTTTGAATGTTTGGTGGATGATAAAACACACATCAACAGACAGCAGCATCAATCTTCTTACCCTTCCATTTCTTAAAGGGCTTGCCTTTCTTTTCCTCAAGCTATTCCTTATTTTGTTGTTGCCTCTTTTTGGAAGATTCTCCTTCATCTTTCTTTTTGTCAGCTATGTAATATGCCAATACACAAGCCTCATCCAAATCAGCTGGCTTAGCAGGGATATATTTTTCTTCTATGGGTTCATGCTAAGCAACGTAGCTTGCCCACGAAATTCAGTTGTGTAATCGCATACACTTTGACCACTTTCTTGCCTATAGTAGAACCACTTTATCTTTTGATCATTTTCATGGCCTATTGAACAGAAATTTTTCCTAAGCAAGTCTTTGAAACTGTCACAAATGTAGATTGCTGGATTCTTTTTCTTCACACATGAAGAAAGATAGCTCTCCAACCATACAAGAGTGTGTCAACTCATTTTCATGCAAACAAAGTAAATCTTTTGAGCTTCACTCACACAATGGACATTGAAATACACCTTGATTTGCTTGATCCAAGTGTCTAAAATCTTTGCATTAACTTATTCCTCAAGTTTTAATGTCAACCTTGGTTTCAACCTTAAATGGTGTTACTCCAGATTTTGCTTCAGGATCTCTCTCTTCTCATTTGTGATCATGGTCAACCTTGGTTTCAACCTTAAATGTAGTTATTCCAGATTTTGCTTCAGGTTCTCTGTCTTTCCATTTGTGATCATCGTCACCCTCCTCAGATTTGTAATCCCTAATGCCAAATTGCTTGGCTAGAGCCCATACTAGAGTATTGGTAGATGAATGCCCGTGGTTCATTTGCTCTTGATGTCTAGCCATATGCTCGCTCTTGTTGTTGAGTGATCCATTATTGGTGCTTCATTACTTGTTCCATGTGACTCTCAAGGACTGCAACTCTTTCAATAATGTCAACCAATTCTTATTTCTTAATTCCAAAGGTGAGTTCCAATCTCCAGATTTGCTGGAAAAACTCTTCTCCACTTGAAGAACTTGTCACTGTTCTACAAATCCACCTTCCACTCATTCCCCACAGGTTTATCCTGCTCTGATACCAAAATGTTTTGTAATTGCACACAATACTAAGCTTTATGGATAACAAAATCATCAAAATCTTATTATGCTCTATTTATTAACTGTTCTTTTACCCTTTTGGAAGCTCAACTATGATCACATGAGTTGGAAACTAATGCAAAACACAAGCATGCACACTTAAAACTTCAGTTTTCACCAAGGAAACCCTCAATTTGGAGCAGGAAATCCCAGCTTGGTAGGTGCCAATAGCACTTCTACCTATTGTATTACTTGTCAATCAATACAAATAGAGGAGGAATTACAACTCTGATAACTGTTTCAACCCTCTGTCTGGTTCACTTTGAAGTGGCACTGCACTTTTGGTGCTCAAAAATGGTATGTCACACTTGTCCAAGACTTCCAGGATGCTTTTCAACATACTTCCAACCTCCTACTTCTAGTCATTGGCATGGTCCTCTCATGCACAGAAGCCATCCAATACTGGAAATGAAGTACGAAGAGTCAAGTCCTTTCAAATTCTCTAACTGTTGTCTGTGCCATGGTGAATTCACAGCTTGCAACAGTATGAAATCACCATGGTATTTCTGAATTTGCCAGAGTGGTTTCCCATTTGCCATGGGGTTATGATCATTCACCGCAGTAGCGCTCCAGTTGCCACAATATGTTTGCATTTTTTGGGTAGTTATGAATTTGCCAAACATTTTCACCACTTTCACCAAGCAGTGAATTCATCTGTCATAAAACAGCGATACTTGCACATTTTCAAATTTTGAAACAAAAAACACATTTTCTTGTTCCTTAATTGACCTTGATCCTTCTTGTATCACTGCCCATCAGTTGCATTTTAGTAAAAACAGACATCAAGAGCGTTCAATATAAACCCCCAAATATAGGGTGTAATTATGTAACAAACATGACAATGTATGCAGCTTGGGATAATACCACAAAATAGCAAACTTTGAATTCAAATATCGTAACACCAAAACAACTTTCATACAAACCCACATGAATGATTGTAAGGAACTGAGTCCACTAGATATTAAAAAAATGATGCAGCAAGGCCTTAAATGCTCTAACGGAAGTTTGCAAAAGCATTTATTCTGAATAAGGCACAAAACACTTACAAAATATCACTTCACAATAGCATAAATATAATAAACTATAAGAAATCAACAGACCTAAATACAACAAGCACCAGAATACACCAAAAAGAATCCATTACCAAAATCTGTTATGTTTCTAACAGGAACCTACTGTAAAACTGGGAAAACTCTATACCTTTAACATGTCAAATCTAAAATCTGCAGCTCTGATACAGCTGTTATGAGCCCAACTTTAATTGTTACAACTACTGTAAACCTAATATAGGAACCAGGCGTATAGAGGAGAACAAATCTGAACCTAAACATAAGAGAAGGAAAATAAAGTGAAAATCAGGAATAATAATGAGATTCTGAAATAACTGCAGTAAACTTAAGTCTGACTCTTGGCTCTGAGATTAAACAAATATTTCTCAATTTGCTGTAAAGATCTAAAATCTGAAAGCTACTACAGAACTGGAAATCTGAAAATGCCAAAAAAAACAAATGGAACTGTCCAAAATATAATCTAAAATAGCATAAATATAAACAATTGAACAGAAAAAAAATACATGCACCAGATTATACCAAACAGAACCCATAAACCAAAATCTGTAATGTTTATAACTGGTTCACTATTATCAATGGGAAAAATCTATACCGTTCAATCTGAAAATTTCAAATCTGAGTCCAAAATCTGAAATCTACAGCTCTGATACAGCTATTATTGGCCCAGATTTAGCTGTTACAACTGCTATAAACCTAGGAATCTATGATAGAAAGTGAAACCATTGATTTGGAGAAGAGCAAATCTAAATATAAACAATAAAAGGGAAAAACAAAACAAAATTTGGGAATAATGATGAGATTTTGAAATAATCTGCAATTTAAGTCTCTCTTAGCTCTGAGATTAAAAACTGTATTTAGATGGTTCTCAATTTGCTGTAAAGATCTAAAATCTGAAAAATACTACAGAACTGGAAATCAAAAATAATGGTACTTATCCAAAGAAAAATCTGAAACTTATTGTCTTTTGAAATCTAGTAAAAGAACACAACGATCCCATTGCTGGGAAGTAAAATTTACAGTGCAAAGTCAAACAAAAGGAGACAACTTTTCCTTCAAAATATTGGAAACTCCAGCCAAAAAGGTCATCAAGAACAGTATGGTTATTGTGGCTAAAATGCATCCTCAGGCCTTTGTACAAAAACTACCTCCCAAAGCATAATGTCATTTCTGAAGCCTAAGAACCTATCTATTAGTACTTTTTGCATTATGCGTGTGGGATAATTACTTATACAATACCTCCATAGATACATTTCATGCAGACATAATGCCTAAAATCGCCAGTGGGCCTATTAACGCTATTATTCCTATTTATGTAATATATAATGGGCTCGCTCTACTACTTGAAAAAGCCATTAAATTTATTATTGGCATCAAACAAAAAGATACCTGCCATTTGCATTATTGAAACAATCACGGAAGCAATTCTGATGCATCAGTTTCTACAGGCATTTTCAAATAAAAAGAAGAAAATTTACTCACCTCCAAGTTACCACTAATAGGGGATGCATGCAAATGACTATGTAGCCATTTACGAGTCCTCATATGTTGCAAACGAATGATTGTCCCACTCTTGATTGCATTGCCTTGCTTTGCAGAAGTATCAGGTATGGGATTTACAATCTAAACAATGACATTAACATATACATTAGACAATAAAATACAACTTTTGTGTAGATTTCCATTCTTATAAAACTACACATAATTAAATTGAATTGTTCTTCTAAAATTGACTGTGCACTTAATCCAGATGATGAAACAGATTCCCAGTTAAAACTCGTGCTCTGACAGTGACCGGGTGCTAGTTACAAACAGGAGCAAACAAGATCAATGCCCTCTATACTGCATTTGGATGCATAAACTTGTACATTGCATGTTCACCTTAATTAACATGGTATGGACGCTAAGGCAATCTTGAGAAGCATTGAGGATAAAATGTTAAAAGCAGGGTGCTACAGAAATCCAAAATTATATAACAATGGCTATGTTCAAAACAAGTATAAATAAATTAGATGGATACAGTTCTTGATTTTTTCACAAATTTTTGCACTTATTAAGAATAGCATAAAATTGTTGCTTTTCCTTGGAGGAACAAATATTTTATTTCCTATGATGAGCATGATGACAATAATATTGCCATATCCCCAAATATCAAACATTGATGAACTAGAAACTAAGTTACTGAGATCTTCATTTGAAGCCCCGTGCCCGCTTTGAGAGCATTCAGGTCCAGGAGTGCCCCAGACGCCCGGGTTCCCTAGACTGCATTTGGATGCATAAACTTGTGCATTGCATGTTCACCTTAATTAACATGGTATGGACGCTAAGGCAATCTTGAGAAGCATTGAGGATAAAATGTTAAAAGCAGGGTGCTACAAAAATCCAAAATGATATAAGAATGGCTATGTTCAAAACACGTATAAATAATTTAGATGTCTACGGTTCTTGATATTTTCACAAATTTTTGCACTTATTAAGAATAGCACAAATTGTTGCTTTTCCTTGGAGGAACAAGTATTTTATTTCCTACAATGAGCATGATGACATTAATAATATTGCCATATCCCCAAATATCAAACATCGATGAACTAGAAACTAAGTTACCGGGTTCTTCATTTGAAGCCCTCGTGCCCACTTCAAGAGTGTTCAGGTCCGGGAGAGCCCCAGACGCCCCGGGTTCCCTATGGGTACACGGATTGCGTACCCACAAGGAACCCGAGTGTCCGAGGTGGTCCTCAGCGTTCCCAGGTGCTCCCACAAATGCCAGCACCTTGTGAGCACCAAAAAGTCATTAAAGACACATAAAAGGCATGCAAAAAGTGCTATTGAAGATAAAATTGTGAAAATGGCATGCACCACAAAGGTTTGTGTGGTTTCAAAGGCCTTAATTTGGGCTTGGCGATGAGGGCTCTGCCCCTCAACCCGGCCCTAAATTGTGATAGGGAACACGCCCGGGGTGTTGCCCCTTGACCATGCAAGGGGCACTGCCCCTCAACCCTGCTGGGGACATTGCCCCCAATCCCCCACAAGGGGCATTACCCTTCAACCCCACTAGGGGCATTGCCCCCAAACCCCCATGATGGATGCTAACCCTCAACCCCATAAGGGTCTCCACTTCCAACCCCCACTAGTTATTGGGATCTATTATCACATAAGAAAGATTACAATGAGGAGGTCTAGGAATGGAGACCAAAACTGACAACTTAGACAATTATTCTTATGACTATCATAATATCATTGTTCAATGAAGTATCATACTATCAAAGATCAAATGTCATTATTATCTTAAAATATAATATTATATGATATATCAAATGTATTTGCAATTTTATTATATATATGTATACAACCATGCCCAAACATACCATACCTAAGAAAAAAAAAATCGTCCAACCGACATACCAAAACCTCATACCTATACCCAACCTCAAACCAGAACCAACAACTTAGACTAGAAATTATATTTTAATTGAATTAGTTTGTTCTTCAGTAGATGTAGAGAATATTTTAATGTGTTGATGTAACGATGGTTATCAGCATTAAATTCATGTTAAATTGCATAATGGTTGTCATCATTGACATGACTACTTTAATGCTTTGATGTGATCAACCTTGGATTACTTATGATCAACCTTTAACTTTTGCATGGGATAGGTGTTCAGATGGGAGTTATGAGTATGAAGTTTACTTAGCATTCATCTGGTGACACTTTATCCTTTATCTCATAACTTGCCATTCTCGTGAGCTGTAGGAGGAGTTAAAGCGTTGGAATCCTTAGAGGACTTCTTTTCTTGATATCCTTAGGGGGCAGTGAAAGAGTAGTGGGTGATAAAACTTAAAGGGGGGCTGCTGATGACACTGTGTCTTGATGAATATAACGACTGTACCTGATTTTGACTCTTCAATAAATGAGTTCAGTTAATTAGAGCTTTGTTTTAGTTAAGTCGTTATTCTGTTTGCAAAATGCCAAAAACCAATGGCTTGTAATTCATCACCTGATAAGTACAGTAGTAATGGAAAATTGAACATAAAAGGGGACATGATATTTGTATGGCAACAATATGAAGTGGATCTTCTTGGAACTGTGTCATGTTTTGTAAATTGGGTGATGGCAAGGGGCTGATATCATTATATCATCTGAAGTAGTGGGATGCTTCTCTTTTTCTCTAAGATGACACTTCGTTGTACACTATCATTCTTTGCTTTCTTAGATTTAGCATTGGTGACAAAGGTGAGTATGGAGAAAGTAGTTCATACATAGAATGATAGAACATCATGGCGTGATGGATATTGTATTATTAGATGGCATTAGAGAGATTGAGAGTGTTGTTGCATGCTAACTTGTAAAATATGCTTTTGGTAACTATCTTGGAGTTAAACTTAGGAAGTCATCATGAGTGTGTGTTGCTTAGCATACTCCGATGTTGGCAACATCTTATACACTTTATCACTGTAGCCTTATTGCTAGGTATGACAGTATTACAGGTCCATGAGAAGAATCTTGCCAATGATCATTTCTATTTTACTCAACATGTGAATACAAACTAAGATACTAATGATCTTTCCTTTCCCATCAACTTCATTGTTGATTTTGGAATAACAATAGGTCAGTATGGTAAGAGACGTTCAAGCCTAAGTTACCAATTCGCCATACTAAGCATCCGGATACGATACGATTCGGATTTGAGATTCGGATTCGGTTCGCCCCAAATTCGGCCAGGATTAGAAAATTTCTCTGTGGATACGTTTCAGATTCATGGCTTCACTGCGGATTCTTCCATGATATGACGCGAGGAATCCGAGCAGAATCCGCGACATTTTTTCACGTCAAAACGCCCAGTCCGCAAAAAATGTGTTTTTTTATCATTTTTTATTATTATTTTGACCGGATGTTGACTTCTAAACATTTTAATATTCATTGCAACCCTAATTTCGACCTCCAAACACACTAAATAGGTAAAAACAATTTCATTTAACAATTTGTGAATGAAAAACGAGTTTTTTTGCCTCCATTGCTGAACTTGCTCTCTTGCTTGCACAAGCTCGAATAGAGTTGAAGGCTGATCGTTGGTTGTTCAAGGTTGATTGTTGTGCTATTCCTAAGCACTTGCAAGTGTTTGCCAAGATTCAAGAAGACTGTAGAGCAAGATTTGTTCAAAAGAGGTAGGTTTCTTTGAAGTTTTTTGATTTTTTTCTTACATTTTTTTTAAGTTTAACAAATGAACTATTTTGTTTTGTTTTTATTGTTTTACTTTTGTTGATTGTTCTCATTCTTTTAAGTTTTTTAGTTTCAAATTTCAATACCAAAATTATTTCAATCTGTTGTGCCTTGGCCCTTAGGTATTACAATGGCATCTGCTTCTAATTCAGGCCAATCTCGTTTCAAAATAAGTGCAACCTCTCCCCTTTGGAAATATGTAGAAATGGTTCAACAATGTCCAGGTGGTGGAGTATTTGTTTGGATTTGTGGTCATTGCAAAATTCAATACACGAGCTCATACAGTCGAGTGAAAGCCCACTTGTGTAGTATCCCTGATATTGGCATCAAACCTTGTCCGGGACCTCCAGAAGGTGATGGCAAAGGCCTTGCAGATGACATAGTGTTGAAATATATTGCTGAGCAAGAAAAAGCAGATCAAAAAGCTGCTAGTCTTAAAAAAAACCATCCTTTGAAGAAAGGATCTCAATCCATGAAACCCCCTACACCACCTACTTATATTCCACCTACAGAAAGCCATCCATTTATGAACATCCCTCAAGAGCAAACCGTGCCCTCATCAAATAAAAGATCTAAGGGACCGTTGGAAGTTTCATTTCAGAATGAGGCAAGAGAGATTGCTGATCAAGACATAGCAAGATGTGTCTATGCCAATGGATTGGCATTCAACGTTGTTCGTTCACCATATTGGCAAAAAATGGTGAAATCTATTAATGAGGCTCCAAAGGGGTATAAGGGCTCAAGTTTTGAGAAGGTGCGTTGCACCTTATTGGAGAATGAGGAGAAACATGTAGCAGACTCTTTGAAGCCCATAAGGGATTCATGGATTGAAACAGGGGTGACCATCGTTTCTGATGGATGGAAAGATGCAAAAAATCGCCCATTGATCAATGTTATTGCCGTGTCCCCTAAAGGGGCAATGTTTTTGAGAGTAGTGGATTGTGAGGGACAGGTGAAAGATAGTCCATTTATTGCTAACATCCTTTGCCAAGCCATTGAAGAAGTGGGCCATCAAAATGTTGTGCAAGTTGTAACCAACAATGCCAAAAATTGTAGGGCTGTTGGGTTATTGATTGAGGAGAAGTATCCACACATTTTTTGGACACCTTGTGCTGTCCACTCCCTCAATCTAATGCTACAAAAAATTGGATCCAACATTGAGTGGATCAAACAGGTGTATGCTGAGGGCGAAGACATCCAGATGTTTGTCACCAACCACCATATGACACAAGGAATATTTAGACAATTCTCAAAATTGGAATTGTTGAAGGTAAGTTAATTGAAATTCTCAATATTCTTAAATTTTTAGTTTTCTTTTAATTTTAAATTTTGATTTTGTAAATTTAAATTACATTTTAATTTTTATTTTGATTTCCAAACAGGTTGCAGAGACCCGTTTTGCCTCCAACACAATTGTGTTGAGACGACTTATAAAGGTTCGTGAGGCACTTTGTGCCATGGTAATCAGCCCTAATTGGGCCATATGGAAGCAATCTAGCAGTGAAAGGGCAAATAGGATCAGGCAAAGGATCCTAGATGATTGTTGGTGGGATCGTGTTGAGTACCTGGTCAGTTTCACTGAGCCTATACTGAGCATGATCCGTTACACAAACATGGATAGACCTTGTTTGGGAGAAGTATATGATGGTATCGACTCAATGATTGAGAAGATGAAAACCATCATCAATGCAAAAGAGGAAGATCCTGATGAAAAGTTCTTCAAAGAGCTACAGGAAATCATGGTTGATAGATGGAACAAAATGACCACTCCATTGCATCTTCTTGCTTTTGCATTGAGTCCCAAATATTATAGTCCTGAGCTTCTTTCTGTTACATCAAGAGTTGCTCCATATAGGGATGTTGAAGTGGCTCAAGGTTACAAGGCAGCAATTCGGAGACTCTTCACTGATCGTGACCAACGTGATCGAGTGAGGGCTGAGTTCATGGCTTTTGCATGCTCCGGTAGTGTTGCTCAGAATCTTGATGCTCTTCGAGACAAGTACAAGGTAGATGGTCATAGTTGGTGGTACTTCCATGGGCAAGAATACATGCACATCCAACCAATTGCAATAAAAATCTTATCCCAAGTAAGTTTTATATTTGTAATTTTAATTTTAATTTATAATTTTATATTAATTAATAATTTTGTTTAGTTAAATTTTGTAACTCTTAACTATTTAATTTGGTCTCGACTCTTAATAGGTTGCTAGTTCATCTTCTTCAGAGAGGAATTGGAGCACATACTCCTTCATCCACTCAATAAAACGCAATAGGCTGCATTCAAAAAAGGCAGAGGACTTGGTGTATGTGCATTCAAACTTGCGCCTCCTTACACACAAGCAAAGTTCCTACAAAGAAGGAGACACAAGGTGGTGGGATATTGAGCCAGAGCAACTTGACTTGGATGCTTCCACAAGTCACTTAGTTGCACTTGATATTGATGATGAGTATGAGCTTGGAGCAGCTACTGATTGTGAGAGTGGTAGTGTCAGTGTGTTGATGAATAGCTTACGTCTGATATATATAACAATGATTGCTATTAGCATCATCATTGTTTCTGTTCGATCTATCTCTCATAAATATTTCTGGAAATAAGTATTCGATTTCATACATGTTGAACTATATACGCATTGATAAACCTCTGAAATCATTGTCGCCCTGTGTCTGGGCGCGTACTTGTTGACACTGGTTATCTCGCGTGGTTCTGGAATCTGCATGCTGGAGGGAACACGTCCTTGAGCAGACGTGTCTCCAAGTGTGGAGACACGTCCTCTCAAGAGGCGTGTCCCTTTGGTTAGGAAACCCTGCGCTCAAAGGAACACGTCCCTTGAGTGGACGTGTCTCCAAGTATGGAGACACGTCCTCTCAAGAGACGTGTCTCTTGAACACGGGTCTCTCCAATATTTATAAAATAAGAAACCTTTCTCTATATGCAGTCATCGAAATCAATAAATGATCTGCACCCTGCACATTCAATACTCAGAGAAATATTCAGAAATCGAATTTGCATCTGAAGTTCAAAATAAAGCTTCCGACCTTAGTCTTTTCACAGTTCCAGAATCCTGTTAGTCTCAGATTTGATCTAATTTAACACAGTGCTACTGCTACTGCTAGTGGCAGTGCTTGTGCGAGTGCCACGAATGCTATTTGTGGTTCTACGCAAAATGTAGCATCTAATAATGCTAGTTTGTTTGATAATGATGACCCATATGATTTAGATTGATCAATGATCAATAATGGCTGATTGTAAACGTTTGACATTTTATGTTTGAACTTTAATTTATAATTTTATATCATGACAATCGAGTAATCACTAATATTTTAATATTTGACTTAGTGACTATGAAAGTGGTGATGTATTTTTGCTATGTTATTAGACTATTAATATGGTGGTGTATTCTCAACTTAATTACTACTGCAAATATGTATATATTTCTGATTTTTATATGTTTTTTGTATTGCCGTACCCAAGCCGTACCCAAACCCAAAAACGAATCGGTAACTTAGGTTTAAGCTTTATGTGCAGCTGTATTTTACTTTTTGATAACTATGAATGATCAGTAACCCTTCAATATGATGACTATCAAAAGGTGTCTTGAACCTTGGTATAACAATCTTGGTTCGAGAATCTTAGCACCAAATTTGGAATGAAGACTTTGTAAAAACACATTTATACACCCCTTTTATCTATCTGTGAATAGAAACACTGACTTGATAATTATAGGTTTGTTCAATTTATTACTCTGGCATCAAAATGATGTCTGAATTATGACAGCTGAGATGGGGATATATAACTGTACCATATCTTATCATAGAGAACATGAAATATAACTCTTAGTACAGTACAGTATGAACATGAAATTTGTGAATTGATTTATTAAGCTGTTAGTAAATAAGAAGCATGTAAGAAACATTGGCATTGAAAAGCCACTAGAGTTGTTATTATAACTAGAGGACATTTAGGGTTATGCATTGAGGACTCCCTGGAAGTTAGAGTATAAAAACTGTGTTAGTACTAATGATGGGTATGATTTTGTGCCAAATAGTCATTTCTTGATCTTATCAGTTGTGGAATGTTACTTACATATCTCATTTAGAGACTGATGAAGTAAGACCTATTACTAAGACCTACTCTTAAGTACCTTGCAAAGGTGGCACAAATTATAATTGATTCTTGAGCCCTTGAGAAAGAGTGTAGCCAAATTACTTCTTTACTAAAACTATAAAATAGGTAACTTCTTAACAGGGCACTGGATAAGTTTGATGAGGATGGGACATAGGCATGGTAATGCATTAAAGATGCAATGAAATGTACATCTGCCAATTATTTGATGTTCTCCTAGGAAACGGTAGAGTGAATGTTGCATAGTTGAATATAGATGATTGCATGGCAAACCATGTCTTGTGCACAAGTGACTGCAGAATGTCCCTCTACCTATGTAGATTGCAACTAATTAGGAATTGTTTTAAATTCTAATTTAAGATGATGCAACATCTCGGCTAATACTTTAAAGAGTCTACTGAAAAATGGAATTAAGGATTAGAATAATTTACATGATATGTTGAGAATTGAAGTTAACTGTATGCATGTGTGAAAGAAAGATTGGTTTAGTGCTGTAGCACTTCCACATTTGGTAATAAAAACATTATCAAAATGAGCTATTAATGAAAAATTAGGGCGTTACAGCCACCACTTGTAGTGGAGTTGGCTGGGGCTTGGGTTTTGCATCCCTCGAGGTCACAAGCTCGACTCCGCTTCGAAGTGGGAAAGGCAGAGGGTCAGTAATATTGTGCTAGTTCCTGTTCCGCTGAGCCGAAATATAGGAATGGACTTTACCGCTAACCTTTTTATGCCAATAGTGGCATAGTATGATGGTTAAGTTGCTGCGGTGTTGTTCTTGCCATCAAGGTTCAAACCCCACTGGGGTGTAAATGTTGAATGTTTAAATTGGGGATGAGGTCACCCATTTGTGACCTCACCGGTTCATAGCTCTGGTTCAAAAGCGTTTACCCCTTTTAAAAAAAATTAGGGCATTACATATATATCATATCTAAATTTTAGGGATGCATTAAGATATGGCACACGAGCAAATACATTGGGCCTTGGGTGTAATTGCATATTGTACCATGGTTTGGGAGCATGTAGAATCGCATGACTAAATTCCAGTTGGAAAATTGCTTCTGCACATACACGTGATAAAGGCCACAATTCTAAAAGAAAACTAAACCAAGCAACCATCAGCTCAGAGCTGCAGGTAGCACCAATACTGAAACTAAAAACACAATAATTCAGTCACAAAGATAATGGGAAAAATGGACCCAAAATACTAGAAACTAAACACCTCAAGGCCTTGCTCATCCAGGTATTTATGTCTACTTTGACTCTCTATTCATAGATCTAATTGTTAAAGAAGCAAGAAACAATGAACCATTAAACACAACTCACTAAAAAAAACAGGTAACTTACCCAATAACTATTGGCATCATCCACATTTGGAAAACCAGTAACAGACTGTTGCCCACTTCCAGAACCATACGGAACATCGTGTGAATGCAAACGGAACTTGGTGCGTTCATGCATCAACTTCAAAACGGACCCATATGTAATCTGCAAAACCCAGATCAAAATTATCACAGAAATCCTCTATCCTGTGTGTGTATCATGTCAACTATAAAGCAGTTTAGCAATATCATTCCATGTACAACATGTAGCAGTATTAAAACCCATTCTTACAATGCAGTCCAGTTCTAAAAACCCGGAAAAAATTAACACCACAATAAACCTATTAAGTTCTAAACATACAAGGTTCCTTGTAAACCTATTCCAGATGAATATGCAGTACTTTCCATGGGGGAAACATGAACAAATTTTTTAAATTTCAAAATTACATATGTATACATATAAGAGGATCGCTATGAAGAATGCCAGGTTAATTTTGCAAATCGTAAGAGACGCGATAAAATGTTATAATTGAATACAATACTACATCTAAATCGCACGGTACAGTTGGACTTCAAAAACATAAATTGACGAAAGAGGTATCCCCTTGATTGTGGCAAATAGGCTGAATGCTTTAAAAAAAAATCACAAACTAGAAATAACTGAAAAGAAGGGCAACAAACCTCGATTGGGTCCGACGATGCCGCCCAGACAGGGGATGCAGACGACTCATCCCACGGCAGATCAAGCAGAAGAAGCAGCGCGATCCCCAGCAAAGAAATACCCATCACAAATAATGTAATTAAGAACCAATTTTGCTGCCAGAAAGGCAATCCAGAAGATGTGGAAACTGTATATATAATCCTTGTCGGTGTGTTTGTTGCCCTTATGGTAGTATTGGACCGCCTGTGATGAAGGGAAGATGAAGCTCCTGCAGAGCCTCCTTTCGGAGCCACCTTGCCTGCAACCTGATTATCCAGAGCTTTAAAAACACATCAACTCAATTGCTCGGCATTTTGGCATGGGATCTCGTGGTGTGAAAAAATTGGGTAGATTAATGAATACATGGGTATATATGTGCATAGAAACAGAGGGAAGGTAAAATTCATCGACGGCATTTCAACCAATGGGCGATTGCCACGTAGAACTGATGTATATTTGGAAGGTTATGATTGGGTGAAGCTATTTGTATGGTTTTTATTTGCTTTCAGAATTTTATGTGGGTGTTCGTTGACTGTCAAAGGGTTTAATAAATGGAAGTCAAATTTTATTAGAAACGAAAGCGCTCACAAAAAATTTGGGATCTTTCGAAATTCATTTATGGGTGTAAAGGTAAAATACTCCCTCATAGCCAAAGTGAAAATTATAATTATATTAAAATTTTGTTAAGAGTTAAATTAGGATATATATTTTTAATAAATCTATATAAAATTAGTTCAAGATATTTTCTTCATTGTCTATTTTTAAATTTATATGTATATAAATCTTAACACCTAATACTAATTAATTAAATATCTTATAAAATTATTTAACATAAGATTAATATTAACATATATATGTTCAAAATAATCTATATAAAATATGTGAGAGTCTATTTAATTTATTGTATTATTGTATTATTAATATTTTATTTCTATTATTATATAAAATATTATTATTTTTTTTTTTATTAATTTTATTTTTATTCTTATGTTATTATTATATTATTATTTATATTATCATTATCATATAATTATATTGTAATTATTATTACATTATTATATTTTTATAATTATAATTATATATATATATATATATATATATTTGTTATTATAATATTATATTCAATTATTTAATTATCATTATTATAAGAATTTATTGAAATTATTATTAAATTATATTATTAAATATAATCTTAATTGAACCATATCCTTAATTAGTCGATAAGCTATTCATTGTGGGCTTTGCCCACCGAAATTGTCTCACACCTAAGAGAAATTGTCTCACTGCACCAGAATTGTCTCACGCATCTGAAAAAATTGTTGGAGAATTCTCGCATCCCATTCCTTAGTCTAATGACTCCAAGACACAATTGTGCTTCACATGCCTTGTCTTATGTTAGCAGCACCGCCATTGTGCTCTCTCGATATCCATGCAAAAAAATTGCAGTTAAAACACTGGCATTGTCGTAACCTCACCACCATTGTGCTCTTTAAAAGATTTTGTTCCATTGTGCTCTTTACAAGTTTTTGTTTATGTGAATGGATTGAAGCAACAACCAAAGGAATTTTTCCTACATATTTTGCTCCTTTTTGCTCATCGGTATCATTCACATTAGACACAATTTGTGCAAAATCTTGAGGTAAAATGTTATGATAAGATTTATTTGCTTTTGTTTGTGGATATTTTTCCCTAACTCTTTTAATTTTATCTTGACGGTTTTTTGAATAAGCATTATTCTTGTTTTCCCTCGACAAGAAAATCAAGGATGATTCGAAGATAGTAGTAGGCATTAATAGAGAAGAAGAGTACATTAGGGTTGTCTACTTGAGAGAGGTTAGTGAATGCTCTTTCCTTAATTTGTGATTGATGGTATGCCTCTTTAGACCTTTTTCTTTTTTTGTTTCTTTGTCTTCAAGTATTCTTGCCTAGAAATTTCTCTTTGGGTGGCAAAAGAATAATTCTTTTCTTCTTGGTTTGAATGTTATTCTGAGCTTTTTTCATTAAGTGACCCATGCGTACCCTTTCTGGCTAATCTTGCTCCCTATCTGCCTCTCTGTGTCTTTTCATTTTCATTTGAGAAACTTCTTCCATCTCTTCTTCATTTTGTAGACCTTGGAACATCCCTTTCATGTTATCACTTTCATCAGGCCTTTTCCTCTAAAGATTCCTCTGCCTCTTAGACCGATAGAAATTATAAGTATGATAAATAAGTAAATGATTTTATGAAATGGAAATTTATTCTTGTGTTATAATAAGGAATTATGCAATAGATAGATGAAGAGCTCTCTATTTTTCATAATTTACAGGTGAATTTGTAATTGTCTTGCAAAGGCAGAACTGGGGTTTTAAATCTCTTCATAGAGGTCAATTTTGTTCCTTTAATTTCTACAGGTGAGTAACTTTACTTTCTGTAAATGCTCATTTCTAATGTCTGTGATCTTTATAGTTTACATAATGAAATGTTCTTTTTAAAGCTAGTTAGTTTATAATTTAAATAAGACCCTACTAAAATGTTTACCCTTTTTTTATCTTCTCTACTTGCTTTTGATATAGTGATTTTTTCATATGAAATGTACCCATGCATATCCTGGAACCCCAACATGTTTGGGGCCCTTCAACAATATTAGTTGTTAGAGGTCCAATGGCATTTGCGTCAACATATTCTTTTGAGGGTTTCCCAATCAAATCCTTAGAAACAAGAATAAACCCAAATTTCCATTCAATTACCTATCCAAGTTGCATACAAGTTTACTATAATGGCTATAAATACATAATCAAAGTGATATAAGATGTTTTATGTTTCAGACAAAATTCTAACAATCAACCTTGTAGAAGCTATACAAAGCACAAACAACCTTACTACCTTTCAGCTTAAATTCCTAGCTTCAGAGATAACAATTCCAGTGAAATCCACCCTTTAACTCTTTCATTTAACAAGTCAGGCCTAGCTTTTTGTAGGACTGAAACCCTGGTGGATTTATAACAGCCAAGTCAAATCACTTCACCTGTGAACCATGGCCCAACTGACTAGATTACTTATTACTGTTGTCTTACAAAGGAAATTTCTAAAGAAAGGATCTTGTACAATGAGTTTCAAGCAACTTTAAAGGATATATGCATGAGCTTCCTTTTCTCTCTTTACTGGTTTGGGTTGCCACCTCAATATGCTCCTATTTTGCATAGTGTTCTTGTATTTCAAATTTACCTTAATTGTTTTTTTAAAATTAAGCCCAACATTGTACATACAAAGACATCTATAATCTATACTGTTATCAATAAATTTTTAAATAAAAAAAGGTAACACGCATAAACATTAAGCCTCAAAATCAAGTGTACCAAGAAAAAATAGTCATGTTTTTATAATTTTATTACAATGAAGCAAATCCTTGCTTTATCTAAGAAAAAGAAAAGCTCTAGCAAAAGCATTGACATTATCCTTACAATGTCAAAATCTCACAACACTTGGCAATGAGACATAAACCAAGAACAGTCGTGCACTACTCTATCATTGTTTGTTTCTTACGCTCACCATAAAATATAAATGCAAAAGTTCATGTTAGATACAAAATTCATATGTTAAATGATCATGCAGCTTATGTATCTCTGTAGCATTATGTCATGTCAGACTTGTAGCTTATAGGTCTATTTTATTTTACTTCATTCTCAAGATAGACTTGACTACAACTTTCATACTCACAATATAGGTATATGTATTGTCAACTTCCTTTCTTTGTTGTTATCCTTGAAATATTCTTACTATGTGATTCATGCTTTTATCATGGAGGTAGTTACAAAATTCATATGTTAAATGATCACACAGCTTATGTATCTCTATAGCATTATGTCATGTCAGACCTGTAGCTTATAGGTCTGTTTTATTTTACTTCATTCTCAATATAGACTTGACTACACCTTTCATACTCTCAATATAGGCATATGTATTGTCAACTTCCTTACTTTATTATTATCCTTGAAGTTTGCTCACTATGTGATTCATGCTTTTATCATGAAGGTAGTTACAAAATTCATATGTTAAATGATCATGCAGATTATGTATCTTTGTAGCATTATGTCATGTCAAACCTATAGCTTATAGGTCTATTTTATTTTACTCCATTCTAAATATAGACTTGACTACACCTTTCATACTCACAATATAGGCATATATATTGTCAACTTCCTTGCTTTATTGTTCTCCTTGAAGTCTGCTAACTATGTAATTCATGCTTTTATCATGAAGGTAGTTACAAAATTCATATGTTAAATGATCATGTAGATTATGTATCTCTGAAGCATTATGTCATGTCAAACATGTAGCTTATAGGTCTATTTTATTTTACTTCATTCTCAATATAGACTTTACTACAACTTTCATACTCACTATATAGGCATATGCAACAGATCCCATCAATGCAAACCAATCTCAATGTACTCAGCTCTGTGAAATGTGATTTCATGATCTTTTGAGCTTCTCTCAAAACCCGTTATCATGAAGGTAGTATCTATTTACTTTCAACTTCCTCAAGTGCTTTATTTTTCTCCTTGAAGTCTACTCACTATGTCATCCATTCTTTTTCTTATTTCCATCAGGGCATATGTATAAGGTATCTAACCACTTCATGGTCTTTGCACCTTTCATCTTGTTCACAAGCCACAGTAAAGAATGAATCCATATGCATTATCCATCAAGGGTACATCTATCACTGCCTTGGGTGGTCTTTATGTCACTGTGTCTTTGGCATCTTCAACTTCGTTCACCCTTGACTTGCAGCCCTATATATTGTCCTAATTATGATAACTGGCTATTTATTAAGAGCATTAAGCATACATTGTCACTAACTGTCCATTCTCTTGTTCATATTAGCTTTAGGTTTTTGTAGATTTGCATGTCTTAATACCTTTCATCGTTGTATTGTACCCATATAAAAGGACTTTCCTTGTATCTCCTTTTTGATTGAAACCTTTAACATCTTCATGACTGCCTTAAATGATTATCATCTATTGCCCTTAGATTTATGCCCTTTCATGACTATGTTGTACCATTGCAAATTCAAAAACTCATAACAGTCATAACTTCTAACATTCCACTCATCCATTGTGAGCTTTATATGTTTATTTTTTAGAATCCCTCAAATTAGCTTGGATCAACTGCAAGAGCTAGCTATAGGGCTACCAACAATCCTGCACTACATGTCCTTAATCCATTGATTTATTGTTGCCCCTTAAATCTCATAGTGACTATGATTTTGGGGCCACATTCATCATAATAACCACACCATAGATCATCATTGTAGGTATCATCTTTAACATTTCCAAGACATTCGGGTGCATCTACCTCTACAAGTTGAGATGTTGAACAATAGAAATATTAGGAGGTAAACATTTTCAATAGTCATTAACTTGTCAAGAAATTATTTAGTAGAGGCAGGTATAAAGTTAACCTCAGGTCTCTAGCACGTGCAAACTTCAACATATGTCTTATCCACTGCATAGTCCACCTTTGCTCTCAAGAGATCACTTGTCCATATGAGGACTGTGTATTTATGACTATCTTGTACAAGCTAACTTTCAATCTAAGCTCTACCTGCAATATTGAAACACACCATATTTTCTTTTTGAGAAAATTGTTGTAAATAGATGTATGAAACACAACCTCTTAGAGCAAAAGCTTCAAAAATGATGAAAGCATAATGCTCACATTAGGGGTCTAACTATGCAAGAACTTTGAGAGACTCCATGTGAAAAACTAATGGTAATTAAATGTGAAAAACTGCAACCCATACTCTCAAGATATAATTAGTATGCATGGAATATGTTGATGGGTGTTTTGTACACTTTCTCAACACAGGCAGTGCGTATGTGCACTACCTCTCTTGAAAGGAAATCTCCAACAACAAGTTGTTGAAAATCTCCCCAAGGTCTCTCAGGTGTTAGGTCATGACTTGCATGGAATTCCTCAGTTGATGTTTGATGTGATTTTGTTGGTAATCACACGGCATACTTACGTAGTTGGATGCGGAGTGGATCTTAAAATCTGAAGTTTCTAAGATGGGAGTCAAGGTGCATTTTTTTGTAGGTTCGAACAACAATCTAAAACTTCAATGTTTTCTTCAAGTTTTGGCTTTACAATGTGCAATGAACCTTAGCACAGGTTGTTTCTAAAAAAAAGGGAAAAGAGCAGGGAAGAGGGAACGTTCCTGGATCTGCAACTAACTGTGAACAGTAATCATGGAGTTCCTGCCATGGACAGCTTCCTTCAAACAAAATTTCACTTAACCAGAAAATTCACAGTCTCATGAAATTTGTGCTATCTTCTAAGGCCTGTAGGTATTTCACCATTGATTCATCATATACATGCATGAGCAAAGATAAAAGTGTGGAGCAGCTTTGAATTCAAGCCCAGACTAACTTTGCACAGCTATTTACTAGCAGCAAATAGCAAAAAGTATGGGCTAGGAAGGCATCTACACAACAGCAATTTTCACAACTACAAAACAACATTACTAAAATCTATCTAAGCAATTTAAATCTAACTTAAAATAGCAATGCAAATCTAAATAAAGCATCTAGCAATGGAGATTGAATCATGAAACATGTGAAGAACTCAGAAAATGCACCAAGTCAATGTATTGTCATTAGAAATTCCAGCAGCATGTCTTTACAACAACTCAACTCCCTTTGGAAATGAGAGGATACCCCCTATTTATAGTGCCCAAAAAGTAGAACGAATGACCAAGATTCAATCTTATTGTGTGGCCAAGATTCACTACAGACTAGGGTTCTACCTACCCCCAAATATATTACAATTTAAAATACAGTTTTGTCCATATCCCTATTTTGTCATCTAGTGACAACACTGTAGCATTTTGTCTTTTGTTGATTGCTCTTTCTGTTGTAGCTATTCCTTCAAAAGCTCTTCACTGACAATAGGGTCGCCCTCTTGCCTCTTCAAAGCTACATACTCCATGAATTTCAAGATTACTGGTTGGAGCTTGTTGACTTCTATAATCTCAGACCGCAACACTTGATAACTCCATTCCTTGGAGTTGTCTTCAAACCTCCTCCAGTCTTCATCATATTTGGTGGTGTGATCCCTGAATAGATCTAACTGGGCAAAGGCGCGGGCGGCAAAACTCATGAAATCCGTTGTTATTTCATCCGACATCCCGTCCTCCATCTCCATCTTCATCATATAAAGAGAATATTCATAAACCCTAGAACAAACATATAATAAAAAATCTCAAGCCATTCTCATTTTATTGATAATTATTGTTGTATCTCATATAGGATTTTGAGCATTTTTAAGGATATCAAAAAATTTCCTAATGTGTTGTGTGAATCCTTGTCACCAATGTAGGAGATGTAATCTACTAAGTAGCATTTTCTATTGTATTGCAAACATTTAAATGATATTACAAGGGAAGCCCACCTAGGTTTTGTATAGCCTAAAGTGTAGAGGAAATTAGTTTTAATAGAAAATTTCTTATTCATCGGCTAATCTCTTAATAGCCTTGAGTATAATATATGGCTAACCTTTAGAGTTTATTAAGGAATTAGTTGGTAACACCAAGAGGTCCAACTTACATAACATTAAAATTACACAATTTAATAAGGTGTACAACACACCTATCTAAATATCCTCCTTGATTTATGAGAACTCCTTAAGATTACACATAATTTAGGAAGCAATATTATTACTAATTATATTCATAGTTTAATCATCAGAATTCATAGATTGGTGCTTTCTCTTCAATGAAATTACACGCTTAATAGACAAATGTTTCATATCATAGACAAAGGAAAAACATGCTAGATTTTTATTGCTCAAAATACAAAATTTGAAGAAAATTGTATCCATTCCATAATTGTTTATTTCTTTCACTTTTTACTTTGGCATGCTCGACCATGAAGAATTTTATGAACAATAAAGTGGGTGAAAAATATGGGATACAAGTGCCTACCCTAAACCTCTTCACCTTTGTTTTATGCCACTTTAAAAAATATTTTAAATGCATGGTCTTAGCACTCAATTTAACTCATTTGGTGTACTAGCCAATCCTAGTCTTGAAATATTTATCCATAAAATTGAATTAATTATTTCTCCATTTAGGACTAGTTTGACCTCATAATGCAAGAAAATTTAAAGCCATAATAAACTATTTTCACATAGTCCCATGAGAGAAACACATACAAATAAGTATTCATAATCCATAATGCAAAAGAATAGATAAGCATAGCATCAAGATGATGCAAGAGGTGCCTTGGGAAAAAGCTCGTGAAGGAAAAATTCAACCTCTAGAAGCACTCATACACTCAATGCATAACATAATGAACAGATATTATAATACACTTGTTGAATCTTCATGGAAAGCCTCTGAAACATAAAGCTCCATAATCACACCCCATGTGAACAAGAAAATGAGAACCGTGTAATTGCACATCCCAATGTCATACTTCACATATGCCCTCTAGAAGAGAGCTCAATACAAATGACAACCAACAAGCCAAATTTTTATGATAGACAACCTCAATAACTACTAATGTGTTTTCTTTTATAAAAATAAGCTTATATATAACCACCAAGTGGTATTACATAAACCATGTTTCTAATACCATGAGCTTACAAAACCATCTCCACCTCATTTATTTTTTTGTACCAAGTTCTAATATTAAATATGTTTCCAATGTGCAACCCCATAGTAAATATGTATCCCACTCTTAAATATAACATACAAAGTGGCACCAAAAATGTATAACCCATGTGATCCTAGATTCCCTATGTACACCATAAATAAATATTAATTTTTAATATTTGTTGGAAATCAAGGTAGAAATGTTGCAATAATAACTTTTACAATATTATTACAAATCTGAAAATAGATTCAAGATTAATCCAATATGAGTATGTGATTAGCACATTCATAATAATAGAATGAAGATAATGCCACAAGTTGAGAAACACAAGTGATACATGATGCACATGGAGAAACCCTTGTGGTAAAAACTCCACACTGAAAGAGATCCAATAATTGTATTAACCCTTCCATGAAGATCACATCAACATATTAACATCTCTCCTTGAATTGCAAAAACACTTTGGTACTTCAACAACCTACAAAACAACTCACAAAACTACTATATCAAGGCTCCAATATATAAAGATTTGTGAGAGGGAAAACCATTGTGGTATCCTGAAACAAGAGATAAAAACCACATCGAAAAAACCATGTCTACCTTAGTAGACAACCCATAAACATAGTAAAAATAAAATAATGTTTGCATGGCCTTCACATGGGTGCCTAACCCATAGCTAATCAAAGATGGTCAAACTCAAGTGCTCCATAGCTCCTCAATGCATCCAATGGTTAAGAAAAAGGGCATGCACCAACATGAAATAGATGGTGCCCCAACATGCAATATATGGGGCCCCAACATGCACTAACATGTAATTACATGCAACGACATGCAAGTCAAATCGGTTCCCACTCCAAAATGGGCACCTAAGAAGAATATTCCCCCATTATGCTTTGTAACCCCCACTAACATGTGTCAACCTTTATGTAATGTAATTACAATATGTCATAGAAAGTAAATATGAAATATTTTTACTCTCATGTCCCTGAAAAAACTTTCCAAAGAAGGTGGAGACACGTGAAAATGACTTAGCAATGCAAGGTTAATATCACCTATCCTAACAATATTATGCAAGGTGAATGACACACCCTTTTCCAATATTCTCCTAGTTGTTGTATACATCACATAAGGGGTCAAAAATAAACTCAAACATTAATGGAACAATCTTTATAGCCAACATGTGCCATCAAATATTCAAGTGCTCCATTTGCTTCATCAAGATACTTGTAAGAATAATCAAGGTGATCACCATCTCAAACATGAACCCTCTCATCCTCCATCATGCCAATGCACAAAGATAATATCCTATTGAAGGAGATGCCAATATAATTATCACATATATGCATAAATCTCATTTCAACTCAATATCTAAACATAAACACCAATCTAATGGTAAAAAATAGGCCTAAGTAGCTACTAATAAGTAATCACCATAGCTAGCAACCATAGCTATTTTCTAACACATCTAACTAACTATACCTTAAAAAAATATACTCATCATAACAAGTAAACCTTGTGCAATTGACATATCTAACTCGATCTACCATCATAATTCTATGTATATATAGTATCTTTCATAAAGAAAATGTGAAGACCCTTAATATTATACTATAATTAGAACATCCAACAAAGGTCACATATATAACTTGAAACTACCACTACATGGGTAATACCAAACTAAAAATGATCAAGGCATCCAAAGATATACCAACAACACTCATATAGAAGGTGTAGCTAATATCATCAATACCATTTGACACCAAATAAAATCCATAGTGATATACAAAACTTGCAAATAAAAATGCTATAACACAACTCTCTTATCATTAGTCTCCATATCTCTCCCAAGTTCTCCACACTCAACAAATGAAAGAGATTAAAGAGCCTCCATGTTGTTACTAAAAAATAATGAAGTACAATAACAACACATGATCATAAGCACAATGATAACAATAGCTCCACACAAACCTTAAATCCAATGTCACATTCAAACACAAAACTCCAAGAAGAAACATAATACATACAAATCAAAACCAACATATCATGTCATTTTACCAATACCTTTGAGTTATCGAGCTATGATAAGTAAATTATCCTTCATGAAACCCCAAATAAAAAATCCTTATCAACATCCAACCATAGACCAACTAGGATGTAAGCCTCTCATGTCCAAGGGATATCAAACCAATAAGATCCATTCCCAAGGACAAGGTAATTAGCCCAAGAACATCTTTTTCACTCCTCAAATAAACACTCTAGAACTAACATCCATAGCTTAGACTCATTCCCATGAGAAGGAAAAGGAAAAATAAGCCATGTCAAGTAATCCTCAAATAATCCCTCAAAAACTAACACACATAGCTTAAGATTCATTTTCATGAGAAAATAAATCATGAAACAAATTACATCTAAAAAAAGGTGTGTGATACATATTAGATGATTCACTGTCGAGAGGATTGAGAGGGGGGAATGAGATTGTTCCTCCAAGATACACTAAGCCATAATAAATCTCTCCAATTATAATCTCCTTGATAGATCCATTTTGAACTCATATCTACACTAGGTGTAGGCTCCTTGGTCTTCTTCTTAAATCCTCATTAAAGAGTAATTGTCTCAACACATGATATCCATGAACAAGAGATCTTTAGCCTCACCCAAATTTGAAATAGGTGTATAACCAATCATCTAATACCAATCAAGCTCTAATACAACACTATAATAACTAGAAGGTCACAAGAAAAATGATTACACCACTCATCAATTAGATTATCCCCAATCACAACCAAAGCTCCAAATCTAGAACCAATAACTATCCACTTCATTATCTACATCTCCTCAAAAGAATATAATATGCATGAAATGAACACATTTTCTCCCAAGAGAACATGTATCATGCAAAAAACTATGCATGTAATCAAGAGTCCACCGTGGCACAATAACATCTATCCTATAAACAAGTATCATCTGTCAAACTAAAAAATCATAACCAACACCTCAACAAAAGATTCCAAGATTCCTCTATGGTACCAAGATGTGAGCATCTCAAAACAATATGAAGATAACCATTTCCTATCAATAGAACTCGAGATATCAAATAACTATTATTGCATACAAAGAACAAGATCCGAGAGCATCTCAATGAAACCAACAACCACTAGAGAAGATCATCCATCACCAAATGATGAATCCAAATCACTACCAAATCTCCCACTAAATTGTGATGTTGGGCTACACATAGCATTATGACAACTATCTCCTAAATGAAGATTACCCACTTTTCATGTATAAAAAATCAACTGCAACACTAATAGTTTAGAGAATAAAATAGAACCAAGATCTCCAAACTAAGAAGATCAAACACCACCTATAATCAAGACTCAATCCAACATTATTTACATTTGCACAAACAATCATGTCACTCTAAAGCTATAAGTGTATAAGGAACCTCCATGACACCATGATCACCACCTATGTACATTTATCAAACTTCCATTAAGTCTCACATGTCGTGCACCATAGTTAAAAATCCTCGGTCCCACAACATGATTATATCAACACCATCTCCTTGATTCATAATGATGACTAAAATAATGAACCAAATGGCCAAACCAAACCATCAATTATAATCTATACTCACATCATAATATCTATGGATATAGATGACCCACATATAAGTTATTTATACAACTTGTAATTATAGCTAACATACAATACTACACAACTCATATATCTCATAATGCAATATACTAATTTAAGAATACTTCAATAATTATGTCAAACAAGGACAAGAAGAGATACACATGTAAGGTTTCCATGACTCAAACACCAAATGGATTCTAGATATAATTTTATAGAAACATGTAATTTTATCATAGTTAAATAAAGAAATAGATAGATGAAGCATAAATGTAAGTGAATGAATCACATATCACCATTTCTAAACTTGATCTACTATGAAGTATTCAAAAAATGCTCAAAGTTGCCTATATGAAGTCTAAAATTAGACACTGAGGGCACAAGATATGACATGTCATAGCAAAGAAAGTAAAATTGGCTTTCAACTAGTATTCTCTATCTAAAATAATAAAAAGTGGAAAAATCACTAAAACTACAACACAATACTCAAAAAGAGAATTTTTTTTTACTATAAAAATACACAAATATGACTCCTTGGGTGAAATTTAATGCCCTTAGGAAAAATCCTCCTTTAGGTAAATCAAACTACAAATAAATGGTTGGTAGGTAGAGGTAATGATAATGGTGGTTGAGTGATGCATAGGTGGTAGGGGGTGGTGGCACCATGAATGATGGTGGTTGGTTGTTGGGTAGGGCTTATGCCCATTATAGACAAGTTGTGACTAGGGGCTAGCTTCCTACCACTAAGGGTTGGGTAATGGTGCCTAGTCCTTGTTGAAAATAGGATGCCATTTAATTGCAAATCCTAAAAATTAATTATTTCATCTATCTCCTAAGTCCTTGGAATTTGTTCAACAACACTAAGATTAGGATGAGATTATTATTTGGATGAAATAAATCATGAAATTGACATTTGTAGTTATTCCTAAATAATAGGAGCATGTGGATGCACACATGGTAAGGTGACACTCACCTTGTGTTCAGTTAACTATATGGAGTAACAGTTAACACTTTTGAATGCATGTAAAGATCCTAGGAGTTAGAATTTGATGTTTGCATGCTTGAAGCTCAGTTCAGAATCAGTTTAGTTTAGTTTAGTTTAGTTTAGTTTAGTTCAGTTCAGTTATGGTTCAGTTATCTTTAGTTGCATGCATGTTGGTTATTTTGAGTTGCATGTAGTTAACTTTAGTTAACTTGGAATGCATGGCTAATAACATTGAGTTGTATGATAGATAACAGGGACTACCTCCAGTTAATAGGAGATGGCCATTCTTGCATGAAGGTGTTGAGTAAATGTTTCAGTTAACATAAAATCACTTGGAGCCAACTTGGGTGCCCAAGATGCTTTCTTGGATTTACCTCTCATGCATGATAAGATATTTCTGAAGGCTCAATTAAGTAGGATTACTTAAGGGCACCAAATTGAGGAAGAGCTTTGGAATTATCAACATAATGAAGGTTGAGTTGTAGCTTTAGTTTGGGATGCCCAAATGGACATTTGAAGCACATGTTTTAGCATTGTTCTTCATGAGATAACCCTATTTTTATGAGATATGGTGTACCTTTTAGGGATAGGGCTTATGCATTGTAACTGTAACTCATGTTGAGTTTACAAAGTTGATTAAAACCTATTTATCTCAAGCAAGTTCAATAGAGTTGTGAGAGTTTTTATTGCAGGTTGTGAAGAAGATTGGTGAAGACAGAAGAAGCATTCTCAAGCAAGAATTGGAGCTATTGTAATTTAGAGATTGAATAATAGAATAATTCTTGGTGGAGTTTTTTTCCGAAAAGGTTTCTCCATGGTACATCTTGTGTAATCTTTCTAATATCCTGTCTAGTTCTTCTATCAACTTCTCTCTTCATTCTACAACAGTAAAATGAATTAATCAAGATAATCACCCACAAAGAATATATGTAACAAAGAAAGAACTTACTTAGATCAGCAATATTAAAGTTTTAGAGAGTATTAAGCTAAGAAAACACCTAATTTTTCAACAGTCCTCCATATGATTGAGGGTTGGTGTCAACAACCCCTCTACTCTCCCGATGACATCAACATATCTTTCTAACTTATCACATTTTTAATTAAGAAAATCCCCTTTTTTTGTAGGAAACTTTTATAGATTGGTATTATAGATTTGTAGACCTAATGATTCTAACACTTGTAGGACTAAACAAATTGTATAAAATGCTTTTTAAGTATTCTTTCATGGTCTCAAAAATGACAATTTTTTTACCTTAACATGGTCATGTTTTATATGGATCCATCTATTATTTATCCTTCTGGACTTAGTGGTCAAGTGTATTTTTTTTGGGGGTATGGAAAAAAAATCTCACCCCAAAATTCTCACCAAAAGAGCCAAACATAAAACTCACTTGCCAAATCTCTATCAAACCCGAAATTTGTAACTTAAGTTTGTAAACACACATGCAAACTTGAATATGCTTTCATTTTTTTCCCGCAAAGCCACAAATTCAACTATGTACAACAATATACCCATTGCAATGCTTAACAATAATAGGGAGATCTCCTCTAATAACCTACAAGTAGTCTTTGATACTAAATGAAAAAAAACTTCTATCCATAATAAACTATCTTCACATAATCCATGAGAGAAAAATATGAAAACAAGTATTAATAATCCACAATGCAAAAGAACATAAAAACATTCCATCAAGATGGCACAAGATTCACCCTAGGAAAACCCTCGCGATGGAAAAACCTAAACTCCAAAAGTACTCACACACTCAATGTATTATCTCATGAACAAAGATTACAATACACTTGTAGAGTATCCATACAAGGCCTTTGAAACATCAAGCTCCCTAATTGCACTCCATGTGAATAAGTAAATAAGAATCATTTATCCATACATCCCAATGTCATGCTTCAAATATGTACTTTACAAAATAATTTAATATAAAAGAAAACCAACAAGCCAAATGTTATGATAGTCAACCTCAACAACTGCTCTTGTACTTTATTTTATAGAAATAAGTTTCCATAAAAATACCAAGTGGAATTACATGAACCATGTGTCTAATACCACGAGCTTACTAAATCATGTCCCCCTCTTTTAATTTTTGGTACTATTTTTTTTCCTTTTTAGTACTATGTTTTCAATATCAAATACTTTTCAACATGCAAACTACATTAAATATTTATACCAATATTACATAAAACATATAAAGTAGCATGAAGAATTTCTAATCCATGTGATGCACACATCCCTAGATTCCTTAGGTGCATCATAAAAAATATTTTTTTGTATTATTCAAGGTGAAAAGTCACCTTTTTCCAACACATAGGAGTTTTTCCATCTTGGACTATGTTGTGTATGCAACCTAGTCTACATATTTTAATGTTTAATTTTTTTTGCTCTTGGTTGAATTTTGGTGTAGTGGCACCTAGTCAAATTTTGTAAATATGGTCAAATGTTAGATTTTTGGGTGTTTTGAGTCTTGTTTGGTGTAATAAGGTCTATTTATACCATTCTCTAATGTAATGAGTCATGTGGGGTCGGTTTTAGATAGAGTTGTCATATTTTGCAAATGTTGTAAAAAGTTGCATTGCAACTTTGCATTTTGTCATGTGTGGAAGTTGAACGGTCATCTGGTTCAAAAAGTGATTATGAAACATTGATTTTGGTTGGTTGATGTTTAAATATGCCTCACAAAATTTGAGGCAAGGTTCTGAAGACATTTTTGATGCACAAGCAACAAGAAAACTTCATTTTTCTGTATGTTTTCATTGAAATCTATTGCTACAGGATTTTGTACGATTCTATACAGGTTGCAAATGTACTAATCTTCATTGGAACTGATAGAGGGATGTGTTAGCCAACTTTTGGTTTTGGTTTGAGAGGTTTTCATTGAGAATTGAGCGAGTTTGAGCCAAAATTTTGAAAGTGGTATGAAAACCCTAAGTTAAGAGGGTTTGGTAGAAAACATGGCATATTAAACCATTCCATCGATGAAAACTTTTGCAAATCGGTGGAATGGATTTAGTTAGGATGATTTTTAGTTTGGTAGTGATTGTAGATTCTGGGTGTGATAGGGGAATATAATCGTTAAAAGATGAGCAACAAACTAAAGAGAGTGCAAATAACAACTAAAAACACCCTACACTTCAAGATTGGGCAAATGATGAACTTAACAACATAAAAATGGAACCTTTTACCTTGTAGAGTTGTTCTTTGGTTGGCCCTTCGATTGTAGATGAGATGTATGCTCCTTGATGGCAAGTAGATGCAAGATGTGAAGTGTGAGATGCAAGATAGTTGGACAAAATGGATGCAAATGGCTAAGTGTAGATTGAGAAACAAAATTGCAAGAGTTTGGCTAGCAAAATGATCTCTCCCAAATGAGAGAAAAGAGGGGGTATTTATAGGAATTTTGAGAATTCCTAGAAGAAATGGATGGTTGAGATTGATCCCACATGGCCAAGATGTAGGGCTATGGTGAGTTGAGAACTCACAAGCCCTCACATCTTGACATGTGGCAAGGGGAGAGGCTTAAGAAAGATGAGGTGGACATGAGGTGCAAGAGAAGTACATGACATGGATGTACTTCAAAGGACCATAGGGATTTGGTCAAGATATCCTCATAAAGGATGTCCTTGTCCCATGTGGGTGAGAGGACATGTGAGGAATTAAAAATTCCTCAAATATCCTTATGGGGAGAGGGGAAAGAATAAAGAATAAAGAGAGGACATGCGGGAAGAAGTGAAGGAATTAAAAATTCCTTTTGAGTGCATTGGGGGATTAAAAAGTGAATTAAAAATTCACATGGGGAAGTGGAGTGCCTTGCCCAAAAGGAGAAAGCCTTTAATAAGGTTGACTAAGGACACATGCCATAAATGGGAAGAGGATTAGGTTGGTCTAACCATATGATTAAGGTTGTGCAAGCACTTAATTAAATGGACTAATGACTTATTAGAAGCAAGTGGGAGATTATGGAGGATGTGACCCTAATGATGATTAGGGGTGTGCATATGCTAACCATAGTTAATTAGAAGAAGATGAAAGAGTTAAGATGGATTAGAGACCAACTTGCAAAAGTTGGAGGATGTGACAATGAGAGAGAAAAAGAGGAATTAAAAAATGAATTTAAATTCCAAAAAGGTAATATGACTAAATTAAATAAAATGGTGTATTTATTTAATTTAGAGGAGAAAAAGGGTTAAAGTATTTATTAAATTAAATACTTTATGAACCCTATGTAAGATGCAAGGTATTAATTAAACAAATGATTTAATTAATATTAATAGAGGCGATAAGCAACTGGATGAATAAGGAGACGTCTTTGATCATATGGAAGTGGTCAAATTAGATGTCTACACTGGGAATGGAGTTAGGGCCCTGTTTGTGCAAGCCCTAGCCTAATATCTCAATGTATTAGGTTGAAATTGGTAGTTAGAAGTATGGTTTTATTGTTAGATGAGTTTGTGGTTGTTTCAATTGATAAAATCTATTGTTTTAGACCCCATGTGATATGTTTAGAGCCCTGGAGTGAAGATTGGTGATTGGGAGAAGGTTTACCACATGTTTGCTTTGTAAAAGAGACCTAATTAGGCTTAAGGGCAGTGTAGCAGTCCATTTTAGGAAGGAATGTTCTAAAAAATTCTATGCACAAATTTGATATGTTAAAGAAGGGCATAAAGGGCATTTTGAATGGTAACCAATTCATGGGTTTGACGCCTTCTCTAAAAGATATGTTGATTTCTCACTGTTTGATGTGCTATAAGCAAGATCAAAGAATTTGTAAACAAACACCAAGTTAGGGTTTTCAGAGTGGAAAAATTGGTCAAGGTTGATTGAATTGTGATTGATTAGAAAACCTCCACCCAAGCTAATCTACATCAAATTGGTATTAGAGCATAGGTTTTGATTATTTGAAGAAAAGAGGTTGAAGTTTGAAGAAGGAAAAGTGCAATTTGTAAGGGGCAAGATGCCTCCAAAGGGAAGTGCAGTCATTGCTAGGGAAATAAGGATGATGGAGTCTTAGGAAGCTCTTTTAGCCAAACTTGCAACATTGGAAACAAACCAAAGAAGAGGTAAGGCCATTGAAGATAAGAGTGACTGAGAGGAAGAGGAAGAGGGTGAGAATGAAAACCCTCCAAGAGGAGTCCAAGGTGGTGATGATGAGTTGGACCCTGATGAAAGAAGGATGGTTAAGATGCTAAAGGATGTCAGAGGAGATGCTTATAAAGTTAAAATAGAATTTCCCATGTATAGTGGGAAGATGGATAGTGAAGAAGTGTTGGATTAGGTCGATGCACTAGACAACTACTTTGAGTACAAGGAGGTAGCAAAAGAACAAAAGGTAAAGTTTGCAAAAAAAAAATTGAAAGGCCCTGCCCTAACTTGGTGTGGAACTATGTACAGGAAGAGAGAATGAAGAAGGGAAAAACAAAAAATAATTCATGATAGGATGGTGTCTAAGGTTAAGAGTCAATTCTTTCCCAGTGACCATGCAATTCAAACACTTAGGAAGTTGCAAAACCTGAAGCAAAAGGAGATGGATGTTATGACCTACACAAAGGAGTTTCATAAATTGAGCATTAGAGCAGGTCATGTTGAGGATGAAGTTGAAAAGATAGCAAGATATATGAATGGGTTAAGGTTCAATATTTAGGATAAATTAAGTCTTTCCACCCCTAGAATGGTGGAAGAGTGCTTCCAATTGGCTGTTAAGGTAGAAAAGAAATTGAAAATAAGGCAGGAAAAACAAAGTAGAGGTAGAGGAAAGAACCTTAGGGGTAGAGGATCCTTTGGTGGAAGAGGACAATCACAAAAAGCACAAGGAGAGTCAAGTGGGCAACAAGAACAAGGCTTAGAGTGGATTCAGAGGTAGAAGACCAAATGGTAGAGGCAGATTTGGAGGACAAGGTAGAGGTTCAAACACATTTTCAGGGAGATTCTATCAATGTAATCAATTTGGCCATCAAGCATGGAAGTTCCCGAAGAAACAACCTTCTACATCACATGGTGGTGAAAGGAGAACACAATTGGTGCAAGAGGAAGATTATGAGAGTGTTAACTCTCCTTCTCAACATGTTGCTCCAGAGGTTGGAGAAAATATGATGATGAGAAGAACACTACTCAAGGTCCCTGTGGTGAAGGAGCCTCCACAAATAAATTCATTGTTTAGAACTACTTGCAAATCACAAGGCAAGGTATGTAATGTTGTTGTAGATTCTGGTTCTACTAATAATCTAATGTCTTTGGAGATGGTTGAAAAATTAAAGGTGAAAGGGATTCCACACCCCACACCTTATAAGGTTTTTTGGCTGAATAAGGTTCAAGAAGTCTTGGTCAATGAACAAACATGGGTTGAGTTTAACATTGGGGGATATAAAGACAAAATCTTGTGTGACATCATCCCAATGGATGTTTGTCATCTGCTGACTAGGAAGACCCTGGTAGTATGACAAAAAAGAAAAACATGATGGGTAGAAAAATACATATGTGATTGAAAAAGATGGGGTTTCATTTAAACTCACTCCTTTGCAAGATAAAAACCTAGATACTCAAGTTGGGTCAAGTTTCATGTTGGTTGGGGCAAAAGAGTTCTTGAAAACTATGAAAGAAGAAGGTGGACAAGGGTATGCAATCATAATTAGACCCAAATATGTGATGACATCAACAAAACTTGAAGAAGTGCCTAAAGAAGTGCAAACCTTGTTGAACAAGTATCAAGACATAGTTGTTGATGAGCTCCCTAGTTCTTTGCCACCTATAAGGGATGTGAGCCACCACATAGACTTTATACCAAGAGAAAATCTACCCAATAAGGCTGCATATAAGATGACTCCTCAACAAAATGAAGAGATAAGGAAACAAATACAAGAATTTCTAGATAAGGGTCTCATAAGGGAAAGTTTAAGTCCACGTGTTGGAACCTAAAAAAGGTGGAGATTGGAGAATGTGCACCAATTCAAGGGAAATCAACAAAATAACTATAAGGTATAGGTTTCCAATACCTAGAATGGAGGATTTGATGGACTGTTTAGGAGGAGCTTGTTACTTTTCAAAGATTGACCTTAAAAGTGGCTATCATCAGATTAGGATAAGAGAAGGGGATGAGTGGAAAATTGCCTTTAAAACCAATGAGGGGTTGTATGAGTGGATGGTATTGCCTTTTGGTATTTCAAATGCACCAAGCACTTTTATGAGACTAATGAATGAAGTTTTAAAGCCTTTCATAGAAAAATTTGTAGTTGTGTACTTGGATGAAATTATTGTGTTTAGCAAGACTAAAGAGGAACACTTGCATCATTTGTATATGGTGTTGAAGAGGTTGAATAAAGAAAAGTTGATGATTAACTTGAAAAAGCGTGAATTCATGAAATCAGAGTTGGTCTACCTTGGTTTTGTGATCTCAAAAGGCACTTTGAAGATGGACCCCAGCAAGGTAGAAGCAATTTTGAACTGGCCTACTCCAAATTCAGTTAGTGAGGTAAGAAGTTTCTACGGTCTTGCTAGTTTCTATAGAAAATTTGTAAGGAATTTCAGTCATATTTGTTCTCCTATCATTGATACAATCAAAGGGGAAAAAAGGAAAAGTTTTATGTGGTCTAATGAGGCAGAAAGAAGCTTGCAAATTCTGAAAAAAAAGATAGCTCAATAATCCATCTTAACATTGCCTAATTTCAATAAGGTGTTCACAATAGAATGTGGTGCAAGTGGGTATGCAATTGGTGTAGTCTTGAGTCAAGAGGGTAGATCTATAGCATTTTTTTAGTGAAAATATTAATGAGGCCATGAAGAAGCATTCCTCTTATGATTTAGAATTGTATGTAATGGTTCAAGCATTGAAAAAGTGGAGACACTATCTCCTTCCAAAGGAATTTATTGTTTTTACTGACAATCATGCTTTGAGTTTCTTGAACAACCAAGACAAACTTAGTCACAAACATGTGAAGTGGGTGGAGTACCTACAAAGCTATACTTTCAACATAAAACACAAAAAAGGGTAGTCAAACAACGTGGCAGATGCTTTGAGCAGAAGACAAATGTTGGTGCAAGAAATTTAACTTCAAAGTGTGGGTATTGAGGCTTTGAAAGGTATGTATGAAGGAGATGATGATTTCAAGGATGTGTATGTTGTTTGCAATTATTTTGATGGTACTTTCCATGAAGAATATTCTGATTTCTTGATACAAGATGGATTATTGTTTAAGGGTGCTCAATTGTGTATTCCCAAACGTTCTACGAGGACAAATCTGATTAAGGAGAAGCATTGTGGCAGCTTAGGGGGTCATTTTGGTGTAGAAAAAACCTTGGAGCAGGTAAGAAGATATTACCATTGGCAAAAAATGCAAATTGACATCAGAAAGTTTGTTGAGAATTGTGTAGTTTGTCAAAAAGCAAAGGGTACAAGCACTAATGCAGGTCTTTACCAGCCTTTTCCAATTCCTAATAGGCTATGGAAATCCATCAGCATGGATTTTTTCTTGGGGTTACCTAAAACTCAGAGGGGCTTTGATAGCATATTTGTTGTTGTTGATAGATTTAGAAAAATGACTCATTTCATACCATGCAAATGTACAAATGATGCTTCATATATTGTTGGGTTATTTTTCAAGGAGGTAGTTAGAATTAATGGATTACCATCGACAGTTGTGTCTGGCAGGGATAGCAAGTTTGTAGGTCACTTTTGGAGGACTCTTTGGAAGAAATTGGGAACCAACTTGACATTTAGCTCTGCCTATCATCCACAAATAGATGGGAAGATTGAAATTTTCAATAGGAGTCTTGGAAACCTTCTCAAATTTTTGAAAAAAGAGCATTCACAACAATGGGATCTCATTCTTCCACATGTTGAGATAATGACTATCAATAGAAGTGTTGGAAAGAGCCCATTTGAGATAGTCTATGGATTGAAGCCAAGGGGAGTCTTTGAACTTAGAGATTTGAGTGGTATGGAGAAAAGGAGTGTTGAAGGTGAAGAATTTGCAGTTGCAATGAAGGATATTCATTAGCAAGTGAAAGAAAGTCTTCAAAAGAGTGTGGAGAAGTATAAGCAACATGCAGATTTGAAGAAGAGGGATGTCCAATTCAAAGTGGGAGACTTGGTTCTAACACATTTGAGGAAGGAAAGGCTACCAAAGGGGAAGTATACAAGGTTGTTGATGAAAAATATTGGGCCATGCAGGGTGGTCCACAAGTTTGGTGCAAATGCTTACGAGATATAACTCCCTCCTGGAGTGGCTAGCTCTCCAATTTTCAATGTTTCTGACCTTTATCCTTTTAAAGGATCTATGTTTGTAGGTGAAGATGCAGGTACACCAAGAGTTCAAGATGAATATTTGGTCAAGGACTTACCACCAAGTCATTCTTTGAAGTTTGAAAGCATTTTGGACACAAAGGAAGCAAAGAGAACAAGGCACAAGGTGTATAATGAATATTTAGTGAAATGGAAAGGCCTCCCTAATGAAGATGAAACATGGATGACATAGGAGGACATTAAAAGGAATGACACAATAGTTCAAGAGCTGATCTCAGGTGGAACCTGAGATTCTTTTCTCCCCCGGTGTATGGTGCAGGGGCACCTAGTCAAATTTTGTAAATATGGTCAAATGTTATATTTTTGGGTGTTTTGAGTCTTGTTTGGTGTAATAAGGTCTATTTAGACCATTCTCTAATGTAATGAGTCATGTGGGGTATGTTTTAGATAGAGTTGTCATATTTTGCAAATGTTGTAAAAAGTTACATTGCAACTTTGCAATTTTGTCATATGTGGAAGTTGAATAGTCATTTGGTTCAAAAAATGGTTATGAACCATTGAGTTTGGTTGGTTGGTGATTAAATATGCCTCAAAAAAATTGAGGCAAGGTTCTAAAGACATTTTTGATGCACAAGCAATAAGAAAACTTCATTTTTATGTGTGTTTTCATTGAAATCTGCTGCTACAGGCTTTTGTACGATTCCGTACAAGTTGCAATATTCATTGGAACTAATAGAGGGATGTGTTAGCCAACTTTTGGTTTTGGTTTGAGAGGTTTTCATTGAGAATTGAGCAAGTTTGAAACAAAACTCTGAAAGTGGTTTGAAAACCCTAGGTTAAGAGGGTTTGGTAGAAAAAATGGCATATTAAACCATTCCACCAATGAAAAATTCTGCAAATTGGTGGAATGGATTTAGTTAGGATTTTTTGGTAGTGATTGTAGATGTAGGGGATGTAGTTAGGGCCCTATTTGTGCAAGCCCTAGCCTAATATCTCAATGTATTAGGCTGAAATTGGTAGTTAGAAGTAGGGTTTTGTTGTTAGATGAGTTTGTGGTTGTTTTAATTGATAAAACCTATTGTTTTAGACCCATGTGATCTTTTTAGATCCTTGGAGTGAAGATTGGTGATTGGGAGAAGGTTTACCACATGGTTGCTTTGTAAAAGAGACCTAATTAGGCTTAAGGGCAGCGTAGCAGTCCATTTTAGGAAGGAATGTTCTGAAACAAGTCTATGCACAAAATTGATATATTAAAGAAGGGAATAAAGGGTATTGCGAATGGTAACCAATTCATGGGTTTAAGGACTTCTCTAAAATATATGCTGAATTTTTGCTATTTGATGTGTTGTAGACAATATTGAAGAATTTGTGAACAAAAACCAAGTTAGGGTTTTCAGAGTGGAAAAATTGGTCAAGGTTGATTGAATTGTGATTGATTAGACAACCTCCACCTTTCTCTACATCAAATTTCTCATAATATGGCCGTCATCTCATCCAAACACAAGCCATAAGTCTCGATTTGTGTGTCTAGCAACATGTATTTAAAGATATATCCTAGATCATTAGAATAATGAATTGAGAGAACCAAGACTTCACATTTAGAGTTTTCAATTATAATTTCACTAATATTACTCACTATTTGTATTAGAATTTGTATATTTCCTATAGGAGTTAATGGTGAACTCTCAACAACCCAGGAACAACTGCAAGACCAAAATATCTTTCACAAGAGATAAAATGGAAAGAATAGCTTGCTTGATTATGGATGCAAGATAACAAGATTGAATATGAAATGTACATGTGAGGCCTTGCTTATAAAGGCAAGGTGACAGATAGGATTAGACAAGATTATGACATGTGTCTTAATCCTATGTTATGAGACAACTAAAAAGTCATAAAAGTCAAAAAGATAAGATATGATAAGATATTATCTAGACAACTAAGAGTTCTAGAAGGACATCTAGAACCGAATTAAACTTAACTTGTGAATAGTTCCCCCCACTAGGAATTAACTAGGTACGATACCTTTTTCACACCAAAACCCCCCCTTAAGTGCAACTTAGGGAGTATATTATTATGAAAAGATGTAAAGATGAAAGGGAAAGTCCCGACTATTAGACCATGTTAGGTAACCATGTCAAATGTAATCTCTCACAAAAAGAGAAAAAGATAAAACCCTATGGGACATAACTCCTCTCCAAATGATAGAAAAGATACAATCAAGGATGATGAATGGAGGAATCAATGATACCCCCCAAGGACTACATCTAGAATAAGTATACAATCAATGACCCCCCATAAGAGGGAAATAGTGAGATAAGATATCCCCCCCACAATGTGTAATCTCCTATAAAAATGGTGAATTCTTGAAGATAAAAAAATTATCCAATGCCTACAAACAATATTTCTCCCTTTGGGAAGAGGATAGATCAAATAAAAATGTAGGAATGCTTCCCATTCTAGATAAGAATTGGTAGGAAGAAGAATCCATATGTATGAATATTGTGTCTCTGAAATCTGCTCATGTATTGCCAAGTTCTTGGCAGATTATGTTGATGCTACAATCCAATCAGGTGCATGCCCAATCACAACAAAAGGTGACAGACTAGGAACAAATGGAAATTTATATTGAACTAAATCCAAAGAAAAACATGGAATGCCAATAGTTATGCCATGAATATCATCAAATAGGATAGATAAACCCTCAAATTGGTCCTCCAAATTTGAAATGTGAGACTCCAAAAATAGAGATGTAATGACTGATAAATAGGAATCCCAATTAGGAAGACAATTAGATACATGTTGCGATGAATCACTAGAAGTTATCAATGAATCACCAACAAAAGATGAATATGTGATCTCAATTGGTGATGTAGAGTAGTCCAAGGATGTTCGGGGGCATTTTGGAGGTGACAGAACTGTGAAAAAACAAAAATCCAAAAATTTTCAGATTTTTTGGTATTTTTCTAGGTTCTAGTAAATCACATTTTTGGAGGTCTTCAGAGCAAAATTTGGGTTTGAAACTTTCGTCAGTCCTTTACAATAAGGAGTTGAGCATTCATCATAAGGGACTAAAATTAGTCCTCTTGGAGACCTTTCCAACGATGTAAACGGATTTAAATTATGAGCATTGAGTAGAAAGTTATGACCCCACCAAGTTGAGGTAAATATTTTCCTAGTTTTTTTCAAATTTTATAATTTTGTATGTATTTTCTCACAACCATCTATTCATTTCAAATTCTTGGGGTTGTGATGACTGTTGGCATTCTTCGGTTGTATATATTCATGTTACTTTGAATAAAACAACAACTTTGAAGTACAACTCCTTTCACGAGTTTTTCCATTTTGTCTAATTAATACAATATCACAAGTTTTCTCTTACACAAGATATTGTTATATGAATCTCTTAGTTCAATTCATATCAATTGGAGAAGTCTTTGGATCATCAAGATGTTCAAGTTTTTCATCACATTCAAGCTCCTCTAAGGTTTCATCATCAAAGGGTAAATTGTCAACATCATCTTGAGTGAAATGAGGCAATTTGATGCATGATCATCTAAGAATGGAGGATTATGTGGATCTCCAAAAATATCCTAAACATTGGTCCAAATCATGTATGGGTATGAGATTCCAAAAATTAGATTATAGGTCTCTTTGAAGATGCTTGTACTAAAACTATCACCAATCAATCCTATGATATGATCATTATTATTACCCCAAACTGATTTCTTCCATGTTTTCTATGGCTCAGGTATGAGTCCATAAAGATGAGGCAAAAGATTGAGCCACTTGCAATGTGTTAGGATGCCTTTTTACCAATACTCAAAATTATCCTATTAGAATGATTATAGAAGGATGAGTTGAATAACCCATGATTACAACAATGATACACTTCTCAAATGATAAAACTAGATATCAATACATGAAATATGGTTGAAATAAAGTATAATGATAAAAAAAAAAACACCCTCCCACCTAACAAAATATCCAAGTAATCCCCTAGGATACCCACTAGGAAAGAATTAAAACAAAACCTAGGATGTATAAATATGAAAAAGTACATGGATGGTTAGATAGAGCTCCTTAATGCCTTTCCAACATCACGAGAATCACGAAAAATTGAAGATCATGGCAAAAAGTTATGAGCTTGCGAGCCAAAAAATAAGATCTGACTTCAATCAAAAATTACTATCACTAAATAGATTTTTTTTGAAAAATAACCTACACCACTGTAAACTCACGGAGCTATCTTTCCAACAATATTTCATTTTCAATTTTTTTCCTTTTGGATTACAAGTTATAGCAATTTGAAAAAAAGGCCTATTTTCAGGCCTAGGGGTCAAATTTGGACCCTTGGAGGGTTGGCACTTGGTCACCAATACGACCAATGACTGTCTACAGGTTAAAAAAAGTGCCACCCATGTAGGAGTTAATTGTGAACTCCCGAAAACCTAGAAACAATTGCAAGACCAAAATATCTTCCACAAGAGATAAAAGGGAAATAATAACTTGCTTGATTATGGATGCAAGATTAGGAGATTGAATATAAAATGTACATGAGAGGCCTTGTTTATAAAGGCAAGGTGAGAGATAGGAAAATAGACAAGATTGTGACATGTGTCTTAATCCTATATTATGTGACAACTAAAAAGTCAAAAAAGTCAAAAAGATATGGTATGATAAGATCTTATCTAGACAACTAAGAGTTATAGAAGGACATCTAGAACCTAAGTAAACTTAACATGTGAATAAGTTTCCCTATTAGGAACTAGCTAGGTACAAGACCTTATTCACACCAACATTTTCTTTTCTTCTCTTCTATCGTTCTACATCAATAAATAGGTTTGAGTGCTATCTAAGAAGTCAACGGTCTTCCTCATGCCTATAACATGTCTTTCCATGCTTTTCAATTGAATCCATTACTCAACAAATAGGTACATAGGAGGCTAGTGCATTTTACAAGGTTGATTAATCTTAAAACAAGTTATAAAATTCTAAATAATGTTTCCTTATGCCCCAAATATTTGTTTTATAGTTGAATCTCAAATTATGATCTTCTATTGCCACAACATCAATCAATCAAAAAACATCAAAATCAACATTATTTCATTTCTCAGTCTCAATTATTTAATACCCAATAATTTATTTCAATCTCAAATTTTAAATTTTTAAATTTAATTCAATTAAATTAAAATTTTAGCTTGGGAAGCATTATACTTCCTTACGAAACCCCCACAATTCAAGAAAAATAATGATGCTTTGTAGTTAGTCCATTGGCCTCCTTTAAATATTTGTACACATTATTGTTACTTGCATTTGGAAAGTATACCATTGTAATTATTATTTTTTAATTGGTTAGTACTAATTATATCTTAGTATTTTTTTATGTAAAACAAATATTTATCTTTATTTATTTATTTATGAGTAAATGTCTATATAAACATTTATAAAATAGTGTTACACATATTCATAAATAAAGTGGGTAGAAATAATCATACCCATAAATTCCAAACAAGGTAGTAGCCTAAAACATAAAATCATAAACATAAAGCCACTAAGCAATGGGAGGTAGAGTAGAGAGAGGAGGAGGATCTCAATCATCTGATTTATCCCATACATTAGTGGGGTTTGATTTGTCCACATGAGGGTCACAACCATACTTATCCTTATTAATATTATCTTGAGTTTCTTTAATATTCACATGACTAGGAGAAATAGTAAGAGCTAGATGAGGAAATTTGCTAGAATCAATCCATCTAGAGGTACCTATCACATGTCATTTAGAAATTTCTCCCATAGGTGGCAGAGAGCAAAAGCACTGGAGAGAAAAGTACAATAACCTTACTTAACATTATCCCTTCTCACAATAGGAGAGTTTTATGTGTGATTCTCCTAGATATTGCAAGAAGAAAGGCTACACCCATGAAAATACCCTCAAGGAGGGTAACAAACCCAAGAGGAGGAGAGAGATAGAGGAACCTTGGAAATGCAACTTTATGAGCTTGTACTTGAATTTATAATAACACACTAGAAAAAATCATGGCTTTAGCATATAACAAAAAAATGATGATCCACAAAACAATTAAAAAAATAGTTGAATATTTTTTATATGCTAAACAAAATATCCATCCTAAAAGCACACAAAATTTGAGTGAATTTTTGGGGGATGCAAGGACAATCCCAAAAAAGAATCATATGCCAAGAAAAAGGTTTTGGACTAAATAACCTAAAATATGTATATCCATGTCCAAACATTTTGAGCTACAGGACAAAACTAGAAAAGGTGCTTGAGATACTCCTAATGTCCAAATAAAGGACATAGGGGGTTAGAGACTCCCAAATGAGATTACCTAGAACCAAAAGGGAGGCCTTAAAAACAAGAGACCAAACAAAGTGAGTAAATTTTGGTTCTAGAACTATCAGCTATGTGGTGTGAAATATGAATGCCAAACTAAAACTAGTGACTACAAATACCACCATTAAGTCAAGGTGGGAACCATGGGAAATTGAGAGAGTTAGTGGTACCCTTGATGAGACTTATAATTTTGAAAATTAATATCTAGATACCACATCTAGCCATTCCAACAATGTTTATAGGAATTAATACCAATTTTATGAACCATATCAGGTGGGATGACCCTAATAATTATACAAAAGTTTCACAACCATGGTTAGAAAGATGAAACTTGGCCTTAGCTTCATTCTAGGAAAGGAGATTCCTAGAATTTTTGGAAAAAAAGACCTAATTTATTTTATTCCTTTTTTGAAAAACCTCAAAGCACAAACCCAAGGCATCTTTGCGATGATAATCATTACCTTGAAAGATAAGAGACCATCGAATATTTTGTTGATTCATGGAAAGAACATTACAAAAACTGGAACCATTCTAGAGAAGCCAAGAATTCATTACCTCCTAGGCTTGCCAAATACATTTCATCACAAAAGTACCTTAAATTTGAACAATATTTTTCAAAATTAGAAGGGTATGAAGCCCAATTCCCTTTCTAGCGACTCACCTAAACAGATGACCAGAAAAGATACAATGCTACAATAAAAAAATTCAAGCTTCATTACCCTTGAGAGCATGAATAAGCCACTTAATACATAGATCCAAACCCTAATAGTGAGTGGATAGTAATCCCAAACCTCCAAAATTATGGGGAAGACAACAAAAATTTCAAGCCACACAATGAAATCCCTATGATTTTATGAAGAGGACCAAAGAAAATCATGAAGAAAAATTTCCAATTTCATGTAGGAGGCCTTAGAGGGAACCTAGCATGAAGAATGATACACATTAGTGGTAACAACCATCTTAGCACAAACCTAGAATTTTCCTACCAAAGTTAAGCGTTTAGTGACCCAATAATCCACTTTTTTCCAATTTTGGCAAGAAAAACTTGCCACAAAGATACCAAGTATGCTTGGAATGCAAAAGGTATACCTATAAGTCTAAAAAATTCACCATAATTAATCTATTTTCAACCATAGGAATTAAGCCAAGAGCTCGCACAAGTAGGAATATTATTTGTAACATTGAATCTTTTGCCATTGAATGACAAAGAAAGATAATTTAAAAAAAAACCCAAACAATGAAAGGCTTTATTAATATTATTCTCCTCTTCGAAGAGAGTAAGAAAATAATTATCTACATAGTGACCATTAAAAAGTTAAGCTAGGGAATTGGGTAAAGAGATACCTTTAACTAGTCCTTGAGACATAGAATGAGCTAGAAGGCAAACAAACCCTTCAATGGAAAGAACATATAAAGTTGGAGCTAGAGGAAAACCTTGATGAATAGACCTAAAAAGTTAAAAAATACTAGATTGCTGACCATTGATTGTAATCAAGCAAATAAATCTGAAAAAAGTATGCTAACAAATTGAATGAATCAATACCCAAATCCTAAGGCATGTAATATAGCTAAGATAAAATTCCATTCAATTCAATCATAAGCCTTAACAAATTCAATTTTCATGAACAAGCCTAGATTGTTGAGAATGTCGTACCTATTCCATACCTTTCCATATCATAATTATATTATTTAATATGTATTTATATTTGATGAAACTAGCATGTTTGGACCTCATAATTCGAGGAAGGAGATGGTGTAGTTCCTCAAATTCAAGGGTTTCACAATGATATTATGAGACATTGAGTTAGGTAATGGGCTACTAGTTACATATGTCTTGTGGCTCTAGACTTAGGCATGAATTTAATATTTCCTTTATTAAGAACTTTTCCCAATGATTTGGAATAGAAGGCTTCAAGATAAATTTATGTAGGTTATCCCCAACACAATCCCAAAGTGTTATAAAATCACAAGGGAAGCCATCACAACTTTAAGAGCTATATCATTGGCCTTGGTATGGACCACTTCTTTGAGATAAAAAATGGAAAGCAATTGATCACAAAAGGCTTGCTGAGTATAACTAAATCTAACAAGTAACAACCCTAAGGCACTCATGTAAGGCATGATCATGTTTAGGAGAATTTTCCCATGCCTTAAAAACTTGCTCATAATGGTTGAAAAATCATGAAGGATATTAGGAAGCTCCTTAAAAAAAAAATCTTTTATTTGATCTATTTATACCATACAAAGTATGGAAAACTTGGAGATCTTGAAAAAATTCTTTAGAGACTTGATCCCCAACTTTCAACCAATACACTCTAGCTTTTATTTGAGCACCTCTAGCCAGATGATTTTCAACAATTTACTTATGGTGACAAAGTTTAACCACCCTAACCTATAAAGTAGGAGAGAAAGGGTCAACCTTGAGAGTTGTAGTAGCTTGATGAAGCTCTAAGGTGGTGGTCTTGTATGCATGATGTCAAAATATGGCTAGATAGTGCCCTTAGATATGAAGAAATTGAGAAGTACACCTAATGGCTCTATTCTACCAAGAAAATTTTCCAATCATTTGAGAGGGTCTAGCTTCTAAATTCCACACTTATTTGATGTGGGCCAATGAGGATTGATGAGTAAGTAACAAAGTATTAAATTTATTGATATTTGTGAGCCTTAGGCATACTCACTTGCTAGTGAATATTGAACCTGATAAGATTATGGTTAGATAAAGTGACCTTCGATAAAAGGCTCAAACAAAAGTGAAAAGTAGTTAGCAAAAAAGAAGAAGGACCAAGTAAAAATCATAGAATGATCTTAGAGGCCTTTAAAGACCCTAGTAGACCCAAGTTCTTTAAATTTATTCCACATATACCAATGAGAATGATTGTGGCAGTGACCCATATTGGGATTAACAAAATCTAATTTATTGTATATGTAATTTCACACCTCCCTTTCACCATGTATCTAGTGCAAAGGTAAATTCCTATCTTTATCATATATCATCTCAACTATAATTAATGTATTTGCACATACTCCAAGTTTTAGTAGATAATGAATTGGTGATCCATTGCATTAATGGAAGCATAATGTTTATAATTCCAAAAGAATGAGTATTGATGTTTAAGAGGATCTAGATCACATGATTAGTGGGTCAAAACCATGATCAACTACATGTTGAAGCCACCTAAGAGAGAATGTGACAACCTTTATGACCAATATCTCGCTTGCTATAAAAAGGAGAGCCAGTTGGCCAAATGACATAGTAAGTAGTAGAAAGCAAAAAACCAAAAATATTGACCTATTGTCAAGAAAGAACATCCAAAAATGAAGATTTATGATGAAAATATCTCATTTTATGTTTCTTGTGGAGGTCAATAAGACCTTAAAAATTCTAGGAGATAAAATGTATTAACGAGAATCAAGAGGCATCTCATTGTTATCCAATTCTTTAGAGATGAATGGTGATTTTGCAAAAAAAACTTCTTTTTAAAAACTACCTGACTAGATCTGTTGGGAATTGATAATATTTTTTTCTACAATGTATTCTACCTCCTCCTACTACTCAATTAGGCTTTGAGAATTAAAAAAAATAGAAGTTTAGGGGGATAAGGAACAATAACTTTCAGTTGAGAAGATAAGATGAATATTGGCTGCATTGTTCGAAAGAACCTTGGCTTGGAAGAAGGCTCACCACTAGATGGAACAACTTATTTTCCCTTCTTGAAAGGTTTTGAAACCAGGATCATCAACTACACTTTAGCAGTTGAATGACCAAGATTAGGTAGGCATTTTGTTTGAGGGTTGCCAAAATTAACACATATTTTTATGGTTTATTGTTGTAGTTCACTTTTCTTCAGTTTTCAAAGGAGGAGCTTCAATGACCTGGGAAGCTAGTTTGTTCCAAGGAATAGCCAAATGATTAATTTTATGAGCAATAGAATGACACAAAAAATAATTATTGGGAAAATTAAGGTATAACATATGTTGGGTGTGGTGAAGATGTCCAATATAGATATCCATAGATTCTTTCAAATATTTAAAAATATTAATCTCAACACACACTTTTGTGGGTGAGCTTGATAGAATATATCAGGCTTGATGCATGAATTTTTTGAGAGAAGCAACAATGTGGTTAAGAAGTTCCAATAGGGCAAGGGTAACCTATGAAACTCAATCCAAACTAGCACACAAAACGTCTTTTCATCTTAACATTGTTTGAGAGAACCTTGGCTTGGAGGAAGGCTCACCACTAGATGGAACAACTTATTTTCCTTTCTTAGAATGTTTTGAAACCATCATCAAATACACTTTAGTAGTTAGATGGTCAAGATTGGGTAGGCCTTTTTTTTTAGGGTTTCCAAATTAGCACTCCTATTTTTTATGGTTTGTTGTTGTAGTTCACTTTTTTTTTAGTTTTCAAAGGAGGAGATTCAACAAGCTAGGAAGTCGATTTGTTCTAAGGAATAGCCAAATGAAAGTCCTTAATTTTATGATCAATAGAATGGTCCACCAAAAATAAGTATTGGAAAAATTAAGGTATAACATATGTTGGGTGTGGTGAAGATGTCTATTATGTGACTTTTTCCCCAAAAGAAGAGAAATCTATGAAATAACCCTTTAGAATTAAAAGGGATATGGAAAATAAAGGATATCATGATCCTTTGGTTAAAAGAGAGATTAATAAAGAATATATATAAACACTTTTTCAAAAGGGGAAGAATAATTACTTATTTAAATAATTATTAAAAGGAAACTTTTGAGAAAGGGTGTGATGGTTTGGAAACCACCCCTTAAGACTTATATAAAGCATTTGCGTGAGACTTGGAAAACACTCAAGCATGGAGAACATTCAAGGAGAGAAGAGCAAAAGGAAAGGAGAGATTGAGAAGGTACAAAGGAATGAACGTTAGGATCTTTGGTGGGCATTGGGGACAATTGGAGAAGGGGCACATAGCATGTGTCCAACTTGCGGTATAACGTTCAATCGGAATTGTCCTAGCCAGGGCTTTACCGTAAGGCCCTTTGAGGTAGGTAGTTTTACCATAAAGCCCTTTGAAGCAGGTTGTTTTACTGTAAGGCCCTTTAAGGCAAGTAGTTTAACCACAAGGCCCTTTGAGGCAGGTTGGTGTTTTGTACAAGAACCGTTCCTCCAAGGGTGCCTCCTTACCGTGAAGAGCCTAGATCTGTAGCCATTCTTCTAAGTGTCAGATAATGGCTTCTCAAAATATATTTACATATAAGTATTGAGAACCATTGATTCAATAATATTAAGAATATTATTTATATGATTTTGATATTTATATGATAAATCTATGTTGTGGTGTTATTCTATTTATTATGTTTTAAATTATTTAATTGTCCCATGTTTGTAGTTTACATTAATTATTCATTTTTATTTTGATAGCACTGCACATTGTAGACTCTAATATTTTCTATATTAAATCTATTGCTAATACTTAATAACCATAAGAGGAAAAGTGACATCACATTTGGTATCAAAACCTAATGATCAAGCCTTCCTATCCTTGAAATTTTCTTTACGTTCTAAAATTTCATATGAACCAATCTTTAAAATGCTCCTTGTATGTGTCTAGCATTATACGCTTGTCCTAACCTTTGAGTCATAAGACTTGATTCTATAAGACCTAACTTATAACCTTTGTCCTTATACTAAGTTATATGCTAATTTAAGTGGTTTCTTCATTAATATTAATTTTTTTGATTCATATATCTATGTACATACCCATGTTTAAGATCTTAGTCAAAGTTAAATTTGCTTCATAACTATCTATTTACACCCAGAATCAACTTAAGACATTATGCTCATAACTTATTAATTAATTGTATCGACCTATAAACTCATAAGCTTCTTGAAATTATCAATATTTAAAAATCATTTAATATTATCCAAAAACTTATCCAAAAGGAAATCGTTGCATATGGGTAATGTATAAATGTACATAGCATCGTATGATAGATCCTCACTGAATAACATGTATACTTTAAACTTTTGAGAGCCCTTTAATACTAACCATGATTTTCTTGACAGTGTTATACGTGATTGTAGTCCCACTATAATAGAACAGCCCACAGTCTCCAAGAAAAAACATGAATGCAAGTACAAGGGCGTGAAAAATTATAACCCTAAAGTGAATTAAAACCAAACATTTAGACATGATGCCACAGTAATTATGCTAAGGTATAAATGAAAGGGAATTGATTTTGTTGATTTTTGTAGCTCAAAAGGTGGGATGTGGATTTATTTTAAAGCAAATTGAGTTGGATATGCTTTAAATCACTTTAAAGCAACTCGAGTTAGATATGCTTTAAAGCAATTCGAGTTGGATTTTTAGCAACAACAGGATTTCTATTCTTTAATAGAATGTTTTCAAGTTTGTGAGGATAAGATAAATCCAAGAGTGATTTTATGTGTAATTAAAGCCAAAGAAAGCAAGGAAAGATTCTTTCTGTGCACGCTAAGTAAAGCAGCTAGGCTCTATAAATGTAAGATTGTTGTAGCAAACTCATATTGTATTTTTTTGAAAGAAATTTTTGTTGTTAGGCTGAATAGAAGATCCAACGTTTGCAGGTTTTTCCCCACATTGGGGTTTCCTGGGTATATCTGTGTTATTGTCTTTTTATGATTGGCTTCTTGTTATTATTTTTGCTTTCGCTGTTATTAGCTATTAATTAACCCAGTTGTATAAATTGTTATAAATCAGATATTTGATTATATTCTATGAATTTATTGAGCAATTAATCTGTTGCTAGGTTATAGAAATTAACATGGTATCAAAGCTCTAAACTCTGAATACGAAGCCAAGATTTGTGACACAGATTTCAAGAAAGAAAAAAATTCATATTTTTGTCTCAAGTTCTTTTGTGGCTATGGCAACCAGTGTTCGATACGAGGACATGCTTGAGGGTGCGTCTAACTTCTTGCAATGGAAGGTTCGGATTACATCTGTTCTCAAGGAGAACAGGTTGTGGATCTATGCTAGTATAGAAGTGACACCACCAACAAATGGTCATGTTGCCTTAGATTCACATGAAGTCAAAGAGGCCAAGGCTCAGAGGATTATCTTGGATGGAGTAAGAGATCATTTAATTCCTCATTTATCAGGGAAAGACACTGCCAAGGAGATGTGGGATACGCTCACAAAACTTTATCAGAGCAACTATCAAAGTCATAAGATGATGCTCAAGGACAAATTGCATAATACCAAGATGTCCAAAGGCGAGAGTGTGACCTCTTACTTGTCCAAGCTGACACAGGTCAGGGATGAGCTTGCTGCTGTTAGAGAGATGATTAATGAAGATGAGTTGGTGCGTATAGCCTTGAATAGTTTTTCAAAGCACTAGGAAGTGTTTGTCAAGTGTGTTGTCGATAGAGATCGGTTACCTGATTGGGCAAGACTTTGGGATGATTTTGTTCAAGAGGAGATCCATGAAGGTGCTCATCGAGAAGATCAGACGAAGAAGGGTCAAGATGAAGAAAATCTTGCTCTTGAAAGCAAGGGCAAGAAGAAGTCCAAGAAAGAGCAATCAGAAGGTTCTTCTTTCAAGAGTGGGAAGAAGAAAGATCTAAGCAAGATAAAAAAAAATTGTTGCCATCAGATGGGTCACTATGCCAATCAATGTTTGAATAAGAAAAATAAGGACAAGCAGAAGAAGCATTTTGCTGCTACAATAGAGGTGGACGAGTTTGCATCATGATTTGAGAATGAGTTTTCACTCATTGCCTGTCTCTCAAGTTTAATTGCCAATAGAGTATGGTATATTGACAGTGGGGCTTCTCGCCACATGATGACCGTCAAGTTTTAGAGGGAGTCTGGAAAACCTTTGTTGGTGGAGGATGTGTTGTATGTCCCTGGCATGACAAAGAATTTAATCTCAGTTTCTGCTTTGGAAGACAAGGGTTACATTGTGACCTTTGAGAGGGTAAAAGTCTATATTCATCCCAAAGATTCCAAGGTTGTAAAAGTGATGGAAGTCAGGCATGGCAGCTTGTTTCAGTTATAGTTTGAGCCAGCACATGCGTTGGTTAGTAGTTGTAAAGGGATAGGAGAATTGTGGCACAGGAGGATGGCTTACCTTCACCATGGAGCACTTAATATTCTTAAGGAAATAGTGACGGGGCTGCCTAAGATAAAAAAATAAAAGCATGAGGTGTGCAAAGGTTGTGCACTTGGTAAATATGCCAAGACCAATTTTCCAAATAGTGACACTAGATCTAAAGGGATTTTAGATCTTGTACACTCAGATGTGTGTGAACCTATGTCAACAACATCCTTGAATGGATATGAGTATTATGTTACCTTTATTGATGATTTCTCCAAGAAGATGTGGATATATTTCATGAAGAATAAAGACGAGGCCTTCAGTAGGTTCAAAGAGTTTAAGGCTCTTGTGGAGAACTAAACTGGGAAGAAGATCAAGATACTGAGGTTTGATAATGGAGGCGAGTATACCTCGAATGCCTTCAAAGATTTATGTGCTCAAGAAGGTATCAAGAAAGAGTTGACAGTTTCGTACAACCCTCAGCAGAATGGGGTTGCTGAACAGAAGAACAGGGCTATAGTTGGAGTAGCCAAGGCCATGCTTCATGATCAGGATCTGCCTTGGTTCTTATGGGAAGAAGCTTGCAACACAACTGTGTATTTGCATAATAGGAGCCCTCACAAAGTGTTGGGCAAGTTGACTCCAGAAGAGGCGTTCTCTAGTAAGAAACTAGACTTGGGGCACATTTGCATCTTTGGATGCCTTGTGTATTGTCACATTCCTATTGAGAAGAGAACCAAGTTGGAACCTACTAAAAAGAAGGGTATCCTTGTTGGGTACAATGACACTTCTATGGCTTATTGGGTTTACATTCTTGCTCTTAGGAAAATAGTTGTTCGCTAATATGTAGAGTTCGAGGAAGAGAGGGCTCTTTAGAAATCTAGCAACTTGATGAATGAGGGGGAGCAATCAACCACAGTTGAGGCAACACAATTTCCTCAAACTTCAGTCACACAAGCTAGAGAGCAGAGCGAGCAGGCCAAGCAGGGTGATCAGAAGGAGGAATAAATAATTCCTCAACCTTAGATTCCTATTACAGAAAAGAGGAGAAATAGGGCAGCTGAGCAGACACTGAGAGAGGCTCAAGAATATGTAGGTGATCCTCAAGATTCAGTCAGACAGAGAAGGGCTCCCAAACATTATTCTGAGTATGTGGCACTTATGATTGAATTAATTAAAGTAGAACCTTCTAGCTTTTAGGAGGCATCCAAGAACCAAGTGTGGAGAGATGCCATGGTGGAAGAGTATTCTTCCATCATGAAGAACAGTGTGTGGGAGGTAGTACCAAGACCAGAAGATAAGTCTATGGTGGGCTTGAGATGGCTGTATAAGATTAAGCATGCTGCAGATGGTAGTGTGGAGAAGTTCAAAGCCCAGTTTGTGGCTAAGGAGTTTTCTCAGAAGGAAGGAGTCGACTATGATGAGACTTTTGCTCTAGTATCCAGGTACTCATCTAGAAGAGCTATCATTTATGTAGCAACACAAATGGGTTGGAGGATTCACCAGATAGATGTAAAAACGGCCTTCCTCAACGGAGCACGATTGAGGAAGAGATTTACATAGAGCAGTCAGAAGGATTTGAAGCACATGAGAGGGATTATCATGTATGCAGGTTGAAAAGAGCACTGTATGGACTCAAGCAGGCTCCTAGAGTGTGGTATTCACGTATTGACAGTTACTTGTAGAGTGTGGGCTTCATCGAGAGTGAGGTAGATCCGAACCTGTACTATGTTTAGGTGAAGGGAAAACTTTTCATATTGGTGTTATATGTTGATGACCTATTTCTCACAGGGTCAGAGGAGCTCATAGCACACTGCAAGTAGGATCTTGTAGGAGAGTTTGAGATGAAGGACTTGGGGTTGATGCACTACTTTCTAGGATTGGAGTTGTGGCAGAAAGAGGGAGAGATCTTCCTTGGACAAGGGAAGTACTTAATTGATATCTTGAAGTGATTTAGAATGGAGAATTGTAAGCCTATGTCAATGCCACTTGTGACCAATTAGAAGAAGATTGATGCTTCTAGATCAGAGGCAGTGGACCCGACTTTATACAGATAGTTGATAGGCTCTCTTATGTATTTGGTCAACACTAGGCCAAACATTTGTTTTGCAGTGAACTCACTCAGTCAATTTATGGTGGAACCTAAACATGTGCACTGGATAGCTGTGAAGCATGTTTTGAGATATCTTCGAGGCACAGTTGATTATGGGCTAAAGTATGTTCAACAGGATGGAGTGAAGCTCGAGGGGTTTATCGATGCAGATTGGGCAGGCAGTACAGCTAATCGGAAGAGCAATTCAGGGTGCAGTTTCAGTTTGGGATCAGGAGTAGTCTCTTGGTACAACAGGAAACAAAATTCAGTTGCACTGAGTTCTGCAAAGGCTGAGTATATGGCAGCTAGTATGGCTACATGTGAGGCTATCTAGCTTCAGAAACTTCTAGCTGGGCTCTTTGATAAGGAGTTGGACCCTATAGTCATTTACTGTGATAATCATAGTTGTATCAAACTCTCTGAAAATCTAGTGTTTCATGACATGTCAAAGCACATTGAGATCAAGTACCACTTCATCAGAGATTGTGTGGAGAAGGGGATAGTGAAGCTCCATTACATTCCTATAGATGAATAGATAGCAGATATCCAGACGAAGGCCTTGATGAAGAGAAAGTTTGAATTCTTCAGGGATAAGTTGGGTGTGGTGCAAAACACCTTCCTCGCTAAGAGGGAGTGTCGATTTTTGTAGCTTGAAAGGTGGGATGTGGATTTGTTTTAAAGCAACTCGAGTTGGATATGCTTTAAATCACTTTAAAGCAACTCGAGTTAGATATGCTTTAAAGCAATTCGAGTTGGATTTTTAGCAACAACAGGATTTCTATTCTTTAATAGAATGTTTTCGAGTTTGTGAGGATAAGATAAATCCAAGAGTGATTTTATGTGTAATTAAAGCCAAAGAAAGTAAGGAAAGATTCTTTCCTTGCACGCTAAGTAAAGCAACTAGGCTCTATAAATGTAAGATTGTTGTAGCAAACTCATATTGTATTTTTTTGAAAGAAAAGTTTGTTGTTAGGTTGAATAGAAGATCCAATGTTTGCAGGTTTTTTCCCACATTGGGGTTTCCTGGGTATATCTGTGTTATTGTCTTTTTATGATTGGCTTCTTGTTATTATTTTTGCTTCCACTGTTATTAGCTATTAATTAACCCAGTTGTATTAATTGTTATAAACCAAATATTTGATTATATTATGTGAATTTATTGAGCAATTAATCTGTTGCTAGGTTATATAAATTAACATATTTTAGAGCCTTCTGGATATTTAATTCTAATGTTTTCCGCTAGTTTGAATTTGAATGGTTGACAACAAGTTAATGATAGGGTTCACTTACAATCTTTACATTGAATTTTTTTATTATGTGCATGATTTCGTCTTCCAACTTGATTGATGATCCTCCTTGTATTCTAACCAGATATTGTCTCTATTAAATAATCAATAGAATTAAGATGAGACACATGAATTATTATTAAAAAAAAATTGTTTCCATATGAGAACCATGGGAATATATTCTGTTACAGATTCACAAACGTTAATTTTGTAGGTCAATGGCAATTGATCAGTTAATTTTGGCATATGAAATAGAGGCAATGTCATTTTAATAGGTAGGAGAATGTCTTTAAACTATAATGTCATTTCATATTCAACATGTTTCTTGCTTCAATTATGACTTAAAAATTTGGAATTCGCCATTTTTTTAACATCTCATTTTTTTTTCTCTCTACAAGGATAACAAAGTCATGTGCCTATAATCTAGTTGGAAAGTAGTATCGTAAATATATCTTGTCTCATTTAGTCATTTGGATGTCTTTCCAAATTTGGATATTAGTGCTTGAATTCCATATTTAGTAAGCCTCTTGGTTGTTCACACTTTTTGCATGAATAGAATAACCATTTTTCTGCACCTACTCAAGTCTAAAATAAGTTACATTATGGGCCCATAACCTGCAGGTTCTAAGACCATTTTCACCTCTTAAAATTTGGAAATAATATGATGTTGTTTAGGTGGAATAAAACAATACTTTTTAAGATATGAAAACTATCTTATTGTCACACATGGGGACATGTCAATTTTTTACAAGGGGACATACAACCTCTAAGAAAGTTAAAATTATAAATTTATACTAATTATTGTCCATACACAATCTAATAATATCATATATCAATAAGTGTCCAAGCTTGGTGATATATTTATGTAACATAATTTTTTCTCTACTTACTTACCTTTACTTAATTTTATGATGAAGCCCCCAATAAAAGTTGTGTTCCACTTTACTATTAGGTTTACAACATGGTTGTCAATGTGAGGTGTCCTCATTGTTATGGTTAAAATTTCATCCAAAAACATAATTGAACAAATCTTCATCCTATAAGTAAATTGAAATTTAATTAACCTAGTTTCTTAAAGGAAGATTAAAATTAGTATTTTCTTAGGAAGTACTCTCTAGGTGGTAATAATTTACTATCATTCTATTACTATTTAAGATGCATTATAGGATTATTTGTATCATCTTTTGTTTTAACTTGTACATTGTTTTTGGACTTGATCAACCCAATAACCTTGTAGATTTTCCTTATTGTATAGGACTAAGATTCTATTTGTACATTATGAAAATAAGATATCCATGTAGTCCGGAATGCATGAATATCACCTTGGAATGTATGTTGAAGTTATAGATTATAATTTTATAAGTTATGAGTGGCCACATAGTATTGGATATGCATAGTAATTATTGTGTGATCACATTGTAATACTTTGAAAAAGTTACATGGGAGAAAATTGATTAAATTGAAATATATGTGATTAAACATATAGAATAGCCTTAGTTCTTCAATTGTAAAATTCTTATATGTATGTATGTATGCATAGTTCTTGTTATAATTTTGATTGACAAAAATAATTCTCTTGAAACAATAAAAGAGAAAGATCTATGAATTGAAAGAAGAAAAGAATGTAGATGAATATACATGCATACATACATACACACACACAAACATACATACATACATACATACATACATACATACATACATACATACATACATACATACATACATACATACATACATATTGTAATCAAGGTTAAAAAGTTAGTATGAAAATAGGCCTAATGACAATGACAAAGCAAAATATTGAAGATTCTCAATGACCATGGATGCACTTGACTTGATGACTTGATAGCAAGATAGCATAAGCTCGTGTAGACTCTAGATAGCTTGTGGATAGATCAACTCATGTAGATTCAAGATGAAGAAAATGACAATGACAAGGTATTTTGTAGGAAAGACAATTTTTTTTTGTTTGTTTGATGAATAAGCTTCTAATCTATATTAATAAAGAGATTAAATACATATTCACAAAAAAAAGTTTGGGATTTTGAACAAAGGGCTAAGATTGAAAGTCGATAATTAATGGCCAAGAATGAAATATGTAGTATGGACTAGGGTTAGGGCAAGATTATAAGGATTAACAATAAAGATTAAATTATAGATAATTTAATCAAGGGTGGAGGTTAATTAAGACATGGATAGATAAGGACTTGAGGTGGAAGATAAGATTGGCATGGATAAAGAGGTGAGAGGAAATTAAATAATAATAAAATTATTTAATTTAGGTGCCCCATGAATAATTAAATAATTTAAAATAATTATTTAATTATAGAAGAATGTGACAAAGATGACCTTTTGAATTAAATAATGATTTAATTCAAAATTCAAGAGAGTGGACCAAATTATTTAGGAGAGAAAAGGCCAATGAATAATTAAATAATTAAAATAATTATTTAATTATAGTGGAAAGTGATATAGAAATTAAATAAATAGAAATTTATTTAATTTTAGAAAGAAAGGGATTTAATTAGTGGTTTGTAATTAAATAAATAAAATGTATTTAATTAATCAAGGAGGAATAAAGATATAAACGAATTAGCCCAAATGGGTAGTTGAGTTGGCTTGGGCAATGGATTTTCTCCCCACTGGTCTCGGGTTCGATTCTACTATCGGGTTTAAGAGGTGGGACTTCTTGCGGGCGAGGGATCTCACCCACAAGGGATTTGTCTCGCCTCAACTCAACCTAGGTACCCAAGGTATGGGTTGCTGGGTTGCTGGGCTGGGTTGTGGGGACACCCTTGTAGTATCAAACAAAAAAAAGATAGAAACAAATTAGTTAAATAATTAAAACTATTTAATTAATAGAAGACATATGACTTTAGAAAATAAAAGAAGAAAGGCGAAATGATGAAGAATCCAAGAGTCGCAAGCCTATGACAATTTTTAGTATCTACATTTTGCCCCTCTATGATACAATGCAATTTATCACGTTGTGTCAAAGAAAAATTAGTCAAAAATATGCCCCGGTGTGAATATGATGAGGAAGGATGACAAGGAGGTAGTAATATGCCCCCTCGAGAGGACATGTGGGTTCAAAGAACACGAGTGTGCTCTCGAAATGGATGAGAAGACAAGAGGATGAAGGATAGAAGAAATGTTAGCATGAAGGATATGGAAGGTAGTGTAGAAGAAGAACCTTCAATATTTTGCCAAATACATAATAGGTCATGCATTAATCATCATTGGGCGGTAAAATGATACAAATGGACAAAAAACACTACTGTATGACATAGACCAAGGTGTGCAAGGTCATCCACTTGCCAAAGCAGACAGTCGCATACAAGGAATGCCATAACTCATACTAAGGGAAAAGTTGCCCCAATATTTTTGCCAAGATAATCCATAAACATAAGTAAAAGAAAAGAGTCACGAGGCATCATTTCTCCTCTAAATCCTTCATGGGACATCCTCGAGGAAGCTAGTAACCCGACTCAAAGACAAATAAAAAAAAAAGATAAGACAAAACATATCACAAGGTCAATAGTCATTCAGAGTGTTCTCCAAAATATGATTGTTTGACGATTAATTGACTAAGTGTTTGACAAGGTGATTGTTCGAAAAGCTTGGTTTCAGAAAAGACACATGTTGTATAAGATGTCGAGTCTGGTTTCAACCATGTGACCACTTGTATAAGGCAAATGATGATGTTTGACTAAATGACAATGTCTGGTTTCAGGAAGGACACATCCTATACAAGACATAAGTTTGACTAGTTGATGGTTTGATTGTTTTGACAATTTGTTTGATTTGACCGAATGACTTTGTTGACTTGTTTGTCTTGTTGATGTGTGACTTGTCTTATGCTTGTATGACTATTTGTGTCTATATTGATAATGTCTGATTTATTATGACTGACATGAAAAACCCTACAGGACCGACCTAGGTGGCCTCGGGGGCTCATCAACAGATGGCCTTGCCTACGTGACAATGCGTAGAGACCTCGTAGTTCAACATGACATGAATTTGTTTTACTTACAAAGGACTGAGTCATGATTTTATTTGACAAACCTAAAAGGACTGACCTAATGCCTCGGGGGCACATCGACAGATGGCCTTGCCTATGTATAGTCGCAAATGCAACGTAGTTTAATTGGACTTGGACGGACATGACTGAATTTGACTCTGTTTTTGGGATTTTTGAAAGTTATTTGGATGTTTTTGTGTATTTTACATGTTTGGATTTTTTTTGTCTTTTTGGCAATATTTGATTTTTTTGGCTTTTTGAAAATATTTAATTTTTTAAATCTTTTTAGAATGTTATAATTTTTTTTGTGTTTTATTATGGATGATATGGGGAAGTGTGGATTCTGTTATGGATGATACACTATAAGGACCATAAAAAAATGCATATGAATGATGCCTACAAGCAAGCAAGCAAGCACACACAAGAATCCAAGGACAACCATGATCTTACTACTAGTCAAGCTAAAAACCAATTGACAAGTGATGATGATTATGACGACGTTGTTTGGCGTGGGAAGGACACATCCCGAAACAACGTGAAGATGATGATAATGTGACTAAAGGATCAAGGTTTGCAACAAATCTAGGAACAAATCCAAGGAATTTTTTTGGATGATACACTAGGATGCATAGCAAGATTGTATGGATTAGGCTGATTACATTTGGAATGACTAGCCTTTGGATTGAATGGGATCATGGAGGGATCCTAGATAAGTGGATCAAAATCCTTAAACCAATGACAAGGGAAAACCAAATCCAACAATAGGCATGGAAGGATAATGGATTTATTTTGGTAAAGGATGGGAGACATGAGGATTATTGGCATATGATCTCCAAAGATTGTCACATAGGAATAATTTTTTTTCTCCAAGGTATGGGTATGGATAATGTTATGAAGGCTATGACGTGATATTTCATGAATAGTGTATGACCAAAGGATAGATATGTCAATTTTTTTCCCAAAGCATGATTTATGTTTGTACCTTAGTCCTTATCAAGATCAAAGTAGGTGGGAAAATGGATGGGAATGATATGGGCTAAATGTATAGATGGAAAATGTCATGAGAAAGGTATGGGAGATGAGACAACTAGCCCCAAAGTGTAATAGCCTACATAGATAATTGCTCTTACACACAATGCTTGTTTGCTAGGTTTTCATCATGGTACTTATCCAAAGCACCATAAGAATGGTTTTCACTATTAGACGAAATTTTTCTCTTTACTATTTTCTTGAATTTTTTTATTTATTTTTTAATATGGACTTGATATTTTAGATGATCACTTTGATGGTGTTGATGTTGATGTCGGTGTCATGATATGCCAATAGTAACCTTTACGGGGTAGTTGTCTTGTTAGGATCATAACACTTGTATACAACTGATCAATGTCATTGTGACCCTTTCTAATATTTGGGTTAGCCTTATCGAAATTCGCCCATCGTGATAGAGTTCCATGAGAGTCCTTATGATAAAGAGTTGCTGCCAAGATACAACGAGTTTGTGACGTGGGATGTTTAGACTTTAGGTGAGATGTAGGATTATGATGGATGATGATAGGTGTGGATGGACTATTTGACATTTTGGATGTAGGAATTTTTATTTTCCAAACTTGGGATGGTGAATGATGGAGTTTGGAATTCTGATTGGGATAGTGTTTGGAACCATGACTTTTATATGCCTTGTGTGATGACCATTTTGAAGGAGGTGGACATTTATTATATGTGGGAGACCTCTTTTCTTGTGGCTCCACATTTTGATTGGACATTGGAATTGAATTCTTTTCTTGACTTGATCCATTTTAGCTTTATTTGTCCACTTAGATATTTGTATTCAATGGCCTTTGGCATTTAATTTTGGACTTTAGACTTGTAAGGATTTTTTCGTTGTTGGTTCCAATTGAGAGAATGATATTTTATGGTGTGGATGGAAGGAGTGTTGGCAAAAATCATATGATAAGGACCACTCATGGACCCATTTTGATGTTTGTAATGGATAAAGTGCCCCCTAGTATCATGGAGGTATCACTAACATCATTTGAATTGTTGATTGGAGAATAGCCAAGACCTTGATGTCTAGGATTTTCATAAAAATGTATTGGTTCTTGAATTCCTTGCTCATGTAGGCCTAGTCCTTTTCCTTGATACTGCATGCTTTGACATATTCTCTTTGTGATGGGGTATTTTTCATTTTGGAAACAAGATGTGAACCCATCATTGTGGAAACTGTTACTCAGAATATTCTCCTCTGTGAGAAAGCCTGATTTAACAAAAGTGGTTCATCCTAGTTGATAGGATATTTTGGCATCATCATTTGGCATGCTTGTGTCTTCTTGATCCCTTAAGATGTTAATTTGATCAATGATATCTTTTGTGCCTTTTTCTTTTACTTGGTCAATGATAGCTTCCTTATGTTCTTCTTGATCCATAGTAGCCTTTTTATGTTCTTCAATGTTGTCTATGTCATTTGTTTGATTATCTATGTGTCCAAAGGAGGAAAGTGTCTCATTTTGGGAAGTGTCAATATTTGGAGCTTGGATAGGGTCATCTTCAAGTGTTTGATCATGAATGGCATAAAGGTCAAGGAGTGGATCATTTTGGACTTCTTGCTCAATAGAAGTGTCTTGATCAAAGATGGGTTTGTCCTGAATGACATGGTTAGGAATTAAATCTTGATTAAGGATAGGTGTATTTTGGATGCCATGATTATCTAGAAGGAATTCTTGGATGTACTTAAAGATAGGGTCATGGGATGGACTACTTTGATCTTGACATGAAGGTGAAGCCATGATGTCATGCTTTGGACTTTCCTTTCAACATGAATCCTCAAGTTTAGTAAATGGGATGTGACTTTGGAGACCATGACTAGATGTATTTTCATGACTAAATGTAGATTAGGATGGAGTTGCTTGGAAGGGAGTAGTGGATGAAGGACTAGGATAGGATGTTGAGGCTTGGAAGGGATTAGTGGATGAAGGAATAGGATAGGATGTGGAGGCTTGGAAGGAATTAGTGGATGAAGGACTAGGATAGGACGTGGAGGCTTGGAAGGGATTAGTGGATGAAGGAATAAAATAGGACATGGAGGCTTGGAATGGATTAGTGGATGAAGGACTAGGATAGGACATGGAGGCTTGGAAGGATTAGTGGAAGGTTGGTTTCCCTTGTCAAGGTTAGGATAGGTATGACTAATAGATGTTTGTCATGGATTAATGGCATGGATTGTGTCAAGTGACTCTTGATAGTGAGGGTAGATGGTTGAATGACTAGGACTTATGGATTTTTGGTAGGAAGGGTATGTGGGTAGTTGACCATGGGTTGAGGTTGATTGGTATTTGGATTGGATAAATTATGTTTTGAAGTCTATGGCTTGTTGGTATTGACCATTGTGAAGTAATTGGTATTTAACTTGGCTAACAAGCATATCAAGGTAAATTGCAGAGATGGTGGTGGATGGTATGAAGCCTAAGAGATGCCAATGCAATGGAAGGTATGCACCTATGCCATGCTTTTTTTGGATTTTTCAAAGTATAGGATATGCCTAAGGATGATACCAAGTTATGGATTCAAAGTGACAAGATGTCAAGATGTCAATAGGATAAATGTTACAATGATGTCCAAGCTATGGTAATGTATATGCAAGATGATGTCTAAGGGATGATGTCAAGAAAGGAATCAAAGTGACAATAGTGATATGTCAAGAATGCCACAATGAGGTCAAAGTCTTGAAAAATGTCTAAGGTATGCCAAGTGGAATACAAGTGTGAAAGGATGGTAGGTAATGTGAACTAGGATGATGACTAAACGTATGACTACTAAGCTACTTGTGGCAAGGGAAAAGTAAGGGTTGCTTAACAAACTAAGAATAGCCAAGGATACAAATCTGGTTTATGAAGACTTCAATAATGGTGATGACTAAATGACAAGTTTTGACAAAGGTGGTCTCAAACTAGCCTTGTGAGTTGAGGGCCAACCTAGATGAAAAAAGTACTAAGGTGATGGAAAATATTGAAGTCAAGACAAATTTTATTTGGTCACTATGGACTAGTCTCAAGCCTGATAAGTTTCCAAGACTAAGGTTCACAAGGTATATGCAAGCTAGAAGATGTCTTAATGCTTCGCCTATGGTGGATGCAAGGTATGCAATGGTGAATGGATGGCTTGAAAATTAATGGCAGTGCTACAAGTCTATGGTCAAAGACTCAGGTTATGCTCAGGATTAGTCAAAAAATGGCTTTTCTTCAATTTTCCTCAAGATTTTTGGTAACAGGAAATTGAGACGTTTTCGGTTTCAATTGTGGTTTAGCATAGTCAATTACAGTTTTTTGGAATTGCGATTGCAGTTTAGAATAGTCAATTGTGGTTTTTTGTGTCATGGTTGTGGTGAAGGATAGTCACTTGCCGTTTATAGTGTATGTTGATGGTTTTGACTAGTTTTTGACTAAATTTAAGGTGATTTTGTGATGTTCAATTCTAGAAAACATAGAAAACAATCTACAAACACTTGTCTTTGGTTTGGTCTGATTGTGTAAAATGTTTAAATGTGCAAAATACACTTGCAAACACACTTCACAACCTATGGCTTCTCAAGAGATACCACTCGATAGATCCCCACTCGGATTTCTCCAACCACTTAAACAAGGTGGACAACTAGAGACTTGGTGGCATTGGCTCCCCTCCACAGCACTCACTTCTTGGGCTCACCAAGTCTCAATTCCCCAAAGAGGAGTTTTTGCCTTTACACATGCTTAGTGGAGACATAGGGCGACTTCAAAATGACCATTCATGTGCTAGCAAGTGAAAGGGATTTTGGCCACTATAAAAAAGGTTCTTAGTGAATACTCGGGGACACAACTCCCCGCAAGCATCCAACAAGCCACTTAAGGTGTTAATCACTCTACTAGGGGCTCTTATACATTTTACGGTAGGTACCTTGTTTCGAGTGACACTATACAGGAAAGGGCAAAGACTGTCGTGAGGACTTGACAGTTTAGTCTTATCCTTTTATATACCAAATCGGGCGAAAAACCGGTTGGAGTCATTCCCTTTTCGAGGTAGGCCCCTCTAAAGGTAACAAAAGCAAGAAAAGGATACTATTTTTTATCACCTAAGATCGTACAAACCGCAAGGGGAGAGCATACACAAACACCTTTTCCTCACACTCGCATGGAGTTCATTTTAATTCCAAAATCCAAATGCATGGGTGATTATACAAAATTCCAGAAGATGTTTTTTGATTCTCAAGATCACCAAATGGTGTGAGAGAAGTGCATACACACCTTGAAGCACAATGCAAATCACAAGACAATGCAAACACTTGTTCTTTTTAGCCTTCAAAGCAATTTGTGAAAAGACACTTGATGCAAAAGTTAAATTTAGACCAATAAGTGGGATGCAAATTACTTTTAGCCAATGAATGAAATGCAAATTAAGGTAAATTTAAGCCTAATGTTGTGTGAATGCAAGGTTAATTTTAATCCAATGAGTGAATGAAAAGAAGACAAGATAGTTTGATTAGCAATGTTTAAATTGAATGTCTCCTTCCCACCTATGCCACACGCTGGAAATCAACTGCCAATAACCAGAAAAACCCCTAAGCTATGAAATGAAAAATACCTAAACTAGAAATTTTGAATGAAACCATAAACTGTCAATGAACAAGAAGTTGTGTCACAAGAAGTTGCAGATGCGGTTCACAAACAAAAACAATTGCAACTTAGAATTTGTGATTGTGGCTTTCGAGATGTCAACTATAGTTCACGAAAAATAGTTGCAACTTGGGTCAATGTCAGATGTGGTGAATAAGAATGACGATTGCAACAATCCATAGTCAGTTGCAGTGCGATAACTTGAACCTATAAAATAGTAGAAAAATCTCCAAAACTAGATAATGTAGTGATGCCTATGATATGCAGGTAGGGTTATCCTAATGAAATGAGAAGCTAAATTACCTAGATCTAGAAACAAACCTATAAATTAAAAGGAAAACCTAAATATGCCCTATGTAAAATAGTTGTGTCGTTTGGTCTTACGATTGCATCATTTTGTTCTTTGTGATTGTGGCACAATCCATACCTGTAACCTGCAAAATGGAAATTTTTGTATGATCTATGCAATTTTGTCCTTTCACATCAGGTTCACCAATGTAATCAGGGTTAAAATATTAAAGTTAGGCTACAAAGCATATAAATCAAACCCCAATAAACAATGAAGCAAAGATAAGCATAAAGACATAAAACATGTAACAACATTACCAAATCTTCATGCCATCATTGATTCACCTTCATTGCACTTCTCCATTTTGCTTGAATATAATGATTTCCCTCAAATTTTTGAGTGTGCAAATAGGCCTGATGACAATGACAAAGAAAAATATTGAAGATTCTCAATGACTATGGATGCACTTGAATTGATGACTTGAGAGCAACATAGCAAGATAGCATAAGCTCATGTAGACTCTAGATAGCTTGTGGATAGATCAACTCATGTAGATTCAAGATGAAGAAAATGACAATGACAAGGTCTTTTATAGGAAAGAAAATTTTGAACGAAGGGCTAAGATTGAAAGTCAATAATCAATGGCCAAGAATGAAAGATGTAGTATGGACTAGTGTTACAGAAAGATTATAGGGATTAATGGTCAAGGTTAAATTATAGATAATTTAATCAAGGGTGGAGGTTAATTAAGACATGGATAGATAAGGACTTGAGGTGGAAGATAAGATTGGAACGGATAAAGAGGTGAGAAGAAATTAAATAATAATAAAATTATTTAATTTAGGTGGCCAATGAATAATTAAATTTAAATTATTTAATTATAGAAGAATGTGACAAAGATGACCTTTTGAATTAAATAATAATTTAATTCAAAATTCAAGAGAGTGGACAAAATTAAATAAATAAAATTTATTTAATTTAGGAGAGAAAAGGCTAATGAATAATTAAATAATTAAAATAATTATTTAATTATAGTGGAAAGTGACATAGAAATTAAATAAATGGAATTTATTTAATTTTAGAAAGAAAAGGATTTAATTAGTGATGTAATTAAATAAATAAAATTTATTTAATTAATCAATGAGGAATAAAGATAGAAACAAATTAATTAAATAATTAAAATTATTTAATTAATAGAAGACATATGACTTTAGAAAATAAAAGACGAAAGGGGAAATGATAAAGAATCTAAGAGTCGTAGGCCTAGGACAATTTTTAGTGTCTACAAATATATATAGAAATATATGAAGAATGAATGTATTCGATATCAATTTCTTCAATTATTGATTATTTGTTTTTGAGTTGTGATGTAGATGTATTGCATGCTACTGAGGACAACAACTAATTTACAAGGGGAGAATTGTTATGTGACTTTTTCCCCAAAAGAAGATAAATCTATGAAATAACCCTTTAGAATTAAAAGGGAGATGGAAAATAAAGGATATCACGATCCTTTGGTTAAAATAGAGATTAATAAAGAATATATATAAATGCTCTTTAAAAAGGGGAAGAATAATTACTTGTTTAAATAATTATTAAAATACAACTTTTGGGAAAGGGTGTGATGGTTTGGAAACCACCCCTTAAGACTTATATAAAACATTTGTGTAAGACATGTAAAACACTTAAGCATGGAGAACATTCAAGGAGAGAAGAGCAAAAGGAAAAGAGAAATTGAGAAGGTGCAAAGGAGTGAAGGTTAGGATCTTTGGCTGGCATTTGGGGCAATTGGAGAAGGGGCACCCAACGTGTGTCAAACTCAGGGTACAACGTGCACTCAAGATTGTTCTAGCCAAGGCTTTACCATAAGGCCCTTTGAGGTAGGTAGTTTTACCATAAGGCCCTTTGAGGCAGGTAGTTTTATCGTAAGGCCCTTTGAGGCGGGTTGTTTTACCATAAGGCCCTTTGAGGCAAGTAGTTTAATTGTAAGGCCCTTTGAGGTAGGTACTTTAACTGTAAGGCCCTTTGAGGCAGTTGGTGTTTTGTGCAAGAATCGTTCCTCCAAGGGTGCCTCCTTGTCATGAAGAACCTAGATCTGTAGCCATTCCTCTAAGTGTTAGATAATGGCTTTTCAAAATATATTTACATATAAGTATTGGGAGCCATTGATTCAATAATATTGAGAATATTATTTATATGATTTTGATGTTTATATGATAAATCTATGTTGTGGTGTTATTCTATTTATTATGTTAATTATTTAATTGTCCCATGTTTGTAGTTTACATTAATTATTCACATTTATTTTGATAACATTGCACATTGTAGACTCTAATATTTTATATATTAAATCCATTGCTAATACTTAATAACCTTAAGAGGAAAAGTGACATCACAATGTCAATCTAGATATCTATAGATTCTTTTAAATATTTTGAAATATTAATCTCAACACACCCACTTTTGTGGGTGAGCTTGATAGAATCTATCAAGCTTGATGTATGATTTTTTTGAGAGAAGCAACAATATGGTTAAGAAGTTCCAATAGGGTAAGGGTAACCTAGGAAATTCAAGCCAAATTGGAACACAAAGCATCTTTTCATCCTAGATGATAAAATCATGCGCTCATGACTAAAAGACCAATAGAGATGCAAGAACATGTCATATAGGCCATGGTTGAGGATAGCCTCAACATGATTAGCCTCAACAAATCAAAAAAGAAAGAAACCTTTGATAAAGTTCTTGACAACATCAAGTTAGACCCCATGTAGAGCCCAATGGTTATTAACCCATTTATGAAGCATGATTTTTGGAGAGTTATCCCAATAAAATATCTTATCAAAGTAAATTTTTCTAACCATTTTCATGTATTATCAAATTCAGGGATGGGTAAAACCACATTCATTGGAGGATTGGGAAGCTTACCTTGTAGAAGACCTTTGGAACAAGTTTTGGAGGATGTTCATTTAGTGGTGTCATTTCCTAGAGCTACCAAACCATTAACACCAATATGAATTTCTAGGTTGAAACAATTTGAGGCCATTAAAAGACTATAGTAATGAAAAAAGTAGCATTTTCCTTGCTTGTCTGATAATTGACATAAAACCTAAATAATGATGTCTTGGAGTGGTGTTGTAATGTATTGTACACATTCACACTAGATTATAGAACCTTTATTTAATTAAAACATGCCTTAATTGATCCTTTGCAAGGGTGTTGTAACACACTTTCACACTTTTCTAGGATGTATTTGCTTAATTAAGCCTATTGGGCCCCTTTCTAAACAAAATGAACATAATGTGTACCTTGTTTAAGTGTTGTAAAGTGTTTTAAAGTACTTTCACACTTATCTAGGTGGTCTTAATTAATTGTGGTTAATTGGAGTTATGAACCCCCTTTTAATTCAAATTTAGGCCTTAATTTTGACACCTCCTGAAGATCTATCCCAACGATCATAACTTAATTAACAAATTATTTCATTGGGAAAAGTTTGGTCTTGGTAAGTTGTGCCAGGACCCATTAGCCCTTAATGGTGAATGGGTCCTCCCTTAATAGGACCCCCCTTTCTTAGTTGATCTAGAATGGGTTTTTGGCCTTCTTTTAGCTCCTCGAAGCTTGGTCCTAGAAACTTAGCCAAGACCCATTCACTCTTAATGGTGAATAGGTCCTCCCTTAATGAGACCTCAATTTTTGAATTTCATCCTAGCGGGAATTTAATTATGTTTCTTCCCAGATATGGTGTCAGCCTTAATTCTTTGACTTTTAGGGTTAATCTCCTAATTTAGTATAAATAAGGGGTTAATTCACATTATTTCATCTAGCAGCTTTGAGAGAGCATCCTTATAGAAAATTTGAGTCTACAAGAGCATTTATAAGGAATTTCAAGGCAGAATAGAGGATTTTATTGTAGGAATTCAAGATCATTTCATCATGTCAAGGGTTTTATGCATTCATGCATGTTGTTGAGCCAAGATTGTTGATGTAGCATTGAAGATCCTTCTTGCAAGCATTGTTTCACATCTATTTGAGATCAAGATCTACATTCACCATGGCCACTTCATGTTAGTTTGTAGATTTGTACTCCAAGACAACATCCAAGGTATCATCAATTATGATAGGCCAAAATTGGGGTAAAGAATAAGAAAGATTTCAGCTTGGTCTAAGTGTTAATCCGGGTATCGTAAGCTTGCGAGAGGTATTGTGGCAATATACCTAAGGGATGAAAGTAGTGAATTAGGTGGGGATGAATGTAGCTAGAACACACAAAGGAGCACCTATAATAAAAATCTGGTTCAAACTTATATTTTTGTTATGCTCTTTTCTATGACATAAGTGACAGGAGCTGCAATGTGAATTGTTATAAGAACAAAATCAAGTTCTCTTATAAATCCAAAATATAACTTACACTTTATGCTTCAAATAAACACACCAATCTTGATGGAATATCAATAGTTGAAATGACTGTTTAGTGGAAATCAATTTTAAACTAGATTAATAACCAAGTGTCCCGAGAGTGGGCCCTTCCTTTGGTTCACAGGGCGAGTGGAAATAAAATGTGTTCCTACATTGGGCTGATCAACAAAATGATGTTTTATTTATCAGAGATAATAAAAAATAATAATCATCATACAAAATTCTATCTATATTGCTTATATATATGTAGCCTATAACATCTACATACAAGAATAGATAGTTTGTTTTGGCCTACAACCAACAAACTAGAAGAAACAATATATGTGTCGCTACCCACAGATTAAAATAGTGTTGTTATAACAATAGGTGAGAATAGAAGACGTGATTTTGTTTTGCTCCTCCACGCAGCTGGCAAGCACAACTGTTACAATAGATTCTTCTCTTTATATGGAAAATAGCAATGATGGGCAAAGATACTATCATGAATTGAACCCGCGTAGCTAAATAATACAAACATAAAGTCTAGTGAAAGGAAGACATGAAGATTTGCAGATTTTTCTCTAATGATTTAGCAACACATCTCCATCATGGGTTTCCTTCCCTAGTCCACAAGAATAGCACACGTGGAACCTTGGTCGAGTGTATTTTGCTCTATTTGTTGTTGTCCACAAATTAAACATTGTTTCAGTTTCATGTGCTTATTTTGAAGAGGTAACTGACACCACCTTGGAGGCTGATGTCATGACATAAATAAATTGTTGGTTAAAGAGTAATGCATAGAAGTTCCTGACCAGAAAGTGACATGAAGATATTCTGCATAAAAGGTGACAAAAAGTTCTTGTGATCTACATGTTGCAAGCTGCAAGCTTTATTTTCCAAGGATTGAAATCATAGTGCTTATTAGTAAAACAATCAATAATTAGTTTCCATATTTTATCAAAAACTATATTAAGTACCACTTATATATATTTAATCATATTCAACATAAAATGGTAAAATGGTATTATATGGAATGGAAATGGAATGTGGGAACGGGTATGAAGGTATATGAAATAAACTAAAATATGGCATAAAATGGGACATAAATGGCTCTCATCAAATTGCATATTTCATGTTTCATGCTTTTATTTCATTATTTCATCAATTGGTTTAATTACCTAGAAGGGGTTTGACCGAGGCAAACCCCTATCTCCCAACAAACAACATTTCTCTCCTCTTACATGTGTGATTGTAGGTTTTAGGTTGAAGAGCAAGATTTGAAGCAAAATTGCAAAAGTTGTCAAGTTGCAAGATTGTCATTTATAGTGCAAGAACAAAGAAAGGAGGCTTTAGAGCTTATTTCAAACTTCCAGAAGCTGATAACAAAGAATTCAAGAATGTAGACATCAAGGAACAAGATCCTGAAATCAATTTTTTGAAACCCTAAAAGGACCCATTCGCCACTGAAGGCGAATGAGTCCTTCGTAGCTCAAAAACAACAACTATTTGACTAGGTACATAGCTTTTTATGCTCTAAAAACTTCCCCCATAGTTGCTATAACAATTAGGTTGCATTTCTGGTTGTTACTGGCATCATATTTTCCACAATTTGAAGTGATTAGGGCCCTTGAAAAATAATTAGTCCATAATATTTTTTATTCTTTTTGGTGGACTCTATTTTCACCCTTATCAAAGACCTACCAAAAAAACCAACGATAAATTCAAAAGAATAAAAGTTTTCTTACACTAGAAGCATAGAGTAACATACTTGGATGGTGATAGATTTAAAAAAAACACAAACCCTAGTTGAGATCAACACCCAAATTTTACTTAATACAATTCATGAATCCAAATAATATTCATATTTTAATTTTTTTAACAAAATATTCAAAAAATAAATTACCAATTTAGTCCCATTGACTAATATATTTGAACTCTTACTTTGACAAGGAGACAAAATTAATTATTGTAATATTCATGGTTGTTGTCTAAGAAGCTATAGGACTACTACATGAATTGCCCTAGGTAAAACTTTACATAGGTAAATTAATGTATAATATCAAGGGTAGTGAATAGATAACAAGTCCCTAAATATTGCAAGCTGTTTTGGCAAGGGATTTAAATGATTACTCAAATTCCTTTCCCACTTTGACTCTTTTTTGGCCTTTTCCAATCCTTTCTCTCATTTATCTTATTCACATTGAATCCTCAATTTCTCCTTTTTCTTTTCCTTCTCTCTCCTTTGTTGATTCTATGTAGGTTAGTTTTTTTGTCATTGAAGTTCTTTTTCCATTTCCAATCACTCCTTCATGTATCTTTCCACAATTCTTGGAACCTTCCTCTATTTCATTTTTTCTCTCTTCCTAAGTTTTAATTATTGGTTTTCCTTTTTACTCTCCTCTTTCTCCATTAAAATCTTAATATAGTCATCCATGGTGAGGAACTAAGATTGTTTATTTAGTCAAATCCCATTGTAAACTTGATGGTTCAATATATTCTTCACTAGATAAACAAGTAGTTTAATAATTTGGATGATATTGGAATTGATTTGGCCTTCCAATGGCTCAACAAATTTTTCTTCATTTTCATCTTACACCTCACTAATATTTTCCTCCACCTCTTGGCCTCCTCCTAATTTAACAACTTTCTCCCCCACTTCCCTATCTCCATAGTCAACATAGAAATGTACCAAGGTAGATGGATGCATTGTATTTGGTGGAGATGGCAATGAAAGACTCTAGTATTAATCGATATTCAATTCAACACCAATATTTGTAGCCCCTCCAACAATCATGATGGTTGCTCTAGTTTAATGGGGAGATAAAATGCTTCTTTCATAATAATATCTCAGTTTGATAAAACAAACATTTCTATTATAGCACATAATTCCTCATTCAATGACTCAACTCTCTCATCTATAAGGTTTTCCTCTATCCCTTCGAACTTTGAGTGTGACACATTAATACTCAAACTTAGAATATTTCTCTATAGCCAACGCATCCTCAAGGGTAGTGAATTCAAATGTGTCAATTGGATGCATATCCTCCATTAATACATCTAGATTCAGAGGCCAAATTCCTATCCTTTTAAAACTATATTTTATGTTATCAATAACTAATACTTTTTGAAATGCTAGGCTATCAAGTGTTGCTAACTTTGCCCTTTTAATATCTAAATTGGGATACTTAAATGTCCATGCTACTCTTTGACCCCTAAAATATGTCTTAAAATCTAAATAAATGCTTACATCTAGTGGCTACAACTTGTGAGATGTGTGGGCTCGTAGGGTTAGTAGGTCAATACCAAGTGACCTTTCCTCTTGAATAGTTGTGAAGGAAACATGGCTTCCATGGTCATTGTTGGTGGCTCCAACTGATTGTCTAGGTTTCTCCAAGGATTAGCTAGATCCTATAATTAAGAACCCTAGGTCAGAGGCCAACGAACAAGAGATATATTTTATAATTGTTCTCCTCTACACTTTAGGCTTTGCAAAACTGAGGTGGGTTCCCCTTTACATAACATCATTTCTCAAATTGCAACAATGATTTAATGATGTAAAAACATATTATAATTTCACATTGACAATTTAGAGGATGAGCCTGATTGGCTAAATCATCTTCAAAACACTCTATAGCTCTATATTTTAATGGTGTGAAGTGAGCATAAACAAAAAACAAATAATAGTAAAGGTAAATTTCAAATTTAGGTTGATTCTGCCTAGTATTGAATTCTTTGGATCAACTTGACCGATGCCTTATCCATTATAGAGTCAAGAATGAAGCACTTCCTCTGAACAACAAGCTAAAATACTAATTTAATGGTTTGCATAATCTCATTTCCTTACAATAAGAAACCAATGAATAAACAATACTATTAATCTATTTTGAGATCCCTACTACAACCATAATATCTTCAAAATTCAATTGAAAGCAACTTTAATCTATTACTTGAATAGAAGCTAACTATCAAACATTCATCACAAAAAATGTGCAACGAGAACCTTGAATGATATTTGGTTATTAACATTTAAAAAATATTGTATTAAGTACGAAGACATTAACAGTATGACTTGTATTCATGCAAACAACAAAATTATGTCGCTTGTTGCTATTACAAAGCAAAATTACAACATCTCTTTTTGAAATTTTAGAAGACCAAACTATACAAGACTAATTCTATACAAAGGCTTGTTTTTTAACCCTTAGGATTAGAATCCTTTTAATAAGGCTCAAAATTCCCTTTTATAAAAATAAGGGAGCAACAAGCAAAAAGCCATATTCCATCGCTTATCACAAAAAGATAAAACTTAAGTGGTGACACCTTTACAAAAGGACAAAATAACTTATACATGAGGATGTAACCACTGCACAAGTAGTTAGAGACCTTTTGGAGAAGTTATACTTGTGGATGAATTTGATTTTCCAAAAATTGCTTCTTGAAGTCAATAGGACATCTCTGACATTCCTTCTTTGACTTGTGAATGTTGCACTCATGCTGGTTGGTGAAAGCTAATTGAAAAGCAACTCAAATTTCAGCACCAATTTTCTCTTTATCATCATCTTGCCTTGATGACATGTCACCTCTAAGTGGGAGAAACTGGTTCACCCTAACCATATGAGCCTTGTAGTAATCAATTATCAAGACATGCACCATGTCAAAGAAGCCTATCATGTTGCACTCAAGCTTAGAAAGCATATCCAAACTAAGATTTAGTTGCTCTATATCCATCTCACCACCTTTATTTATTTTTTCATATATAGGAGAGAGAATATTAGCAAAATGCTCCATTCCTTGCAAAGCCTTATCTCTCCCTCATCATTCAAAATGGGAGGCATATGAAACTCTTCAAAGCCTTAAAAAGTATCCAATTATTTCCTTATGAGTGCCTTGTATCTAATATGATGGAGCTAATGATGTCATCCAACATTTTTGACCTAGAAAGAATATCAAACACCAAACTATAATTGAAAATAGAGCCTTTTGCAATAATTCTTAACAATGCAACTTTGGGAGCCCAACTTGAAAATATTTCAACCTAACTCCTGCTCGAGCATGGTTGTCAAATGCATCTTTTAAAACCTTATAGTTGTCACATACCTTACTCAAAATATTTGACAACTTATGACCCAACATATTGTCAATCAAATTTGACACCTTCTTCATAGATGCCTCCTTTGCTATTCTAGCTTCTTCCTTTCTCTACTTGAGCTTCTCTCTTAAGTTTTTAACCTCAAGGGTTAAATTCTCCTTCTCTTGTGGTCCCTCATCTTTAATAGCTAGCTGAGGAGGAGACAACAATCCTGTAACCATATTCAATTGCTCCTATAATTTTAAATTCATAACATTGGCTTTATCCAAGTCTCCCTACAACCTCTTTATTGTTTCTTCAATGAACAAGTTTGTATTGACCACGAGGGAAGCTGTATGGGTGGCACTTGTATCCCCTATTATTTTTGAATCAAATTTCTAGTAAGCTCACTAGGGGAATTTATTACTTGAGGCTTGTTGGTCTCAGGGAAAATAAACCATATTGCTAGAGTTTCATGCCTACGATTAAATCTTGACCCAAAATAGAGAGCATCGACTTGCTCTTTTGACTGCAAAATAGGGTCAGTTCCTCCTTATCTCTTGGTGGTATCAAATGCAATGGCAAATGAAATATCCCCTTCTTGTAGAATTAAGAATCCAACACTTCTTACCAATTCTCTACCTCTCTGAGGAGTCATAAAATCCATCTCTATGTTGACCTTAGTCCAAAACTCTATGCAATTAATTATTTTTTCTTTTCCTTTGTGAGGATTTTGTCCTACATTGTTTGTTGCAACTCTTCTCCTTTATTCTTAAGGGAAAAGTCCTTAAATTCCTTTATAGTGATGAACTAATCATCTTGCATGAATTTTGAGTAGGCTTGTGCTCTTATGTTATCCACTACTTTCCCTCTAGTCTCAAAATTGATGAGTAACCTATCATTTGAGGGTATTTCAATTAACACCCTAGCAGGGGGATTCATAGCTTATGCTATCTCTACATCATCCATTATTTCATTTAGGCCTATGGGATAATCCACCAGAGGTCCTACAATTGGAGCTATTTGTTGCAAAGGGGTGACTTGTTGTGGACTTTGTGGTACATCCCCTTGAGAAATAGAAGGGCTAGGGGTACTTGGTGTTGGAGCATGCACATTACAAAGCAAACTTTCGACATTATCCAACATTGCCATTATTCTTACTATGGGGTCCTTTATGTATGAAAATGATCCTTTAAAAGAAGGATCAACTTGTTTCCTTTTATTTTCAACAATCTAAATCCTGACCCATCGTGCTCTCCTTTATGTGGCCTCCTTCTCTATGGAGCAGTTTCTAATCAAATCTTCAATGTTGTTAGGCTCATGCAAGAACATTTCCAACTTGAAACTTGTTCTTTGATCATTAATGAAATGCTCTGGGTCACATCTCTTGGCCTTGTCAACTTTCATTTTGTATGGAAGCAACTTGTTTAAAATCAATTACAATCCATCCCTTGATGTGACTTGAAAGTCTAAAAACACAATAGTAGAGGGGAGGATGACATGCTTCTTATTATTTTGGAAGTGAGTCATTAATCTCATTCAATTTCCATAATATTTTCAGAAAGGAAATTCTATCTGGCACACTCCTATGAAGCACATGTGGTGCTACTGGGGACCCATATGCTTTGATCAGAGTGGCATCAAAATAGAAAAAATAATCACCCTAATTGTGATTTATCCTTGCTTTTGGGATAAGATCCCTTGGTCTCAAAAACCTCCTCACTTGCTCTAATAACCTCCACTCCACAAGTTGAACAAAGTTCTCGAGAATTGTCCTGACAAAATATTCTTCAAAAATCAAATAATTGGACTTCCAACAATCCTTATCCCAGATATTTCCATTCTTGGACTGTTAAAACTCTTTGCTGCTCATCCAAGGCCTTAATCTACATGTGTAGGGACCAAATGTCTACCCCATTGAACAAAATGATATGGCACATTAAAGAGTACCACTTGAAATGCACTACTCTGTTATCCTTTTTGATTGAGCTCAAATATCTATGAATTTTCGTAGTAATGTAGCCAACATAATCATAAGGTTTATTCACATCTCTGCTTTGGATATCAATTGCTAGAACTATTAGGTTCATTAACATCTAAATCTTGGAATCCAAGCCCAATACTTGACAGAGTGGGAAGTATGTTTTCACAAAGTAATCCTAAAAAATGTCATAATTGAATAGCTCTAGCTCCCATCTAGCAAACCTCCTCAACTCTCTGTTAGGCCCTCTAGGCTTGAAGCATCACAAACACTTCACCTTATAGTTGTTTTGATGTCTTTGATACACTTTGGTTAGGGATCCTAAGTCATTGGTCATTGGGCATTAGGGTTTAGATCAAACAACTTGCAAATGTAATTTTTGTCTAGTTGCATCAAGAATTTCCCACCTATGGTGAATAATCCCCCCTTATCAGGGTTGTAGTTATGTGCAATCCATATAATTAGGTCAATATCAATAAACAAATTAGGCACTACCAACCTACCCAACCCTAATCCCCAAATGTTACAAATCGGTTTGTCTGCTAGGGATTTTCTAAAGGAGTGCTTGAAAAGGATGTACCCCTGAACTGGGATGTTGGAATCCCTACAACTCTCATTTTTATCAATAATTCTACCAGCGAAAATTCTTGCCCCTTGTGCCATTCTAGGTCTCTTGGCCGACTCAATGAATTGGACCATTATATCATCATCTAATCCCCTCCTCACACCCCTATACATTCCAACCATGATTCTTTTTTCTAGGGTTTTAGTACTTACAAAACTAGGGCTTTTAAATTTTATAACTTCAAAGAAGATTTCTATAAATTTTTACACAATTTCTACCCTTCTAGAGCCCTAATTTTCTTTTTGAATCTAAGAAACCATAAAACTATACTCCCTTATGTCAAAGTGCATAGAGATAGTTTGAATTTACTTATCGGTTCTCCACTTTATTGAAAACCCTTAAAACACCTTGAAAACCCTTGTTCACCCAAAAATTTGTAGCAGTTTCTCTTTTATACCTTTGCTTTGTGTCTTGAATGATGAAAGTAGACACAATTAAGCTAGTGCCCTCGAGAATTTGGTAGATACAAATCAAATCCACCATCAATGTCCTCACATGCTTGAACACGTGACTAGTGGTAGCCATTCCTCATTTTGATTATGGATCATTGACTTGTTGAAGATCGATGGTCATCGTGGGAATTTGAAATCCTTTCCATGAAGAGAAATATTTCTTTCTTTTACATAGCTCCAAAACACGTATCACCATTTTAAGGACTCATAGAAACAAAATGAAAATCTTTTGGGCTTCCCCGATAGTGCTTTCCTTTGCGAAACATTATAAACAAACAAAACAAGACATGTGGCATGATTTTAGGAGTTCAGGGGAAAAAAAGCTCAACTTTACATTACTCTGCGAAGGTTTAAGTTTTCACAAAAAGGAATAATCCATACTTATGATGCAAGACAAATGTGTTTCACTCTTTCACAAAGAGAACTTATTTGGAATAAAAGGCCCCACGATGCATATAACTAGTGCAACTTAATCACAAGTTGACACCTGATGCTGACTAGGATAAAGGTGGGACCCTCGACGAGCTTTTCTTCAAGTGACTTAAAAATATTTAAAGTATGTGCACATATGAATAACTTAAAGTTATTAGGGGAAAGGGGATCGATAGAGCACAATGAAAGAGGGCTTTGCTTGAAAACTTAAGCTATTGTGTGAAAAGAAATATTATGATTTGATTGGCTTGTGACCCATACACATCAACAATATTAGGAAACAAAAGAACATTTGGTAGGCTCATGTAAAGAAGGTAATAACATGAGAAGCTCCTATAAACCAAAAAGGCTATGCGAAATGATGTTGCATGTCTTGTGGGACCCAATAAAGCATAATTTTTTTAGTGGTAATTAAAACATATTAAAGGTAGCAGGCTTGCCAGATTCTTTAACAAATGGGACCTATAAATGAACAAGGCGAATGCCTTAAAGACATAACTTAAAGGCTAGGAAATCTAGACTATCAATCAACTATGAATTATAAAAAAGCGAAAGGGTCTCGGGCAAGACTTAGGGTTTTTATGAAAGACTAGGGTTTTCCAAAGCCCCAATCCAACATTTTGAATAAAACCCTTACAAAACATAGGATTTTGACAATTTTATAGATAAAAATGGCTCAGAGGGCTAAAATTTGCACAAGTACTATTAGTCATCAAATATAAAAGGTTTCTATTAGTGAGTGAAACACCCCTAGGTACATGTTGATGCCAAAAATTGGCAAGGTAACAACCTTTATGGGAAACTCAGTTAATGGGGGGACCAATTGCGCTAAACTGAGTGACCTCCAGGTTTTTAAAGAAGCTGACTTCTTTTGTAATTGGGGTTTTGGAATGGGAAAATGAAGCGGATATAAAAAATAAAGATCTAACTAAGGTGATGTACCAAGGAGTAGATATAGGCACAATAAATCTATCTTTTGGGATTCAATTTAAGGTTCCCGGTTAGCAATTTGCTATGTTCCAGAATAACAGAAATCAAAGATAAAGACCTGAACAATTCATTTAATGGCATAAAATAATTCTTACACACATTCACTAAAAAGAGGAGTCAAAGACATGATCTAAACTAGCAAACTTGTATTAAAATCATAGAAGTTTTGCAAATGAACAATTTAGGATAGTAATGGCATAGTATTAATGTTTTATCAAATAGCTTAAGAAAAATAGAAAGGCTGAACAATGGCACAGTCTGAGAGTCTCATACAATAATCTAAAAGCAATAAAAAGGCCTGATGTCTTTCCCTAATTTTTCTATATCTTTCGAATTACTCTTCCAAACAAAGAAGCAATATATATAGCTAGCAATCCCATCGCTTGGCGGGCCAGTAACAGAAAAGATTTCGTATCTCGAGCAATGATGGCTGCAACAATGATTCCCCTCAATTGTTGTAACATAAAAGATTCGGGCCATAGCACGTAGTCGCTCCCCAGCCAGATGCATCCCCTGTAAATGATGGTAGTGGTCCCAAAAAAACCTCGTGCAGACAAGTGTCGCTTCCTAGTGGAGGTAGTTAGAACATGTGGTAGCATGTCGCAGCTTGTTAGTCGCTCCATCCTTCCCTTTGGTAGAACTCCTGTCAAAGAGACGCTTGGTGGCATGTCTGTGGTTCATTTCTCCCTTTTTGCGATGAAAGCTTGCGCTGGGAAGACACGTGGCAACATTATTTACTATCAGAGTTGACTGTGGAGTCTGCCAAAAAGTGTATGCAGATGAAAGCTACGTGGCACGTAGACGAGGCCCGACTAAAAAGCGAAGGGAAGTAGCCTTGAAGTGCCCGCAGTGACGACATGTCGAAGCATGGCAGGAGCTAGTAGAAGAGCGAAGGAAGCAATCGCTACGAGGAGCGCCTGGTGGAAACTAACAGAGTTTATCAAAAAGAGGCCCGATTGAGAAGCGAAGGGCAACATTTCAAACATACGAGGCGCAGGCCGGTACTTAGCAAAAACAAAACCACCCGAAGGGAGCTTGAGGAATTTTATATTCACAATACATATCTTGCAAAATGGTGCAACCAATTGATAAATAACTCTTTTGTCATCCATGCATGGGGTTGAGAAATCATACATGCACCTGGTTTTCAATCAATAATGTCAGCTTTAAGTTGTTTCTTACTCTTAAACAAGTATAAACCAAGAATTCTTTTATCCAACAACATTCACACAACATAAAATAGTGATCCATTCTCAACTCTTTGGTATTATGTATGAACCACTTTTGTTGTCTTTTTTGGCGAGCATCCGCATTGCCCCATTTCTACCAACTTGAATGCTAGGCTCATCACAATTCCAAATCTAACAAGGTCTATAGATCAAAATGATACCTGGTATGAAATGTATGTGGTACCCATGTTTATGATTCACAAACTTCTCCTCTAGTTGGAAAGGGAGATTGTGGACACTAGAGTGCATTATGACTTGTAAGGTGACACTCTACCTCTTTGCCTCCTACGAGTGGAGCTTCTAGGTGGCCCTCTAGTGGTGCTTCTAGTTGGCTTGACTCCAACAAGTTTCCTCAACTAGCTTTGGTCATCTCTTTGGCCCATGATGATCAAGATAAAAAGAAAGAAGATGAGGGGTGGGACCCTCTTATGGACACTCTGGACCCTGCTAATGTATGGGGCAAGCCAGATGATAGGGACCCTCTACCTCCCCCTCTACTATTGAGTCACCACTTAGCAATTGGTTTCTATATGCTTTTTAATCTAGAATTTAGCCCATCATATCCACCCACTTTTTTTTAGTGAATACGTGTGTACTATTACCTTTTTTATAAATGATTAATGCAAACACTTATTCATAAAAAAATGTATGTGTACATATATTTATAAAAAAACATGACATATGAATCATAAACATATATCCAACATTAAAACATGCTCATTTTGCTATATGCATACATTGTTTAGAACTTAGATTTGTTGTATTTCATAGAAATATGTAACTTTTATATAAAAATATGTAATATGTGAAGTATAAAGATATAACCATCCATAAAACTTGGTCATATACTTGTATGTATGAAATGATTACAAAGATACATACATTTGAAGTTGCAACAATTGTGTTTCAAGTTGCAATAGGTGTTTGAAAGTGTGAAATCTACAATATAGAAGATATCTTGTATTTATAAGCATGATAGCCATTTAAGTATTTTATTTTGAATTTATGCGATTAAATTTTTTATCTTGACCTGTGTGGTTGCATTTAATTGGTTGATATTCAAATTAAGTGCATTTGATTTGATAATATGTGGAGAAAGTAGATGTATTTGAATTCATGGAGAGAATTCATATTAGGCATATGAAATTAATGGTAGAAGTGATATGAAATCTAAATTCAATACCATGTATCATTCTACTTTAAGAGGTGTTGTGAAAATGTTTTAATGAGGATGCATTTGAAATTAATGGTACAAGTGATTTGAAATGTGGATTTAATACCATTTATAATTATGATTTGAAAGGTGTAAGAATTTTTAAATTGAGTTGGATTTGAATTAAATGGAATGAGGTTTTTACCACTTATGAAATAAATAATACATATCATTATGAATTCAACGCTGTTTATAGTTTTATTATTACTATTATAATATTTTATAATTGATTATGACTAGCTTGAGAATTATTTTTTTAGTGATTGCAAGATTTATGTGGAGTAAATGAAGGAGTACTTAAGCATGGTGAAACATAAAGTTGTTGTAGGAGGGTTGATAAGTGGAACAATTATATTTGCAATCTTGTCATATGTATTTGCAAGTTGGACAAATGTCATGTCAAACATAGATGAAATGTAAACTCCAATTGTCCATGTCATATTAGTATTTTTAAAAAAATGTATGTATATTTGAATAAAATATAAATACCTAATGATAGTAACCTATATTTAAGATATTTAGAAAAATGAAGAGTTGTTAGCTAAACATTGATTGGATGTTTATGAAAGGAGACATTGATCGGCTCTCTCCTACACAACAAATTTCAGACCTTCTCGCCTACCAAACAAATTTAATTGTTAAACGATATTTATAAGACAAATATCATAACACTTGTTACAATTTGATATGATTATAATGGTATATATTTGCTTCCCCCGAGAGTGATTATTATCTTATAAACACGATTTCATACATGCAAATATTCTATATCACAGACCACGTTTTGCGAAAACCAGAAAAGAATGGCCTCCATCTCACCCTCTATCCATGCCTATCTGGAGACACCATCACCAGCTCCATCATCGGCAGCATTGCCATTCAAACTCCAGACTCGTCGAAGGGGTAGACTGTCCCTTAAACAGTCGCTTCCCATTTCTATATCTTCATTCAAAAGAGAGGGAGTCTCCCTCACGCCTTACAAACACAAGCAACAATACATACACAATTTCAAGGTGTCTGCGATCTTTGAACCATCGTCAGCACCAAGTTCAAGCTCTCTCGAACCAGACTATCTCGTGGTAAGCTTCCATTCTCTCTTCGCCACATCCAGTGCTCACAAAATTGGGTTTTCCTCATCCAACTCCTAATATTGTCAAATGGGCACTTTTCTTTTTCATTGAAGATATAAGTGATCAGGTGGGTGATTTTTTTCTTTGATTGAAGGATCGAATTGATCAAGTGGGTGCATTGTTCTGATTAATCAAATGTGATCGAAATGACCTGTTTGCCATTTGGGATTTTGCGCTCTATAGGTGATGGTAATGGATTCATACTTGAATGATTCGTGCTTTTTTTCCTTGGTTAACCTATGATAGAAGAAGCTGCAATGACTCTGTTTGCATTTGCCTACCAATGTTGTGAGTTCAATCTTATTGGATTAAGGAAGTGAAATTGAAATGCAAGTAAAAGAAACGAACGGATAAAAATCCAAAAAAACTCTAACTTTATGCAAGCATTGTCCTCTTCCTCCACAGAGACTATACAAAATTTGGTTTTTTCTTCATCCAAGTTCTTTATCGAATACAATTGGTTAAGTAGTTTTTTTGTTATCCTATGAATCAGATATGGGCAGTCTGTCCTATTGGCCATGTGAGATTTTGTGCTTTATAATTTTATGTAACCTATCCATGTGGTTGAGTGGTTAGTTGGGTTTTTTCTTGTTTAGATCACCTATGCTAGAATTAGTTGTAGGGATTCTTGTTTTGAAGCATTTTCCTACTTGTGGTTTTTAGTTCTAACTTAATGGAATGAGAACAGAAACTTGGACTACATACTCCCCCATTAGACTCTCTGCAAGGTTTACGTACAGAAGAATATGAGATTTTCTAAAAACTAGAAAAACAATGCCTATAACATATTGTCTGCAAGCACAGAAGAATATAATTTTTTCTTAAACCTAAAGAAAAGTGCCTATAGCAGATTGTGTGTAAGCACAGAAGAACAGGAGATACTCCATGCCATTGGTTGTCTTAGGTAGAGAAGCATAAATCCTCAAAAAAATCGCAAAAAATCCTGATTTTTAAAAAATCTTTGGCCTAAACAATTTTTTCCCCAAAAAATCCCGATTTAATCAGTCATGATTTTCAATGATGTTCAACGATTTGTAAGGGTTTAAATCATGTAAAAATTGCAGAAAAATTATGCAAACAACCCGTCGTGAAACCATAACCACTCAAAATTGCTATTTAATTGGGTTTTTTGTTGATTTTTAGCACAAAACTGAGTGTTGGCCACTGGGACATGATTCACCATCAAAGATTCACTAGATTTCACTGAGGCAAATCACAGGTAGGCAACCTTGAATGGATGTATATTTCTAATCAATGTTAAGGACATTAAAATAGAGACACGTTCTTTGATATGCTTCTACATTTTATGTTAAGGACATTAACATGGAATGGTTAAGAGATGTGTTGCCTTAGGCTCATAGTGGGAAATAGTAGACAATGTCATAAATACTAAGTAAGGCATCTATCTTATTTTTTTAACATATCTGAACCTTATAAACGTACTTTCCAAAAGTAAATATAGAAAATCATACTAAATTGAAACAAAACTCTATTGGCTTGATATCAACCTAAAAAGGTTTGTTTTCTTTGAATTCTTGTGATCCTGACTATTCAAAAGTATTTTAACATTTCAATTGTCAACAATGATACCAAGGTGGTTGTTTAGAATATCAAGGTTAGGTTGGGGCAAATTTCCTATTTAGATGCTAATGAAGTGTGTTAATTTGGAGCTTCAATTTGACACTGGCCGTCAAGTTTTAATGATCAACGGGTAGTGTAGTGACAATTGTATAATCATGTGGGAAACATAAGTATATACACAATAGTATATAGATATTGTGGAACTGGAAATAGAATGGTTCCTATCAGAGAGATAAAAATCAGCTCATAGTGCTGAAAAAAAAAAAACTGTAGCAGTATTTATATCAAAATGAAGGATTGTTTTGGTTATATTTAAATTTCCTGTATGCTATGCATGCTTAATGATTTGTTAATTGGTGGAACTCACTACTCAAATCATGCCCTACACTTGTTTGGGAACTACATTCCATTTAGGATTGTCATATACATGAAGGTTCAGAAGGCCTGCAAGAGTACAATAGCAGTGCATGAATGCTTTAGACATATATAGTGTAGCATTCCATGCATGTTAAATAGGTATCAAGCAAACTAATACATGCCTTGAGAGAAGTCATGCCCTAGTCTTGCGGGCTTATCTTAACCCCTCCCGAAGCAGGCCATATATTTTCTCTCTAATGATCCAGATAGATTGCAGCAGCAACTGTCCCATTGAAAGGGAATGTTCTCATGCTTTGATTTTCCATTGAAACTTGTACCTGTAATCTCTCAGATTCTCAATTCAAAGTCCATCAATATTTTTAACTCCATCATCCACTTATATGCAAAATCAAGGAAAATTTACTTGAATAATAATAGCTAAAATTGTGGCTCAAATAGTTTCTCTTTTCTTTTGTACTAGCAGGTCTTTATTATCGAATGGAAAAATATTTAATACTCCCTTTACTCTTTTACAAATCTGCTAAAATAGTTATCAATGGGAACATTTCAATATCATTTATGGTCTTTTGAGATTTAAGATTTTGTTTCAAAAGCATTTTCTATTACTCTGTCTTGAGGTATTTAATTCAAAACCTATTAAGTTGAACTTTGCAATTGCTTCCTTTGTCATATAATTTCCCTTTCACATTCTTCATATAGTTCTCTTTGACATTGTTCTAGAAATTGCAAGTACTGTTAAATCACAAATACGAACCAGTTGATTCCCATTTTGTAATTTATGATGTTTGCTTAGCAAAGAAAAATTGTCTTTTCAATGACTTTCTTGAGCTTGAGGATTTTGAGATCCTAGAGGCCAACTTGGATATAATGAGGTTGAATGACTTAGGAGAAGTTCTAAACCAGAGCTTCATCATTAGGACTTGCAGCCCTCTAGCATAGCTCTATTTATAGTAGCAAGAGTCATTGGCTATGTGTGATTTTTATTGAAATTTTATCAACTGTAACCATCTAGTTATTATTTATGCACTATGAAGTATGCTTTGTGCAATGCAATGTAATCAACGCTATGAACATAAACAACAAAATCCTATTTTCTACGATTCATGTGCTAAACTCTCTATTTTATTTGCTCGCTATATCTCTATGATATGGAAATGCCCTTAAATTTTTAAAAAGTAGTGTTTGTCTCTTTTTCTACAGTTTTTTACATTTTTCCTATATCCGATTTTTTCAAAAAATTTTATACTTCGTGTTTGCCGATTTTTTTCCCAAACGATTTTTGCTGCTGTGGACTCTTAGGATGTTCAGGCTACATGTGTGTTTCTGTGCTTAATGCATCTATCCTTGTCTTTTTATTTAAGTTACCTTATTGGTTATACATGTTAATGCAATGAAATTTAGTTAACGAACTGCATTGGTCTCATCATAGATTGTCTTGAAGATAGTAGAATAAGAGATTTTATTGCCGTGGGTTCTGTTAGAATGTTTTAGCTCACATTTGTGTTACCATGCTTGATGGTTATGTCTATTTCTTTGAGATTATTCCATGTTCTTAGTTAAGTGGCCTTATTAGCTATATTGGTTCATCCAATGGAGTTTCAATTGAGTGGTTGCTTTTATATGATTTCTCTTAATGATCCCCTTTGGTCTTATAGTAGATTGTCTGCATGCACAGAAGAATAAGAGATCTTTTGCCATAGGTTGTTTAGGATCTTCTAGGTCACAATTGTGTTACTATGCTTAATGCTGCTATTTATTCCTTTAATTTCAATTGCTGTTCTTTGTTAAGTGGGCTTATCGGTATACATATGAATACAATGGGAGTTTAAGTTAAGTGGGGGTGATTGTATATGATTTGTGTTAGTGAATTACATTGGCCTTATGTTTAACGTCTGCAATAAGAATTTGCAATGTGACATATATTAGCAGGTTATGCCCTATAGGTGATGATAGTTGCTAAAGATCATTATGTTCCTTGTAACAGAAGATGAGGTACAGGGTGCAAAGGAAACCTGCACTTATTAGAATGTCTGAGCTCAAACCTTGGCTGCAGAGAAATTCTTTGCTAGGCTATTTACACTGGTCTCTGAAGGCAGGCAATCCATGTTACCTGGGAATTGCACCTAATTGCCGGAGAAATTAACCCACTATTCTTGAAAGTAAAATCTCAAACAGGGTTTGCCCTAAAGTGATGGGATATTAGCTGGAAGTTCACATTATTACAGTGCCTTCTAAAAATATTTTAGAGAGCACTTCTGTTTCTCAAGTAGTGATAAAATAATGTTGACTGGGGAGGTGCTTAAGTTTCCAGTCTGCATTTGAAACTATAGTAATTAAGTCAATACAACTCTTTTGTATGAGACAGTTCCAGATTCCTCAATACAGATACACCATATGACTTGGGCTGGGTAAGAAAAGTCTGGCTAAAATTCAGCAACAATGGACTTGACCTCTCCAAATGAGATTGGCTAGATGTTGTCTGGAAGCTGACATTGTTACGGTGCTTTTTAAAAGTATAGAGGGCACATATGTTTCTCAAGTAATTATACAATAATGTGGATTGGACATGCACTTATGTTTCAATCTCAGTATGAAATCGCTATAGTTAAGTCAATACAATTTCTTCTATACTAGAGAGGACTGGACTCCACAAGCTGGGTACACCAAAATGACTCAGTCTAGGCAATTTTCCCCCAGAATGTATAAATATACCTGGCCACTCCAGACCTACAAATGAGGGCTCTATTTCTCTATTTTTTATGAAGCCAAGTCTCATGCTCAGACTTGGAGAGTCTTTGCAGTTTAATCCATTTTGCTCTTTTAGGGTTGCTTTCTGCACAGACTTTATGTATTTTGTGACTGACTTGGGGAGTCACACACTTATTTTGCCTTCTACTGGTGAAATCAATCTATTATGATTTGATGATGCAGGTTTCATTAATTGGATATTTTGTTTCCTATGTTAGAGTTGGGGTCTTATAATTATTTAGTGATATTTGGTAACTATTTCCTACTAGCTTAATGTCATAGAGCCATTATGCAATCTGACATCACAGGTACTACTCCAATAGTAGGTCGTAAATGTTTAAATTCGAAAATATAGCCCAAAATCTCCAGAGGGGCTATGCTAATTCTTTCACAATTTGCCAAGGGTAAATGCTATGTTTCCTGTTTATCTGCCAAAGATAATAGAACTATATAGTGTTGATCTTGCATGTAATTTTGCTTTATTCAAGATTGAGGTGGTTGTGGCACTGATTATGTTGTATTTGTTGGAACAGAAAAAGGTGACTGGCAAGGAGTTAAATGATCTCCTGAATTCTGACAGAACAACTCCTCTAGTGGTGGATTTCTATGCAACATGGTGTGGTCCCTGTATTTTGCTTGCACAACAGTTGGAACTGGTATATGACATTGTCTTTATATCTTTTTTGCATACAAATTCAAGTAGATTGCAGAGATTCTATTCTTTTACTGAGTGAGGGGAAGGACATGTGTCAAGCATTTAGTGTAGAACTCAATAAGTCGATGAACTTTTTTCTTTGCCAAAGGTGAAAGGAGGCTCTATATAATTTTTACAAAACATGGCAAAATCTGGCCCAAGGTCATTCTTCTTATTGCTGTTCTGGTCACAAACATTTTTTCAACATAATTACCAGACCTACTTTATGTAACAACATAACCATTGATATTTACCAAGTTCATTACAAGTCTGTAATGTCCCCTTTCAGAAAATTCCTAATTTTAGGCCTGCAAAACAATAAAAATCACTAAAAACTGATATTAGTAATAAGTTTAACAAGTATCAACTTTACGGTTATATTCAAATTAATATATAAAATATTGTAATATTGAGAGCAATACATCATAGCTAAATCATCGTAATATTTAGATCTATAGTTCATAACATTGTCAATATTTGAATTCAAAATATCTTAACACCATTAATGATTATTCCAAGGCATATTCTTATAGCCAATTATATTAGGAATTCACTTGAAATGTTTGCAAACCGCAATCTCAAAATGGTTGTCCTTGTATTGCGAGTGCATGGGTGGATCCTCGTCTATCCATCTCAGGGTGGCGTACTTGAGAAGACCCTCAAGCCCAAGGGCACTCATTTGCCTCCTAGTCCACAAACATGGCAAGATCTCAAGTCCACTCCATCCCTCAGTCCACCTTGGAGGCGCTCCATCCTCCTTGATCAAGCCCGGGAGCACTCATTCACCTCCCAGCCCACGAGCGCTCCATCAAATTGACTGATAGATTTATTCCCCATTGATGATTTCCCTACAAGGAAATGATCTCCCTTTTATATCTTATTATTGAGGGAGTCGCAACCTTTCACATTAGGAGTCACATCCTTTCTCACTACTCTTGAGAACATAATTTAATTTATTTGCAAAGTCACATAAGGTTCTATTCTCAATTGAAGTATTGAATGATGTTATGGATGTCTTTCTCAAATGAAATGCTCTCCCTTTTATATCTCAAGTTTGAGGGAGTCACACCTCTTCACCTCTATTGCCTTTTCAATAGTTACACCTCTTCATCGCTGCATTTGGAGAATAATAATTTAACTTTAAATAAGTTAATTTGTCAGTGCTGCTGTCTATTACTTGTAATCAGTCCTAATAATTTCTCCCCATTCCCTTTCCTTCTAGATCTAACTTCTTTATATACGTTATCTTGCTCAAGGGACACAACCTTTCATATGCTGGTTGACCATTCTTAACAAATTAATCTTTATTTAATGCCAGTTTGGTGTAATATTAATTATCTTCATTGATTTCTTTTGAAACATAGGCAGTAGACATTTAGGAATTAAACGGGACATTACAAAGTCTGCTATTCATTTTCATATTGAATTCATGCTACAGAATTATGTTCTTCCAGGTCGACTTCCCTTCTGCCCATATTTCCTCTTACATAGGATTGCAATGGTTCCAATATCCCCCTTCAATGCCTCTGAGGCCAATTCCCTCATTGGCTGCTTGGTCTGCAGTTTTATTCTTTTCCATGTACATGTGCTTAATATTAGTTTCTGTCAAGGTATTGAAGAGATCAAATCCTTTCTTCCAACTTAATATTAGTTTGGTGTAATATTAATTATCTTCATTGATTTCTTTTGAAACATAGGCAGTAGACATTTAGGAATTAAACGGGACATTACAAAGTCTGCTATTCATTTTCATATTGAATTCATGCTACAGAATTATGTTCTTCCAGGTCGACTTCCCTGCTGCCCATATTTCCTCTTACATAGGATTGCAATGCTTCCAATATCCCCCTTCAATGCCTCTGAGGCCAATTCCCTCATTGGCTGCTTGGTCTGCAGTTTTATTCTTTTCCATGTACATGTGCTTAATATTAGTTTCTGTCAAGGTATTGAAGAGATCAAATCCTTTCTTCCAACTTGCCTTATAGGTGCCAAGCCTAAATTTTCTTATTTCTGTTTCTCCGCAATGAAATTTAGCTAGAATCCCCATTGCATACATTAAGATCTAATGGCTAGCACGTAATAAGTCCTGCACACCAGCATATCATCACAGATAGCTACCCCGAGGCACGGGAGAGTCCTATAACCCTTGAACAGACCTACACACTGTCAATCTAACTCTAACAAGGCATTCATGATAACACATGCATAAGATAATAAAACATCACAAATGAAAATCAGCAGATCTTTGCCATATTTTTATAGATGAAGATATGAGGGTTCAATTTAAGGAGCTCTCTCCCATCTAAACAAAGAGAAACATAAAGACTAAATAGCATGAACTATCAACACGTAACTGTCATGTCCCTAACCCCTTGAGGCTGACTTGCAGCAAACAAAAAGTGTTTTTAAACATTAACAAATAATAATACATATATAATTATTAATAATTTAATATTAATTCAAAAAATAATATTATTTCTTATTTGTGCTGGCCCGAACTCCTTATTTTGGGTGCCAATTTTAAATCAAACAGGTATAAATATGTTTCTGCTGGCTGGGCGAAGTATTTTGGAAAATAGTATGAAATTTGAGAGTTATCTCAGGTGGTGCTAGCTGGACGCCAACCTAGCTGCATCTCCAAGGTCGGGACGAAAACCCTGATTCTGGTTTCCTATTGCTTTCCTTTGTTTACTCTCCGTTTGATCTGGGATTTGTCATTTTCATTCAGGAAAAATCGCTGCAAGCTTGAGGCACCATTAGGAGGTTAAATAATTTCTTGCCCAACCTAGCCGCAGGCCCTTAAGGGGCTTGTTGGGCATGCTGATCAGCTGTTCCTTAGCCCATATCTGTTCGGCATCACTTGAGCCTGGAGGAGTTGGTTGATAATCAGGCTGCCAGAACATCCAAACCATCTTTCAGGGAGCTGTCATTCCATCCACAGCCCAGGCAACACTTGCTGCAGACTTAGAATCATCCCCATACCTTGGCCTGGGGCAGATTACTGCGTGAAACATTCAGCAGGGGTAAAAAACAGGCTATTCATGCCCAGATCAGCAGCCACCTAGCACAAACAGCGCCAACCCTAACTATAGACTAGGCATGTGCTACTGTGCTACTGGGATTTGAGTCTAATAGGTTATTGGGAGCTGCCACAACCAGATCGCTAGTATCAAACCCTGCGACTAGTCCATTGGCACTTATACCACATGCCAACTTGTTGACACTATCATGATTGGTCATCTTGTAGGCTACGCCTTGCTGTTATGAATTCATCCCTTCATGTGGTCAGCTTCCTCTGAAAATTTTCATGAATTATATGATCTGTTTCAACATTAATTTCCAGCTGTTATTCCAATTGCAATCTATATTATTATGTTGATTATTTGTAACCTGAAAGGCTTGATTATAGATCTGCATGTTAATTGCTGAATTAAGTCTGCCTGAGATTCCTATTTAAAATTAAGTTTCTTTCTGAGGCTGTGAGTTACTGGGTGATGTTGTGTGTCGAGTTATTGCTATGTTATGAGAATCCACTTGAAATCTTAGCTTGAAATTGGTTGACCATTAAAAAAATAACCCTAGGGGTTATTTCATGACATAGAAAACTTCATTAATTAACCTTTTTTATTATAGGATCAAATAGCCATATGACCAGAACTAATCAGTTTCAAAGATTTCCTTTGATTTTGAACTTCTGTGCTAACTTTTGCTGCCACCTCCTCTTTGCCTTCCAAAGAAGTAGGCCAAGGGGAAAGGGACTGATTAATGGAGTCAAAAATGGAATCAGGAATGAATTTCCCTACACTCCACTCTTCTGCTCAAGTTAAAATATCTGTCCATACTAATTTTTGAATGCTATATTGGGTGGGAATTTTTCGCTGCATCTGATTTTTAGCTCTATCTTGCTCTTTTTTGCAGCTGACAATTGTTTTTTAATCTTATTCTTTCTCAATTTCTCCAGACCAGATGTCTCTTTCCCTTTTTCGGCTTGCTGCAATTTTAAAGCCACATTCTCCTTGGGAGAGAAGGTGTGTACTAGATCAACACATCTATGAGGAGAAGAGGGGAGCAGGGGTGTTATACCTATTGGGGATGCTTGAGTTGTCAGCTCTGCAGCATATTTTGGAGAAGATGCTTCTGCTGTGCCATTATTAACTCTTAACTCCCACTGCCACTGAACTCTTAACCAATAAGTGTGAATATAATGCTCCTTTCACCCTGTCACCAGGTTTGATTTTAGATTCCTCCCCACTGTACACACTGATGCTAGGTGACCTATTTGAAAGCATTTTCTATAGCGAAAGGGAATATTTTCATGGTCCAAGATTTGTTTTCATATCCTCTCCCCTACCTACAACTATATCTCTCCTGGTAGCCCTTTGGCTATGTTAATCTCTACCTGGATTCTAGTAGAGGTGAAGTGTACCAACCCATATTTTTCAGGGTCTAAAGCTATGAACCTTCCTAATTTCCTATTCCTTGAAAGCATGCATCTACCCAATATTGTAAAGGAAGATTAGGTAGGCATACCCACACTGGCATTACTTTTTTATAAGAGGGGTAAACACTTTTAACTCGGAGCTATGAACTAGTGAGGTCACAAGCGGGGGACCTCATCCCCAACATAAACCTTTTCACACATCGCCCCATTGCAAATGGGGACCCCCTGTTTTCGCTTTTTGCCTCGGTGTTGCAACTGCTTATCACTTGTCTTTTTACAATGAGGTCATCATTTTGAGGGTTCCAAGTCAGTCTTTTTGCAAGTCATCTGAGCCAAGTCAAGAATCCATGCTTGAATCAATGCATAAACGTCATGGAAGTACTCAGAAGGCTCGGGAGACGAAGATCGCTTGTGCTTTCGGCCAATTCTAACACTTCCTATTTTTTAGGGAATCTGCTTTTTTGCTTTTTCGTTTTTTCATTTTTGGCATTTTTGGACCAAACGGGGTTCCCTATTTTTTAGGGATTTTGCTTTTTCTATTTTTAGAAGTTTCTATATTTGGATAGGTCTCGAATTTCAAAAATCCACTCAGAAGTTCGAAAAAAATCGAAAAATCACTCAAAAAATCAAAGAGAAAATTGAAAAATCATTGAAAAATCTGGAAAAGCAAGCAAAAAGCATGAAAAATCAGTAAAAAGCGTGAGAAAATCAGACTGAAAAACATTAAATTCTGGAAAAATCATTCAAAACCAGTCAGATCTGAAGCATAAAATCACAGAAAATTAACTCAAAAAGATGGAATTCATGAGAAATCTGGTTAAGTCTGAAGAAATTCGCCAGCCATGAAGGAGGTCCTTGAAATGTGGGACGGAAAGAAGGAAGGAATGTCTGGAAGTCTTCAAAGTCCGTCCAGCACTCAGGAAGGAATGTCCAAGACTATCTAAAGTCCGCCTTGCAATGTCTTTGCCTCCTCCAAAGTCCGCCAGCCTCAAGAAGGGAGTGTCAAAGGTTCTTCAAAGTCCGCCATGCTTGTCCAAAGAGTCTCCAAAGTCCGCCATACACTTGAAGGGAAGTGGCAAGAAGTTAAGGAAGTCCGCCATGCTTGTCCAAGGTGCTAAGGAAGTCCGCCTAGGCACATGGGAGGGGAAAAAATAAAAAATTTCACTAAGTATTGGTGCCTAGTAAGGAAAATTTCGAAAATTTTGCTTAAGTGTAAGAGCCTAAAAGGGTGGAGAATCGAAATTTTGGCTAAATGTTATGACATTTCCAAGAGATAAAGTGTTAAGGCAAGTGCTAAAAGGTTTGGAAGTCCGCCATGTTCAAAGAGATGATGTCCAAGACCATAGAAAGTCCGCCCTCACCTTGTCCAAGCACTTGGAAAGTCCGCCATGGTCTATGAAAGGGAAAATTTACAATTTTTTCTAAGTGTTTGGTGCCTAGTCAAGAGAAATTCGAAAATTTGCCTAAGTATAGAGGCCAAAGGATGAAAAATTAAGATTTTTGGCTAAGTGTTATGGCGTTTTCAAGAGGAAAAGTGTTAAAATTTGAAAGGAGAGTGCTAATGAAAATTCGCAATGGCATGTGGAAAGTGGAAAAGACTTTGGGAAGTCCGCCTAGGCCAAGGCAAAGGAAAAAAATGAAGTGTGCCTAGCATAAAATGGAAGAGAAATTTAAAAATCGCCTAAGTATGGATGTCTGGAGAAAATGTTATAAATTTGACAAATTTGGCCAGAGAAAAATGCACAAGGCAAAGAGAAAGGAAAGATCGCCCTTGGCTAGAAGGGATAAAATTTGTCAAGCGTCAAGGAAATTCGCCTAAGAAAGACATCCAGACAAAGACTTTGCCTAGAGAAATTCGTCTGAGTGAGAAAAAAATTGACTTTGGCAGAAGAAAATGTGCCCGGTGCAATTAAAAGTTCGCCATGGCAGGGAAAAATGAGGATCTAGCATAACATTTGTTGACGAAATGGCTAGAATTTTAACTTGGCTAGACGAAAATTGGAATAAATTTGGAAAATAATTTTTAGCCAAGAAAAAAAAAGGAGAAAGATCGAAATAGCCATGGGTCCAGCACGAACAGGTTGGAAATAAATTAAAATATTTTAATATTTTAATAATTTATTTCCAAATACTTAAAAATATGAAATGCCTTGGACAAAATAATGGATGGAAAGGCAAGCTTCAAGTCCGCCCAAGGTAAAGATGTCCAGCATGAAGCAAAGTCTGCCCAAGAATGGATGTCCAAGACAAGTGCAAAGTCCACTTGGAGAAGTGTCGAAAGACAGTCCAAAATCCGCCCTCAATCATGGTGGAAAGTATTCTAAGGCATGAAGTGCCTAGAAGGGAGATGAAAAATAGCAAGCTTAGTGGAAAGTCTGACCTATCTCTTGGCAAGAAATCTCTAAGTCCGCCTTACCTTGGGAAGATAAATGGAAAGAATTTCTCAAAGTCCGCCATGCACTTGTCCCAGGCTTGATGAAGTCCGCCCAGCCAAGGAAACTCAAAGAATTGGCTAAGTAAAAATTCAAAAATTTGGAAAGGCACTAGTGAAGTCCGACCTTGCTCAATGGGTGGACGGCACAAGAAAGTCTGACTTTGCCCAAGCACATCATGTCCAAACCTTTACAAAGTCCGACTTTGCTTGGAGAAGGCATGTCCAGACATCCATAAGATCCGCCAAGTACAATGGCAAACATGATGCAAAGTTCGACCTAGACCAAGAAAGGAAATGTCAAAGTGTTGAGAAAGTTCGCCCCAGTGTAAGAGAAAAGATGGTAAGCACTAGAGAAAGTTCGACTTCTCCCCAGAGATGTTTGTCCAAAGTGGCTTGAAGTCCGACTTAGGCCGAGAGAGAAAACGTCCAAGATTATGTGAAGTCCGCCCAAGGAGAGGATGAGAAAATTGGCTGAAACTCAGAAAATTGGCTAAGTGTTGATACCTTGGGGAGAAGAATTCACTAAGTGTTGGACAAAAAACAGGAAGGATGAAGAGGAAAATAAAGAGGAAGTGAATAGAATCCTTGTCCAAGGGTGGAATTTGTCCTACATAGCACAAGCCAAATTCAAAATTGAAGAAAAATCCGCAGGCAAAGTTCATCCAAAACCTGGGCTAAATGTTGAATGGTCCACATGAAGGTGTTACAAAGTAGCCAAAATTTGGCTAAGTCTGGGAAATACTTCACAGAGGAAATTCCAATTTCCTCCATCATGGCGAAAGCATAGGGGCATTCTTCTCCAAATTCAAGACACTTGAAAGAATATCAAGACATCTTGGAAGGATTTCATCTCCTGAAGAATTAAAGACAAGCTTCCAATCAGAATCAGATGGTGACAATAAGAGTGTCCCAAACAGATTTCCATACTTAGACAATTTCTCGACACAAATTGGAGAATTCAAAGAGGAAATCCAAAGTAATAACATCAACCCAGTTCAAGCAGGAGGAAGTTCAAAGCAACCAACTTCGAGTCCAGACACCTGCTCCAAGGGGAGACTTCCAGACCTCAAAGATTCTAGTACAGGCAAGAAGAAGAAATCAAAGTCTCAAAAGGAATCCAAGATCAAAGCTAGGAAGGAACAAGCACAACGGACAGAATCATCGGCAGGGAAAATATTCTAAGGCAAGCGCGTGGAAGAAAAACGAAGCAACCAAGGAGGGCATCCAGCACGCTGAGGTGGCGCCTTGTCATCTTCCAACCAATCAAATTGTTCTGAATCAACATGCAACAACTTTCTATTTTATTGTTGATTTATATTTAGCAAAAAGGACAAGTGTCCTCGAATGTAATTTTCTCATTGGTCGAAAGTGACAAACCCTAATTAGGGTTTTATATTTTAATCTCGGCCGTTGATCCGAAATCAATCTTGGCTATTGAATTGTAATTGGGGAGCCTATAAATTGAGCTCGCCCCCTCATTTGTAAGGTGTGGAGACAGTATATGAGATTGTTGCATTGAGACTATTTCGAATAATAAAAGCTCTTATGCATGATTTGCTTTGAATAACTTTTATTGTCAAATAGTAATCGAGGTTGCATATCTTCTTCCGCCATAGATTAAAGTTAGCACTAAGTTAAATAGAATTTGCTTTTGAAAGTTGGTTAAGTGAATGAGAGATTGATCGTATCGATTCAATGGTGAAGTGTTGCTCATACTTTCTTCGAATGGATGATTTGCATTCGATGCGTAAAGTTAGCCTGAGCTTATAATTGTGGAAGCTTAACTTCAGCCTCATTCGAGGTTTGAAAATTATTATCACACCCCTTGAAGATTGCACCCATTTTGCGTATGTTGTCCTGTAGGAGGCGAAACAAAGTGCGGTTATTTCCTTTTGCCTAAATCTTTACTGTCTCTCAAATTCCTAGGCATAGAATAGATTCTCTGAACCCTTATCCTTTTGCCATTTTTTTTTGAGATCCAAATTGAAGTCCTAATTGAGAAGCCTTTAATGATAAAATCTGCCTAAGTCCTAAACTTGTGAAAAGTTCTTTAAACGTAAGTCCCCTTGTTTATTACCAGCAAATCACAACGCCCATTGAGCTTATCCACACGTCAAGACCTGACTAAAGAAACCTTGGAATCGCCAATATGATTTTCTTGCAATCTTAGCATACGCAGTGGTTTTTCAAGAGAGGATAGAGTGTCTTTGGACATTTTATTCTGTGTGTTCAGTGGATGATAAAACGTACACCAACACTACCCAATATTGTAAAGGAAGATTAGGTAGGCATACCCACACTGGCATTACTTTTTTATAAGAGGGGTAAACGCTTTTAACTCGGAGCTATGAACTGGTGAGGTCACAAGCGGGGGACCTCATCCCCAACATAAACACTCAACAATTACACCCCAATGGGGTTTGAACCTTGATGGCAAAAACAACAACACAACAACTTAACCATCACACCATGCCACAATTGGCATCCACACCGGCATTACTGAGAAAGATTTTATCATGGGATTAAATTCAGGAAACAAAAGTTTTATCAGCAATACATGCTTTTTCAGTGCCAAGGTTCTTTTGCAAGAATGAAACCTCTATCTTCTTCAGATTCACGTAACAGAATGAAAAAAAATTGAGCACAGGGGAAAATCTCCACAGTTTTCTGTATGTGCATGCATTCATGCAAAAGACCAAAACTAGGTTAGAGAGAATTAAACTTACATATCATGGCATGTTTCCCAAGTTTCACCTCCTCATAGAGGACCTCCTTACCTGGCAACAGGATAGGAGGCGTGTCTATACAAGGGACAGTTTGTGCACCACTCAATGTCATGTCTTGAGCAATAATATATTGCTTCCCTCCTACATTATCTCCTATTTTGTTCTGCATATCTAGTTTTGTTTTCACCTTGCTATCAAGAAGCAATCCTTGTTCCCTTGCTAAAGATTTGGGCAAAAATGACACTTCCTTGGAAGACATATCAAGAGCCATTGGCCCTTTTAGTTTTGAACCCTCTACGGAGGGACCCAGCATTGGCATATCTCCATTAAAAATTGTTTTTCAATTCTTCAATGTGTAAACAGAAGTGACATTGGCTGCCATCGATGCCTAAATCTCAGCTGCATCAGCCTTGTCTACTTTAGGGTTAGACATTTTCTGATCGGGATTCTTCACTCAAAAAAGAGCGCTCCTTTCTGCTACTTGCTACTAAGCTAGGTTTGTCACGTGATGTTATTTATGACTAGATCTTTGCTATATTAATTTTTTTGCTAACAAAGTATTACAAATGATGGGATTATATAGACATTTTCCTCATATCCAACTCAAACTGTATTTGTTTTGCTTTAAACCTAACCTAGCATTCTTCTATCTTTAGAATTCATGCATGAGCTCATAGGCCCAAAATTCCATTGCCTATCCTAAAAGATAGTTGCACAACCTTATCTTTTGCAATCCATATTTACATCTGCCCAAACTATCAAATTTTAGAAATTCTATCATCCTCTTATGTGCTTTCATCTATTTTTGGTGCGACTAGTTACAAACTAGTTATATTTGGTGCACAATACAAACTGTTACAAAACTGGCACCATCATTCTTCTGGCACAATCTCATGTTTTGTCTTCAGCATAGTTTGCAAACTCAGACTCAGAGAGTACTTGGCAAGCCAAAAAAAATTGACTTGGAGAGCACTCGGCACCTTAAAAAGCACTTAAATATTTGAAAAAAACATAATTTTTTGAAAAATATAATCTTTATGCAAAGTATAGCTACAAAATGAATCAAATGAGTTTGGTGGGGGTTTGGGGGAAACACTCCCAGCTGGGTACAGGGGTTTGGGGGCTGTGGGGGTTTGGGCACAACGCCCCCAGTGGGGTCCTGGGGCAGTGACCCTGGCGCGCTTCCTATCGTGATACAGGGTGGGGTTGAGGGGCAGCACCCCTGCCACCAAGACAAAATTAAGGCTTTTGAAACCACACAAAACTTCATCCTGCACACCATTTTTGTCCTCCCAGATTGTGTTTCATAGGGCATGAAATCGTGTCCCAAATGGATCCAAATTGCTCCAAAAATGCGTCGAAATCGCGCAAAAAAAGACATGTCAAAAGCGCATTTCAGTGTGGCAAGTTGTTAAGGGGTTTTTGGCAAGTTGTCGCAGGGTACTCGGCGAGTTTTATCAGAATAATTGGCAAGTTTTTGGACAGGCCGAGTCGCGAGTTAAAGTGCGAGTTGCTCATGTAGGCAAGAAACCCGTGACCTTGTGAGTACTCCCCGGGTTTGTAATCTATGGTCCTCAAAACAGCGAAATTGTAGACAAAAACAAAACAGTACAAAACAAAAAATAACTCTCTTTAGAGAGTAGACTGGAAACTTCAGGGGCAGGGGTTTCAAATCTACGCATCCATAATCTGCTGCCACGGCTTGCATGCACCTGTCACTTTCTCCTAGAGAATCCGTACAACTTCTGCAATCTGCTCAAGGACATCCTCCTCAGGCTGAAGCTTGCCAAGCTGGCACTTAAGCTCAGCAAAAATTGGATGGGATGTTCTGTGCTTCCTTGACTGTACTTTTAATTGTGGCAGGCAGCAAGGGAGGAATTTTCTTCAACCGTGTTGTATTGTGGGTACGACTCTCTTTGATTTGAATCATTTACATTTGAGCCTGTGCCTCTATGCTCTTGATCTCTCCATCTATGAGATCCTTCTCTGTCAAATTTGCTTGTAGCTTGCTTATTTGGCTTCTTGGCAAGCCATGCATCTATACACAAATGCCATTGTGTGGTGCCAGTTTGAATCTTGTGCCTGCTTGATAACCCCATTGAAGTTGGTGTGCATTTCTCCAATGATTGTGAGTTGTGTTGCCACTGATGTTCCTCGTCCTTCCATCCTAGTCCATTTCTTTTTCAAAACTTGGGCTTCCTTGGCTTTTGCTGCCTGCTTTGCTTCCTCTTTGGCCTTATGCGGAAGCTTTTCCTGCTCCAGTTGTACAGCCAAGGCGTCCAATGATATTGAGAGTGTCTCCTTTCTCTCCTCTGACTGGTTTCTCCTCTTTCTGTTCTTCTCCACAATGATATTGGAGTGGTGATCTATGTCAATGTGGTCCAGGACCATAACTGTTCTGAGTCCCATTATGAGTGCCTTGTCTGCTTGATTACTAGTTGCTTTTCTAACATGTTAATTAAAAACAAATACCACTTTTCCTTTCTCTTTCCGACAGATACCTCCCTCACATCCCAGGTTGCTCCTACCTACCCTATCAAAGTTTGAGCATGTATGTTCCTTCCAGTGGGGTTTTTTGTTTAATATCCCTTCTGTCAGATTTTTATCTCTTTTAATTCCTGTCCTTGGGGTTGTAGATGGTAACCGATTTGTTGAGCTACCTTCTTGCTTCTGATTACTTCTTACTAAATCTTATTATTTGTTAATATCCAGACTACCATGGTCATTAGGGTTCTTAAAATGTCTTGATGCTGTATTTTTGTTCTGTCAAACTGGTTCCCCTTTTTAGAAGAATGATTTCCTTCATGGAAGCAAGAGGCCATTGTTCCCCACTTAGTTCAATCAGTTTCTATCACATCAATTGTGAGAAGGGGCAGGTGGCCAACAGATGGCCTACTCTTCTTCCTGTTGATTGTCAAGACAGATGATTGAAGTTCATGGAGAATCCCCCCTTCTCAATTTGTTTTGTGTAAGGATTGTTCTGCTTGCAGCTAGCCAGCTTAACACGACGACCTTGGGTAGACGTTGTCATCTCTAGTCAATGCCCAAATGGTTTCCTTGTGACCAAGTTCAACTAGAGTCCTTGCCAAACAAGGGAGTCCTTGCCAATCATGGGAGGGGACCTAGTTGTACTTAGGATGGCATGGATACTTTTCTGATGCTCTTCAAGAATAATGTCTTCAAAAGTGATTTGTTTCTAAGTAGTTCTAGAGTGTAGATCTGTGTTTCCCTTTCAATGAGATAGTGCTTGACCTTTGTCTCTTTCTTTGTCTCATGTAAAGGTAAAGGCCTCTTTGGATATCCGAGTATGTTAAAGGCCCATTTGGTAACCAGGTATTCTCCTCGAATCTTACTGAATTTCTTGTTCTCATAGTGTATCTCTGGTGGCTACACATGATCTCCCTATCTCAAGATAAATTTCCAAATGACTAAGCCCTTGGGACTTTTTTCAACAGTGAAAAATCTACGGGGGCCATCCAAATACTTTTGCCTGATGACTTTGCTTTATAATCTGCATATGTCTTATATTCACCAGATTGCTTTGGCCCTCATCGTCCATTGATTTTTAGTGGTAAAATGAATCAGGTCATGGATGAGAACAATGATATTGAGGAAATGTTGCATGAATTTGGAAATGATATTGTAGGAAACATTGCATACTGAGATTAGGCTGTAGGACTATGTATTATGCCTTTTTGTAATAAGTGCAAGGATTGTGGTATTAAGGTGCTTCAGGAAATCTTTAGATTGTCATGCTTACTCCACTGCTACCAATGCATCTTTGAATTCTGATTGAAGCTTTGCTGAGAAACAATCTGGACCATGGATCTTGGCCCCTTTCATGGAGAAGATCATTCCTAAGAAATAGAGGCCATAAGGACATTATTTTGTCTTTTATAGAAAACTTAGGGAATGCCGGCATAAATTTTATCTAGTTCATATTCTCTATTAAGACTAGATTCCAAGGGAAGGCTTCTGAAGAAATAAATTGATTTTGTTTTCTTCCCTCCCCAGGACAGGTGGTTCTTCTTCCATCTGAGTTTTCTAGGAATTTGATCCTATTATTGTTTGTATAGGCAATGACCATCTTGTGAAAGAATTTTTAGTTTTTATCTCCAAATTTCAGCCAGATGATCCTTGATTTTTGCTTCCAATCTACTTCTTTGGCAATTAGGATTTTTCACTCCCAATGACCTGTTTGGCCTGGGTTTTTAGTTAGGCTATCAGTTTGTCAGGTGTGTTGTAAATATATAGTTTTCAGTCCAGTGTTCCATGGGGACGCTTCCCCCCCAAAAATACCCGTGTTTCCTAGACGGGGAAGTCTTAGAGACTTGGGGACTTGGGGGGGATGTCCCCCCACCAGCTCACCACCACTGCCACAATCCCACCACCAGTGTCGTTGTCTCCAAGACGTTGCCAGGACTTCGAGGACGCTGGGGTGTCCTCAAGACGTCTAGGGGACTCCTAGTTGTCTCCAAGATGTATAATTCTTATACTTATACATCTTTTTATAACTATTTTTTCAAGTACTGTATGTATTTCAGCACCCTGCCGCCCTCCTGCCGCCGACCCCCCACCTTCTCCCCGCCGCCCCCAAATTTAGATCCCCTGTCTTTGCGTCCTCCAAACACGTCCCCTACTGTCCCCCTGTCCCCGTCCCCGAAACCCCATGGAACACTGGTTTTCACACTAGTTATGTTTGATCAAGAAATGTAGATTTTTTTTGATGGGCTGTGACGATTTGGTTCATTAGGTAATATAAAAAATACCTTACCTTGATTTATGCCTTACTTTTCTTTTCCTGACTTATGCTTTCATTGTTTTTTAATGGTTAAAATTTTTATATTAGGAAAGGATAAACTTCCATAAAATATACATCATTGATACAGTCCAAATATGTGCCATAAGGGATGAAGAGCAGTATCTCAAAACAATCTTAACTATTGACAGATGTTCTTATTAAATTGAAGAATAAACATCCCATTACTTTATTTAGTAACTGGGTGTACAAATAATTGGACTTCTTTGACTAAGAGCCAAGGACTGAGGGTTATCCATTTTGCCAATTTCTCTTGGTACTTGAACCTGGCCTTATCCATTATGGTGTCAGGCTGCATTCAGCAAGATTGATCCCAGGTGGGCTCATTGTAGGCCAAGAAACTTCACTAGTAGGTCAATGACCATTTGACATTGTTAACAGATTTGACTTAAACCATATAAAAAATTACAATGTTAAGGCATTTAATACTACCCATAAAAAATTATTTGTAACTTAATTGCACAAGGGTTTCCACGTAATGATGAAAATTTAACGCAGAATGAGATCAGTTTTTCATTTGGTAAAAGCTATATGTATCATGCTTCTCATTTTTTAAAATTTTTTAGAGTCATCAGCATTGAGAGCATAAAAGGAAGTCATCTTAAAGTTAGTTTCCAACAAAAAGTGTCATTTCTTATAATCAGCATCATCCGATCCTCAAAATACTTAATCACTATCTTGGCACATTCTGGAATGTAGCGGTTTCTTCTATAGTAACATCCTCAGCCATCATAATAGGTTTTTTCTCCACTTGGAATGTGCATGTGACAAATTTGAACCGTAATTACTTTTCTAGACGATGGAGCTTTACTCTGCTACCTTTATTGTCTCAAATCCTCTGGAAGAGTAAAGCTCTTATCCCCTGTAAGTCCTTGGGAATTTTGAATTCTTTGGATATGCATCAGTAGGCATTGAACGATATTTCCAATCTGCTTTTAAATTCCTAAATGGTAGTCTTGACTCGAAAATCATATTCAGTTCTCCTCATTGAGAATTATTTGAAATCTGTTAAATGAATGGAAATGTAATAGAATAAGTTGGTCTTGGATGGAAATTGTTCTAATCAAATATTGCTGGTAGGAGCTCTGGAGAAATGAGAAAAGCATGAGGATTTCAATTAACCAATGGCTAAAGGCAATATTTGAAGCAATTTGAATTTTCCACCTGTGTTACAAAGTCACCTCGTTCCCTCTACTATAAATGGCAAATAAACTGCTATGGTACATAGTTTATTTAATTGGGGTTTATGACTTAAAGCATTCCTACAGATACGTCAAGTCTGTTCATAACCTATACTTAAATAGTTCATCTTATGTGACATTTAGACTAAATATTAAATACAATTGAAAACACCACATGCCAATGGGAGATCACATGATGTAAGTTGATGACAAGGCTGCAATCTGAAAGATCATGAAGGATTATGTTCATAACAGATATACAGTATAAAATTAACATGATCAGTATCATTTGAGTCAGCAATTCAATTTATGTAAAGTTTATACCAATTAGAAACCTTTTCAAGTGGCCATTGGTCTACTGGTGAATATTATTCGTTCAAAAAGAGCTTACCAAAGATTGATTCTTGCTGAGTGCAAAGGCCTGACACTATAAGGGATCAGGCTGGATTTGAGTACCACATGATTTTGGCAGAATGGATATCCATCAGTTCTTGGCACTAAGCTCAAGGAGGACGGTGATTTGTGCATCTAATAACAACAGGTGCAACAAATGTTCGGGATGTTTACCCTCTCCCTGCCAATAAAAGCCAGCTTTACCATTATTTGCAGTTGAGGTATTTCAATGCTAATGCATAACCCCATATGGATAGAGATTTATTGGTTTCCTTTTAATTTTAATGCTTGTTTTCTTTATAATGGGTACGTATTTTGGTTCCATAAATAATGTGCATGTGTTTCTATAAATCATTATTTGGTTGTTCCATAGATTGAAGCTAGTTCAACAGTTGGGGAGGACATAAATTGGAAAAAATTGAATTGGTTTACATGGGATACTTTGTAATTAAATATTTAGTAAGAATCTTACATATTCTGAATATAATAGGACTTAGTATTCTTACAGATAGACAGCAAATAACTCTCTGATTTTCTTTTTCTCCCAACTGTGAGATGTGTAAGCAAATTCACCAGCAAGCACCTGTATTCCTTTGATATTTAGGGAGTCTTCTCAATTGTCGAAGATCTGTTGCGAAGGATTTAACAGATTGTGTTTCTTGTGCCTTTTTTGAAGCCAGAACTTTATCATCATCTTTACTTCTACTTATGGTCAAGTTTACTTATCATTCTTTTTATTTTCTGCAGCTTGCAGTGGAATATGGTGATTCAGTGACAATTGTCAAGATAGACACTGATGAAGAATATGAACTTGCAAGTCAATTGCAGGTAATTTTGTGTTTTTTTATATGGCAGGCAGATATACATTTGTCTATAATCTTCTATATCTTGCAAGTTAGAATCACGCAAGTTAGAATCACTTAGAAATGATTTTTTTTTCAAATGCAGTTATTTGTTTAACTTTTTCCTCAACTGTGGTTTTCAGATCCGTGGTCTTCCCACTGTGATCTTTATCAGCCCAGATCGTAAGAAAGATGCAGTTCGAATTGAAGGCCTGCTTCCTAATGAAACAATGAAAAATATAATTGACAGTGAATTGTGAACATAATAATGCTCAAGTCCAATACTTTATTTAGATACAATGTACATTGTGAGCATACTATACTTTTCTTTTTCATCCACATTATTTCTGATGTTGTTTACAGAAAGTGGATATAAGTCTACCAGCTCAGGTCCCATCTCCATGAAAGCATTTAAACATATGGATTCCTTTGGTTAGTGTATTTAGATTTTGTTTTATACAATTTTATGTAAAAGGTTCATTTTTCGCCTGGAGTTTGGAAACAAAAGTTACACAGGATCCTCTTATTTTTGGCCTAGAGTTTTGGAGTTTTAACCTCCTGTTTGCTTGAGCATTACAATATGTCATATTTGTTTAACAGCATTCCGTAGATCCTGGGATGCTTCTTAATTTAGAGAACTGTCATATCAAGAAGGTTGCTAGGTGCATCCAGGAAGACTTCACGAAAGAGGTTTATCAAATATTACAATTACATTAGTTGGTTGACTTTTCTTTTGTTGGAAAACTGAGAGTTGTATTACATTAGTAAATAACGTATATAGAAAACAGGGCATAATAGGACCATCTTTTCCTATCCAATTTGGAAGAGAGCATATATCATAGTAACGAGACTCGCCATGACTCGCCATGACTCGGCGAGTCCCGGGCCGAGCCAGCCTGGCCGAGTCTGGGGAGCTCGGACTCGGACACGCCGAGTCCAGAGCCGGACTCGCCGGACTCGCCGGACTCGCCAGAGACTCGCCCAGACTCGGAGAGTCCCGACCCTGTGACCCGGCCGCGGCAGCAAGAAGTTAAAACACTAAAAAAACATAAAACTAAAAGTTAAAGTTAGTTTTTTTTTTGTTCTATATGTTCTCTCCAACCCTAAAAGCAACTTCATTTCACTCTTTTGGCAAAATAGGAGGAGAAGAGAGAGTTGTGAAGAAAAATAGGAGGAGAAGAGAGGGCAACCAGCAAATTGTTTAAAACAAAAGCAAGGTCATATATCATTTGGGAAGCTTCATACTGCTAAGGAGGTGCATTGAAAGTTCATTGCTAGTGATTGGGAGGAGTTTGCATTGCATTCCAAGCCAAATCTAAGAGGTAAGTTTGATTTTAATGGTTTTTTTTGTGTTTTTTTAACAAATAATTCATTGTAATTTGTAAAATCATTGTTTTTAAATTATTATAGTTTGCATTTTTATTTACAAACCCTACTTGCAACTTAAATAATTTTACAAACCCTACTTGTTATTGCAGCCACATTCATTTGCAAATCAAACCATATTATTATTTTCACAATGTCTCAAACCCCAGTCAGAAAAGACCCTGCTTGGAAACATGCTGAAATCTTTCCCGGAATGAAAAGAGGAGAAGCAAAATGTAAATACTGCAAAACAATATATCATGGAGGCATAAATAGATTGAAATACCACCTTGCACGCATACCCATCCATGATGCAGTGGGCTGCACCCTAGCACCTATTGAGGCTGTTCGTGAAGTGCAGGTGCAATTAGAAAATTTTGAAAGGCAAAAAGAAATTAGAAAGAGACAGAGGGAGGAGTTGGCAGGTGTTGGAGTTGGACAGGGACTTGGTGCTGTTGGAGATGCTTCTTCCATGCCTCCATACCGTCCTAGTGCTAGTGCTTCTGCTAGTGCTTCTGCTTCTGCACCATCTATTCCTATGCGTACTCCTAGTGCTGGTGGCGCTGCTACTGCTAGTGGTAGTGGCAGTATTAGTATTGGCCCTAGAGTTCGTAAATCTAGGGTGGACTCATATTTTGTACCACGCACTACTCCTGGTTCCCAACCGTCGCTTGAGAGCATGGGTTGGAACAAGGATGCACACGATGCAGCAAAAAAAACAATTGCAGACTTTTGGTACTACTGCACCATTCCCTTCCATGTAGCCAGGTAATTCTTTTTTCGTTTAATTGTTTTAAAATTTATATTTAAATTTTATTGTTTTAGAATTTAGATGTATCTCACTATCGAATTCAAATTTAAAGTTAAAAACTTAAATCTTTTCATTTTATGACATGTTTTAGGTCTCCTTTTTGGCAAAACATGGTTGATGCAATAACCATATGTGGGGCGGGGTTCAAAGCCCCCAGCGAAGATGAATTAAAGGGCCCACTTTTGACTCAAAAGGTGGCGGATGTGAAAGCACAATTAGAGGAGCAGCGTGTGCAATGGAGGAGGATTGGTTGCACCATCATGACTGATGGTTGGACCGATAGGAGAAATAGGACGCTGTTGAACTTTCTAGTTTCCTCTGGAGGTAATTGTACTTACCTTAATACATTGATATTTGAATTTGATTTAGTGATTAATAATTTAATAAGGCTGATTTATGTTTTTAATTTATTGAATAATTGGTAATTTGGTTTTGCTTATTTTTTCAGGTGACACTGTCTTCATAAAGTCCATTGATGCTTCCGCCCAATTCAAAAATGCCACATACTTATGTGAGGCTATAGAGGAGGTGATAGCCGATGTGGGGGAAGAAAATGTAGTTCAAGTGGTGACAGATAATGCAGCAAATTATGTTGCTGCTGGTAGATTATTGATGGAGAGGCACCCAACTATATTTTGGACTCCATGTGCCGCCCATTGCATTGACCTCATGATGGAGGATCTTGGCAAGCTCCCATGGATAAAAACATGTATGGAATCAGCAAGAAACATTTGCAAATTTGTTTACAATCATGCATGGGTGCTTAACCTTATGAGGCAATACACGGGGTTGAGGGAGTTGTCTCGTCCTGGCATCACTCGGTTTGCATCAAATTTTATCATGTTGCAATCCTTGATTCGGTCAAGGGCACCTTTGAGGCGCATGTTTGCTAGTGAGGAGTGGTCTTCCTCATCCTTTTCTACAAGCACTGCAGGGATTGCTGTGGCTGATTGCATATTTGATGAGGCAGGGTTTTGGACACCAGCAGATGAGATTGTGAAGGTAACATTTAATTCTTTATTATGTTTTAATTTTTAATCATATCTTACTTTTATTTGTTCATTTTCATTGACAGTCACACTTACTTATTTGTGAAACATGTTTGCACTTTGCAGTTTATTGAGCCCTTGCTAGTTCTCCTACGAGTTGCAGATGGGGAGAAGCCCGCAATGGGCTACATATATGAGGGCATGGATAGGGCCAAAGAGGCCATTAGATCAGTCTATGGTGGAGTTGATGATAAGTATCGTCCCATTTGGGAGATCATTGATAGGAGATGGCAAAACCAACTCCATAGGCCCATCCATGCAGCCGCATGTTTCCTAAATCCGGCCTTCCACTTCCGCCGTGATCTCCGTGCAGATAGAGAAATTCTTAGTGGGCTCTACTCGACGATAGAGAGAATGTTGCCCTCTGTTACTACACAGATAGTGCAGGAGATAGATGCCTTCACTAAGGCACGAGGAGACTTCTTTGCACGTCAAATGTGCAAAGATAGTAGGACAAAATTAATGCCAGGTAAAAATATATTTAAGGCAATAATTTTCATCTTTTTATATTATAATTTATTATTAAATGTTGAACTTGAACTTGAAACTTGAAATGAGATTGATTTTGTTTCTTTTTCTCATCTCAGATGGATGGTGGGAGATGTTTGGTTCTGATACACCGAACCTGCAAAATGTTGCCATACGAATATTGAGCCAGCCATGCAGTTCATCCGGTTGTGAGCGCAATTGGAGTATGTTTGAGCACATACACTCCAAGAAGCGCAATAGATTGACAGTGGAGAGGATGAATGACCTGGTATATGTTCATTACAACCTTCGGCTCAGATACAGGAAGGCTTTTGACCACGACAACACCCCGATCTGTTTAGAGGAGGTTGATCCACAGTCTGAGTGGATCACTGAGGCTACAGACGCAGTCTTTAGTGACGAGGACCTTGATTGGGTGGACCAGGCAGAGAGAGAGGCTGAGGTTGTAGCCATGGCTGAGGAGGAGGCTAGAGCACGAGGAGACATAGCTACTGGTGGAGAGAGTGGTATGGGGACTCAGACACAGGCAGAGACTATGGCTGCAACTGCAACATCATCCAGGACCTTTAGACACCTTCGTAGGAAGGATGTTGGCTCCACTGTGCCATAGGCATAGAGTGATAGACTTATAGCTATTGTTTTGAATCTTTTGATATTTCATATTTGTATGGAACATTTGATGTCATGGATTTCATTTTCCATGAGTTTTGTATACATTTGACTAATTTTATATATCAAAGTATGTTATTTCTTTCAGCAGCGCAACTACAATTTGTGTACTTTATACTTATGTGATCATTGTATATTTGTGTATGTGATCAAATTTTCTTTTATTTGTGTTGTATTCAATAAAGGGTGCTTGAAACAAGTTTTAAATCTTTAAAAATCTCTAATTTTCTAAGGTTTTTTCAACTTTTTTCATTTTGCCGAGTCTGCGCCGAGTCCGAGTCCGAGTCGCCGAGTCGCCGAGTCGAGTCACCCTAGCCGAGTCCGAGCCGAGTCCGAGTCTCGTAACTATGGCATATATCATTGTGCTCCACACACAGCATATTGACCATATTCCATAAACAATGAAAGCTTACCTTGAACTTAAGTACCTATATCAAATAAGTTCATGTTACAATGCTCATTTTTTATCGTTTCATACATTTCACCCATCACAAGAAGGAGAGGGCAGATAGCTAGATCATATACAGAAGGACCCAAGCGGATAGTCTACTCAATGAAGGATCATGAAGTAAGACTTGTCTTCAATAGACAGGCCAGCAAAAAATACCTGCGGGCCATTTACTAAGACTAAGCTAGAACTGTTTGGCAAATCTACAATGCCAAATCCTATACTGTGTGCAAAACCTTGAACATATCACCATAGGTGGGAAGAAACTGGTTGTTGCGCCTTCTGGATTCTTCTCAAAACAATGGCTCATTGTGTTTTAAAATCAAAATAATTGCAGATTAAGAAGTGAAAAGTGACCCTTAATGCCAAAGATGCTTTTTTTGCTGATAATAGTTTTTGTCTGATTAGAACCTTTCACATTGCTTCTCTCCATGGATAATGCTAACAATGTATTTGGTCACCAAAATCCGGATCTCCACCCGCACATCCATAATCTCCAGGCCTCTTTGCTTTCTGTCCCTTGTAGGAATATCAAATATACCATGAGACTAGGGGTGAACTTCTTGTTCCCCCAGTAATCACAAGGGAACTCAAAGGAAGGTAATCACGGTGTTAGCGCTGGAATTTGTCAGGAGGTGAATGACATAGTGACAGTGTGTGGAACCATAGTTCCTCCTCTATATTAGTGGAGGCGTCACATTATCTTCTATTTACAAATTTACAAACCTTGAAAATTTTGCTTCTTGTTTGGACCTTTTAAATGTAGATCTAAGTCAGTTTCCACTATAGGGCTAAAATCAAGTGAGGATTTTAGTTGAAAGTTTTGTTAGACAATCTTGACAAAAATTACTGACAGTGACATGCCTGACATGTGCCTAGAATTCATAGATAAGCTATAGGGAAATATTATAACCTGACACTTTGCTGAATTGTTATCAAGGGGATTTGAGACACATAATTGATGCAAGATTTACAACCAATCTTGTGCAGACATTTGTTAATGCTCAACTCTAAGACTAACTAATGACTCACAGCAACAAAATTTGCCAAAATATGTATACATTGATCTTATAACATGATCTCCAACAGACAAAGACATTAAAAATGTCAAAGATACTGGCACACTGTATTTTATTTCCATTTATGAGGTAGCATAAGAATATAACTAACACATGGCTGATTATTAAGATTCAAAATACAAGGGTAAGATTGTCTGGAAGTGATTTAGGTTCTTGTTTCAACTTTAGCAAGGGTTCAGCTTCACATACTCCTAGAGAGACATTAATTTGAAAGGGAATCCCATGTTGCCTGCAGGATTTCAATTCCATTTTGGGTTGACCCCCAACAAGTAATAGTGTTATATCTAAGTTATTTAGAAGGTTTGTGCTAATTCACAAGGGAGAGTTGAGCCACAAGCAAAACGAACATTATTTAAACTATGTTACCCTCTGGATTCCACTTTCATTTAGCATTGATGCTCAACAAAAAAGAGTTGTAACTAAGTTATATAGAAGCTCTATGCTAATTCACAAGGGAAAGTTGAATCATAAGCAAAATGAACATTAATCGTCTCCTAGTCTTTGGTAAATCTAATTCTGTCAAATAGCCTGATTCATCAATGACTGCACATAGCAAAAAGGCAACAAGACATCTGTGCTGGACGGATCTCTGAGGCGAACAAGACAATTGTCCATTCAATTGAATCTTGAGCATTGGAAAATTGCAAAATAGAGTATTTAACAGATTTCAACTTTAGAGTTTAGACTAAAACCAAGCCAAAGGAGCATGTCCAGGGTTCTGATTATAGGCTTCATCAAAATCAATATTCAAAACAATAACTTTCTGCTTTTGCTGGTTGGCTTCCCAGGTAGAATTCAGATTGCCATGGAAGATCTCCCTTAGCAAGGGCTTCAATGTTCAACTCTGACAGTTTTCATGGTGGCCCTTTCCATTGTACTGCTAGAACCTCACTTTATAAGCAATTTCCAAAAGAGCAATAATTACCAATTACTTGTCATGCCTATGTTAAAGCCTTAGAAATGAAGTTGATAATTCTCACATTAGATCCCTTTGAATGACTTTGTAGCCAAGTCCTTTTCACAGATATAGAAAAGATCCAAACCAGTGGTGTCTGTTACGGCTTTGTATTCAGGAGGCAGACCATGCTCATGTTGGTACAGGTAACAACTTGGATGCTATAATCAGTGTAAACATCAATTGTATTTTCTTAGTCAGCAGCAGTGTAATGACTCAAGTGCCAGTCCCAGCACTTGTGACAAACACGCTTGTCCCAGTGCCGGCAGATGATGCTAAAGCCTGATAGTGATGCTAGGAACCTGAACTGACAGAATATGATCCATTCTGGCTACCATAGCAGTTCCTCTTCATCTTTCTCAACAATAATTATATAAATATGTATTTTAAGTTTTAACAGTCTTGGGGGTTCAAACTTCTAATCTAGATTTGGATATGCTGGTATGACAATTTTTTTTCTTTGGGTATGGCTATATATATCGATTGTGTTGTAAATTCTATATATATATATATATATATTTCCATAATTTGCAAAAGAAATGTACAGAATTGGAAAACACACTTGATAGTGATAAGAGATAATTGATAATTCTATTAATTCAATGTTGTATCATTTATGTCAAATCAATACAAAATAGTAAATCCAATTATACAATCAATAATCCACATCTTGCTCTTCATCGAAGTCGTCATTTGGTTCATTTGAATCACAAGCCTATGTAAGATCCAGTGTCACTCTCACCAGTTACATCCTATGTAAGATCCATTTCATCACCTAAAATGACTATGACAAGCCATGCAATAGATGTATGCAAGTTGGCACATGCACGGGTTACATCCTAATTCTTTGTTGCCCCTTGTTTGTGGTAAGCTTCTTTATGTGATAGGAGGTGCAAGTTGGAATGCACATAGATCAAATCTTCTGTTTTTTTTAAGTGAACCAGTTGCACTTTAGTGAGTGAATAAAAGAATATGTATTCTAGTTCTACTCAGCTTTAGAAGAACTTGCAATGCATTTCAATTGGAGATGGTCGATAATTTGTAATTAGAAAACATAATCTATATAGCTATAAAAGAATATTAAGAATGTAAAAAAGTAATAAATGTTTATCTATTATAAAATTTTGACTGTGACGTTGGAGGAAAATAGAAACTTGCCTATGGAGATACCTCCATGTATGAGAGTTCTATATTTGTTTCGAAGAGTGCCACAATTGTGATTCTTTAATGAGATGAAACTACCAAACTCATAATGGTATCCTCCACTTTTAGATTTGAGATGATTTTTTTGAGTGGTAGCCTTGTACCTTTTAAGCAATTTTAGTCTGTATATGTAGCTACTCTCTTAGATTAAAAAATATTTGTGCTCTAATATTTTAGAGAATTCAAATGCAATGAGATGCAAGGGTGTGGTCCTCTTGTTCCAACACTCAACAATGATTCTTTTCAGCCTTTAAAAAATGCTTCAATGGGGTCATTTTAGTTCGTTGCTATTATGACTTATTTTTTCTATTATGGAGTCCATGCCATTATTTCTTTTAAACACAACCAATCTATATTAGTAAATTTGATCATACTTGGGACCAATGAAACTCAAGATGCAATTCACATGAGCCCATCAATCATCATCTATGATTGATTTTTTGTGTAATGCCCCCTTCTTAAATACATTTCTATTTTTCTACACTTTTAAGGATAATAAAGGGAGCACTTAAAGGAGAATAATCAATGTTATAAAAAAATTGAAATTTAATAAAGTTTAGTTAAATGAAAAGTCGAAAGGCATTTAAATGAAGAGTTATGTCTATTAATAGTAACACTATCTAATATTATGATATTGCTATGGGTCAATGAGTTTGACTCGAAACTACACAGTTGAATCCTGATAGCAATATCATAATTTGACACGCTGTGGAAAAATACCTCCTACTTATCACTATCTAATATCTCAAACTTTAGAAACAAGTAAATACAAGAAAATTTCAATTACATCTCCACTTGCATCATACTTTATCCAAGGTATTGGCCTTATAATGAGACCAAAAAAAACACTTGTTTGTAGACACATGTGTACAACATACTTAGAAAACCTATAACATCAACTTTACCTAGCTACCTACAAGCATATTGTCTAGGTACAACCAACATTAAGAAAACTAGACTCAACTACTATAGGAATACAACTTAGCTACATACAAAAACTTGGAATTCCTCCCAAGTTCTCATCTTGCTTAATTTTCAACATACCTCACTTTAGAAAAAGAGTGAAAACTAATGGTGATAGTCAACAGTTAGGGGAATGTAATTGTCTAGAATAGTGTTGTGCTAGTTGGGAGTTTCACTACTAGTTGCACTATGTTAATTGTTAATGCCCACTCCAAATAATAATTATTCACATGATCAAGGGTAAGTTTTGATGTTGCCACTCAAGAGTGGAAACTACGAAGATTGAGGAAGCATAGTCATTAGTATTATTAAGATTTTCCTAGGAGTATGGAGTGTTATGAGCTTCCAAATCGAGTAATCATTAATATTCCGTATTCTCTGAATTCATCTATCATAGGGGTGTTGTTAGGACCACTAAGTAGAATTAGTTTCCATCAGGATTTTCTAGCGTAGGACACATGTAATTGCTACCTATTTTAAGGTGAAGGTGCGCTTGATTGGAAACTATCAGTGACTAGTCAAAGTGTAACTATCAATAATTGCTAGGATTATAATAAAAATATTGTTAGTATTCATTAGGTCATATTTGCTACATATTGCACCATATAACACCTAAGACTAGCGTAGAGACCATATTTGTGCCATAGGAGATTGCTAAGAGTGAATACATCACAACTCAAAAGAAAACAAATATGTATGAGGCACTAGGAGTAAGAACCAGACTCAAGAAAAAGTTAGGACCTACAAACACAACAAAACAAGAAGAAAACAAAATAAAACTAAATGTGACAGTAGGTTATAGGTAAACCTAGATGCCTTTGCATTAGATTTATTCTCCAACTTTCTTATGTGAAGCCAAAAGTTGTATTGCACAAAAGCGAGGTCACTAAGGCATTGTTGTCTCAACCGATTGCACTTTTTCATGTGAATGACATCAAGAAAACTCTAGTTGTGTGTTGGCATGACAATTTGTACCTCTGGAGTATGAATCAACCACAGACAGCTATGCACAGTGCGTAATGACTACTCTTCAAATTAGGAAGGGAAGCTCCCTCTTGTGCTGATGTGTGAAAAAGTAAATGATCTAAATCCTATCTTTTTGACTCACTTGGAAGAGGCATAAGTTTAAGGAAACCAAGAACGTTGCAGCTAGGGGTTTTCTCCGGTTTTGCAGATCCTAACTACAACTAAACTAAATGCTTTTAATCTATAAGGAGCATGAATGGTTTTACGATAATCTTTAATTCAGAATTTCCAAGGAGATGAAGACACCTATCCGAGGTGTAGGCTGAAAGAAATATTATTGGCAATAACATCAAACGACAATCTTCACTTCTAAATTCCCAAGGTGACAACACCTATCCGAGGTGTAGATATGAAACAACGATTATTAGCACTACATCAAATGACAAGCTTCACTTCTAAATTCCTAAGGAGATGACGACACCTATCCGAAGTGTAGATATGAAATAAAGCTTATTAAACACAACATGAAATAATAACTAGGACAGTAGATTGCATATCGAGACACACATAACAATAAACAATCAAACCAACCATTATATTTAATCTAAGGTGAACAAATACCATAATAATAACATTCAGGTAAGGCTGCACAACTATTTAATATCACAATAAAAGTTCTTGAATATATACAAAATAGTAATACTATAGGTAAGGTTGCTCAACATGTATGCTATTGTGTGCAAAAGTTAATTACAAATGAGCAAAGAGCTCTTATTTATAGACATCAAAGGTGTAGGGAACCTTAAAATCACCTTGAGTCAACTATAGTCTTGCAAGCATGCAAGATTTTATTACTAAACCCTAAATAAAGGAAAGTATATAGTTAACTGGAAAATTATCATCAGTTAACAAGAAAATTATCATCAGTTAACTGAAACAAGACTAAACTAAACTGGACATGTGCAACATGCAAGTCCTTATTGAAATAAAAATAATTGATTCTAACTGAAAGTCTAAACTCTTGCGAAGATATCTCCAAAGATGAGATGTGCGTGCATAAAATCAATAATTAGAACTCAAGACTGAATGTTGAGTTAACTGCTACTCCTGACTCTATCCTCGAAAATAATTGCAGGTTACAATTGATGGATCACTCTAGATCATCATGGTCTAAGACCTCGTCCAGGAATTGGTCTATTGTCTCATCCTTTGGTACTTTGATGCTGTCCACAATGATAACCTGCTTGTTCAACTCCCTGTCACCATCTCTGATAACCCTCTGACATTCTCTGACCTCTTTAGTTGCCTTTTTGAAACTAGTAGTCATCACTGAGATGTGATCCAACTTGGACGCCACAAGATCTCCCTCGAGACTATCATGAACCAACTTCTCAAACTCAGCCTGTACTACATCAAGCTCAACATATGTATCATCTTCAAGAAGATAATGACATGTGATCTGATCGACAAAGCTGTTGATGTGTTTGAGAGCTCCAGTAACATTCTCTTTGAGTGCATTCAACCTGGTAGAGATTCTTTCGTACGTTTCCGTCCTAAAGAGGCATTGTTCTCTCCAAGCAAAAATCTTCCTTTTCTCTTCTTCCACTGCCATGGCGTCATAGGCAACTGCTAACTAAGATATGATAATCCGATCTTTCGCCATGCCTTCTGCCATAGTTATCTCAAGCTATTGGATTCCTTGACGAAGTCCATGTGCATCACTCCTCAATTGATATAACTCTGTGAGAAGATGCCAACCTATAACAATGAAGTTTTCAACCTAGTTGTCCAAAAGTTTGGCATGATTGACTAACTAATCCAACTTTTGTTGTTCTGTAGGTGTTCTTTGTGGAAGAACAGGTGCTCTGCTAGGGTTTCTATGAATGAGATCAAAAATATACTATTGGAGCTGCTTGATTTCAGCCTTAAGAAGTGCTTTATCTTCTCCATACTTCATGACACGCTCTTGAAGATTATTTGTGACAATCTTGAGGATGCTCATGTCCGTTTGCCGAGTGCTCCTACTAAGATTTTCTTTAACGAAGGTGAAATCACCAACCTCAACTTCATCCAGGCTCTTACCCTTTGGTGGTGTAGCAACTTCTATGATGATCTTTACTTCTGGAGTCTTCTCTATTTGCACCTGATTCTTGATTTTCTTATTCGACCTTCCCTGATAAGGATCACCAAACTCAGAAAAATCAAGCTGATATGAAGGCTCTCGCCTTTGTCTTCCCAAAGATTTCTCAAGCCAACATGAATGAACAATATTATCAACTCGAGGAGAGACTACTGTTTCTATATCAACTTGTGGCTGATCAAATGTCTTTGCTACTCCTCGAATTGGCAGTTTTGGCTTTGAGTTTATATCAATAGGAGGCGACTGTGGCGAAAATGGCGAACTAGGAGGTGAAAGATGTGGTTCAACCTGTATAACTATCTCTACTAGAACTTCAGGTGCCCTTTCAAACTGCTTTTGCTTCCGCTTGCCAATACTTCTCCCCTTTATGTTTCCATTGAATCTAACACCTTCAGGCGGCTTCAAGATAACCTTAACTCAAGGCCTTGACCTTGAGGTAGAAGGTAGTGAGGAAAACCCTATTGGCGGCTCTGTGACTGAAACTATCTTGCGCCTTCTCTTACTCTCCAAGAAAAGCATGCTTGTTTTGATAACTGACTTTGACATGTCCTCAATTGAAGTACTCTCCCTGGCGTACCAATTTGGTTGGCGAAGTGGCTGGTGAGCAACTTGATCTTTGACATATGAGCTAAGCAATACCTCTCCATCATCATCTGACAAATCTTCAACATCCTCTGATAGGAAATTAATAAGCTGAGCAATAGTAAGTCTGCAGTAATGACGTCGATGAACTTCAAATTCATCTTCGCAATTAGCCCAAAAATCCTCAAGCACTGGCTTGTGTGCAATACTTCACTCCAATTGAGCTGCATAATGACCTAAAGGATCATAGGAATGCCTCTTGATGTGATACTTGAGGTTGAATTTCTCTAGCTCATTCGTCATAAACTTGCAATTAGCGATAGTCCTGCATGTGAAAATACCCCATCCGAAAGGAAAGGTAAATTCTGTCTTATGGTGACTGCAAAGAAAAGAGTGAACATGTTGAGCCTGTCTGAGAAACTCCATGAAAAGGACCTTGTCTGACGGCTACCTTGGTAGCATTAGAGGTTCTTCGATGTAACCATACACTCGGATATATGTGAAAGTGGGGAATTGAATGAACCAATTCGCCCAACTCTCCATTGCTGATTTTGCCTCTGGTGAAATCCTGATGTGCATTTCATTGTCAAGATCTCTGATTGTCTTCATGAGAAAGTGATCATTCAATGCCTTGAAATCCTATTCAGCTTTTGAGAACTCCAATTGAGAGTAATATTCATGAATATGCTGAATGCCAAGAGTCCCATTGGTCTTCAAGTGTCTAAAATTGCCTTGAGATGTAATTAAGTAGACCAAGAAAGAAACCATGTGAAACTCATGGATTTTGAGGAATCTAGTGATCTACTGGTGAAGGCACTTGCTGATCAACATGACCCAATCAAAATGTTCTGTACCGTTGAGGATCCTAGAAACGACATAGAACATCCACGGTCAAAATATATTAGCTTCATTTTGACCTGTAACCCGATTGAGTAGAGTTATCAAAATAACAACTTCATCCTTGAACTCGCCGTAACCAACCTTCTTTGGCATGTTGGTTTTCTGTATTTTCAACCACCTCTGAGCAACTTTCCTTTGTGATCTCTCTTGGTCTTCATACCATATCTTATCACAAACCTCAACGACTACAACGAAATTGTCTGAACGAGGAGGAATAACAAAACACTTTTCCACGTCCCTCGACTTAAGGCTGCAAATGACTCCCCCATCAACTGACTTGATTTGTCATGTAGACGAGGCGTAGTGCTTGATACAAGAAAAAAAAAACTCGAGATCGAAAGCTATGATAGGAATAGACCCTGCTACCAACAACCCAAAACTCTCAAGATTCTTCATCGTATTGTTGCTAATGCCTTCCAACGTGTTTAGATTGACCACTTGATAGACAAGACCCAAGTCGGTGTCCGAGGTTTTCAAAAATTCATGCATTAAGACCGATTTGGTCTTGTAATCTATAGGGTTGAATTTCATTTTGAAAATATGGAATTTTGATTGTAAAGTTAGGTATGTTCGGACAACTTTCAGAAAAAGCTGAAAAAGCTCTAGATGAGGCTAAAAATAGCTGGTTGCAAGAATTTTTTTTGAAACGTGGGTTTTGTAGAGAATTGAATTCTAAGCAAACACAAATCATCAGAAATTCAAAAAAGTGAGTTGTAGCAAGGCATGCAAATGCTTTTTCAGGCGAGAAAAAGTAGGGGTTTTAGAGCTTCTCGAGGCAATTTTCCTAAGAAAATCTGGAAGAAATGGAATTCTAAGGCAACCTAGATGATTCAATTTTGGAAAATATTTTTTTTTGACCCACATGCAAAGAAATCTCTCAGAAAAAACACAGTGCTTCTAGAATAAAAGCAACGGGGCCATTTTCTCAAAAAAATCTAAGACATGGGTTTTGCTACTGTCACTGAAATATGTGAACCCAAATGATCAGATTCTAAAAATTTCGCCATTTTCTTTGACATGCAAGAGAAAAACTAAGACAAGAATAGAAGAATTTTAGGTAGAATATAGAAGTTTGTTTATTCTGCCTAAAAAAGTCGCTTATACTTGAACTAGATTTGACGAAGCTTGCATGCACTGAAAAATTAAGTATTGAAAATTAATCTTCTGAACAATCTGGACCTGGCACCATGAAGAACACTAAAAAATATTACTAGAAGCACCTCCATATCTTTACTTGCTTAAGAAAATTGTGTTTGCTTGCACTTGTGATGCGAATAATGGCACCAATAATGACTTAAATAAATAAATTTAAATCTAAAGTCATCCACTTTGCATTAAAACTAGGTGCCACCCTTGATTGGACCCCAAAATATACAACCAACTCTGATTGGACCAACTTAACTCAGTTAGCTTTTTGAATTTTTTTTCCCTAAATAGGGTTTTAAACTCCATGTGGGAGGTTGGGTTGGTATAAGGAATAGGGACTTTGGAACCAAATCCCAAGTCCTAATAAAAGTTTGAAACTCGTATGGTTTTAAAGGGTTCTTTTTTTGATAAGCTAGGGTCTGGTTTGTAGAGTGGAGTTGGGACTTGGAAACTAAGGCTCCAAGTAAAGACTCAAGTTTGAGCCTTGCATGGTTTAAAAGTTTAATTTATTTGTATTACAGGTGTTGGGGACAGGGATATAGTTGAAAATTTGTTCCAAGTCCTAAACTCAAGCTTGAACCCCATAATATTTGCAAATCTATGTTATGTTTGTAGGCTTAAAATGTTGGATTGAAGTTGGATTTGGAATGTTAGGTTCTAATTCCAAGCTGAAGTCCAAACCCCACAAAATATAAAATTTAATATGATTTTTTAATGAGTCTTGTGGATTGGATGAAGATTGGGACTCGAAACCAAAAGTACTAAGTTTCAATTTCAATTTGATCTATACTAAATTAGATGATTTACTTGGTGCTAATTCGTTGTAGATTTTGTAATGCAAGACAAATTTGGGATTTTGAAGAAAATCAAAGGTGCGAAAGTCCTTCCAAAGTTCGATAATCCAACCCAAGAGGGTTGTGGATTGATAGGGGTCAAAAGAATTCACAATTTTGAGTCCATTTAATTGTATATAACTAGTAAGGGTCTATATTATATGAAAAATTCATTGAGTTCTTAGAAATCCATTTTACCAAGCCATAAATGTCCCTACTATGAAAAGGAATCCCAAAATTTATTCACTAAAACCTAACGAATATTTAAAGATAAATACATTAAACACTAAAACAAAAATTTAGAAAAAACCCTAACCTAATATAGACAAAGAATGAACAATAAATCAGCAAAATCATAAAGTTTAATTAAGAATTTGACAAAACCCATATAAAACCAATAAGTAATAGGATAAAGCACTTAATCAAATACACCTACTTGGGAACAATTATGAGACACAAAAACAAACAAAATAAGACTAGTTTCGCAAGCCTCATGTAACATGAGCTCAAATCTACACCTAAATCATGAAAATGATAGCTTGAATTTATCCAAGAATGCAATGGGAAAGATTTAATCAAACAATCGAAGCTTGAAAGACACAAAATAAAAATACAAAGAGTATAAATGAGGGAAAAAATAAAATATAAAGGTAATGTCTACCATTTACACTTGGTAATAATGGATGAGGTCATGTAGGGGGTTTGGGTTGTGGAAGGACTAAAAAACTTGGAATTGTTTACATTTCATGTCCCCCTTCATTTCACATCAATTATAATTGATCTAAAAGATTCTAAATGGGCCATCTTGCTTGAATTTGTGCATTTGATTGTTGCATCAATTCCCAATTTCATGTTTTAGCCAAATACCCAAGTTGAAAAACCAAAATTTGGCTAAGTGTTGTTTTGTAAGAGTTTCATGGGTATCCATTCTTGCATGCCCTTCCTATCGATTAAAAAACCCCACCTAGAAGCCTTGTAAAAGTTTCCTAAGTGTTAAGTTTTTCAGCCTTTCAGACTGTCAAGGTATCCCTTACATGTGTACCCTTCATTTGACACCTCTAATCCTAAAGTCCAAAACCTAAAAGTTTTTGAAGTGTTTAGTTTGTCAGCCTTTTAGATTGCCAAGGTTTCTCTTCCATTCCTAATATTCCTTAGCATTCTTGATCATTGAAGCTCGAAAGTCTTCGAAAAGCCTAAGTCCTTTTTATCCATTGAACTTTCGAACTTCCTTCTCCATCAATCCTTTGGTTGCTTGTCTCCCTGATTCCTTAGAATTTGTTCTTTGTCTTTTGGGCTATCATACTTCTTCATACATCCATCCACCCCCATCAGACTTGTTATTGTGCTCATTCCTACTCTAATAGTTCGATACTCTACTATGTTGGAGTTGATAGTGAACCCCACAGCTCCCAAAAATCACCTGCAACCAAAATACCTATCAAAAACAAGAGATCAAAGCAACTGATTTGCTATGCAATCAAGAGAGAAAAAAATTGATCCGCACACGCTTCTCATATTATTTCTATATTGAATAATGAATACTTGGATGATTGATTACAATGAAGGATCAATCCTTATAAAAGGAAAAAAAGCAAACCCTAGATGATATTTTTATTAGATTGTGACAAGTGTTTTAATCTCATGAAATGAGACAACTTGACCTATATTTAGCTTAATCTAATAATAAAATTCCATTCCTAAGTTTAGATTAAGTGAATAAAGTAATAAGGGACCCAATAATTAATTATCAAGTGATGTTCTAATTACTCCAACACCCCCCTTAAGATCAACTTAGGGAGAAGCTAAAAACTTTGATGAAGAATGCAATGACGGATGCATGGATGGGTCTAGGCTACAAGGCTTGATGAGGCACCCACGTACAAACAAATGAAATCTCTCATAACCATAGAAAAGGAGAAAACCACATGGAAAAAACTCCTCTCCAAAAGAGAGAAAATGAAATGATTATAGTAGTGAAAGAAGGATATAAGGACTCAATGTGACCCCCCAAGGACTGCTTCTATCACACAAGTACAATATATGTCCCTCCAATAGGATAGAGAAAATGAGGATATTAATTCCCCCATAAATAAAGAGCTTATGTGCCAATGATGAACACATGAAGATAAAACATGATCCATTACCTACAAACAACATTTCTCCCCTTAGGAAGAAATAGATCCACCAGTGATTGGAGAAGCAATCTAGAAAGATGGGAGAATCAAGAATCCAAATCCAAATGGTGTGTGCCTTTGAAAAGTGCTCAAGTGTCCACATGTTGGAAAGAGATGATGTAAATACAAAAATTGGTGAAGATTGATGTAGAACAAGTTGCAAAGGTGATGAAGATGGTGGGCCAACAGCGATGATGTGGCTCTCAACAAAGAGGAGATAAATGTCCTCAAATTAATCCTCCAAATATGAAATCTAAGAATCTACAAACAAAGATGATATGTCTGCAAGATATGAATCCCAAGTAGCTATGTCTGGAAGAAGATGAATGTCTTGCTACATTGAACCAATAGGGGGAAAAGATGTGGCAATGCCAAGCTGATTAGGAACAACATGGGATGATCCCACAATAGTGGGTTACACTTTTTGGCCAAACTTGACATTGAATTGAACTTTTTTAATTAAATTTTCACTTTCAGACACCTATAGCCGCTAAACCATGAGGAATTTGAAGATGATGCAAACTAGTGACTTGCGACATTTTGTCTATAGATTCTAAATATATATATATATATATATATACATTTTAAAATTTGGAATCAAATTGCATTTATTTTTCCATCTCCTTCGATAACTAATTTTTAACACTAAACAACATTTATAAAGAGTGATCTTTACTATATAACACAACTTTTTTTCTATGAAGGATAGAGTTCATTTTTTTTCAAATTTAGATTTGTAACTATGATAGCTAGCTCCTTCATTTGGTTTCATAGTTCTTTATTGAATATTTTTTTCTTAATTAAGTTTTGAATCAAACCAATTACAATTTAGACATAGCTTTAATGTATAACACAACTTTTTTTGTATGTATCAAAATTTAATTTATTTTTTTGTCGAATCAAGGACATCAATACCAAGAGCATATAAAATTTTCAATTTTTTTTTGGTAATATACTATTTTTCCACATGTGTAGAACAGAGAGCTTGATTTTCAATGAAAAATCTACATTCACAAGAATAAAAAATCAATATAATAATCAAATTAAATATATTTAAAATTATACATTTTGGGAATATTATAATAATGACTACATAATTACAAAACATAAATTTTAAATGGATTCATTTAATCCCCCAAAAGGTAAATCAAAAGTGGTTTTTAATCAACATTTTGATAGATGTAGAAGAGACTCCATTATAGGTATGACTTAAAACTAGCGGGGTTCTTTTCAAGGGGGTTTGATCTAAGGGGGTTTCATCAAACCCTCTTCAATTAAAATCCTTTAAATGGAACCTTTAAGGCTTAAATCATTATATTTTTTAAAAATATCCGATTTTAACAAAAACCAGGATGTCCCAAAAAGTGTAACCCATTATTGTGGCACCACCCCATGAGATGGTGATTTAGTCTCGATCTGAAGTGGAAACATGAAGACAAGTCTCTGAACCATTAGAACATGCAAGACCTATGATATAATCAAGCTCCTCTAAAGTATTGTCATCAAAGGGTATGCAATTTGCACCTACAAGAGGAATGAGACAATGTGTAGCATGATCATCTAGGTATGGAGAGATATGAGGGTCTCCATGGATCTCCCAAAGTTGATTCCAAAATGTGCGAGGACAATCAATGTCTGATACTGTATACCTTGATATTTATACTTCTCTAAATGAGCAAAACAACTAAGAAATATGAAAAACAAAATACCAAGGACACCTCAAGATTAGCCAAAAGAGAGTGACAAAACAATAAGGAAAATAGATAGCACAAGACAAATAGTTTTACCTTCCTTTGTTGTTGATACTCCTTTGATTGGCCCTTGCTTAAGATGGGATGTGTGCTCCTTGACGGCTCTATTGAGGGTCTTTACTATGTGCTTGGATGCAAATGCAAGTGGATGTAATTGAAAATTGGATGAGTGCACAAAATGGCAGCATGTAGTTGCAAAATGACTAAGTGTTGAGAAGGAAAATTGGCAGCATAAGGTTACTCCAAATGAAAGTGTTGTAAATGCCCTTGAGGGGGGGTATTTATAGGAGAAATTTAATTCTCTAGAGAATTCAATGGTCAAGATTGATCCAACAAGGTCAAGATGAAGGGCTATGGTGGGTTGAGAACCCACAAGCCCTCACATCTTGACATGTGGAGGGTGAAGTGGCCAAAGGGATATGAGATGGAAATGAGTTGTCAAGAAGGTACATGAGGTGGAAAAGGACATGAACCTTGGAGAGTGAGGAGATTTCCACAAAAAAGGATTTCTTGTCCCCAAGTGGGAGTGAAAGGGACATTTGAGGAATTTTAGAATTCCTCAAAAATCTACATGGGAAAAGGAAAGGTGGTTGGGGATATAAATGTGAATTAAAATTCACATTCTTAGGAAAGTCTAAAAGATAAAAGATGGGCTCCAAAAGGTGGGACTTGGTCACATGTGGAGATTGTGACAAGTCGAAGGTTGGTCACATGTGGAGATTGTGACAAGTCCAAGGTTCTAGAAGCCTTGGAAGGATGGAATGTGAATTAAAAATTCACATATGAATCTAGGAAGAATAAAAAGGAATTAAAAATTCCTTGGAGAATGATTAGGCTTAATTAATCAGTAATTAGAGGATAATTAGGGTTAATTAGGATTAAAAGCCAACTTGCAAAAGTTGGAGGATGTGACACATCCTAATCAAGGATTAGGCATGTGCATCATAAAATATGGATTAGGAAATGGATTAAGATTAGATGAAAATGACATGTGAGGAATTAAATAAATGTAATATTTATTTAATTCATTTGATGAAAAGGGGATTAAGGAGGGTAAGGTATTTAATTATTAATTAAATACCTTACGGATTTGGCAGAATTAAGGATATTAATTAAATAATAGTAATATTACTTAATTAACTCAGGTAAGAGGATGTTTAGATGAAAAGTGGTAAATTTCGATAAATTAAGTGTCCAAATTTGGATGTCTACATTTTGCCCCTCTTTGAGATGGTGTTACGAAGTAGCATCATTTCAAAGAATATTAAAATATAGAACCTAGAAGGAGATGGTTAGATTGAGAAGGATGCCCCAGTCATCAAACGGATGACTAGGAAGAAAGACGATGGGGGTGAAGATGAAGAGTGAGGATTGAGGATGCCCCCTCGAGAGGACATGTGGGTTCAAGAGAACACAAATGTGCTCTCGAAATGGATGATGTGATGCAAGGGGAGATGAGGAAGATGATGCAAGGTGATGGGTAAGAGAGTAAGTGATATGGGGATGGATGAAGCACAAATGGATTTCAAAAGGTGATGTTGCCCCAGTCAAGGTACAAGCCAAAATAGGGTGATGATGGATGAAGTGTTGTCAATGAGGGAATGAAGGATCCCGAAACAAAACGAGGATAGGGAAGGATACATTCCACTGAGTGGTATTGATGAGGGAAGGATACATCCCAAAACACCACTAAAGGATAGGGAGGAATACCTGCCGATGATGATGAAAGTGTTGATGAGGGAAGGATACATCCCAAAACAACACCAAAGGGATAGGGAATGATAATAATGGATGATGATGATGATGGGTCAAGGCTAGTAACGAGAGTGGGGACAAGACCAAGGATATGATTAGATGATTCGGGCTAAATGGAATGGATGGGGGTTGGATGGAGATGTGAGATAAGGATGAAGGATGAATAGATGGGGGGATTGTGATATATAAGAAGATGGGGGATATATGCAAGATGATGGAATGGAGAATGAAATGCAGTCCTAATGCAATTTGCCATCTTCGGAGCACTGATTTTTGCTATAGCATAAGACACAGGACGCCAGGGTATGAAGAACCAAGGCAGATTAGTGTCTAATGCATAAAACACACATAACAACAAGAAGGTTATCCCAACACCCCAAAGTCACGATGACTTTGGTCGGGCCAGGTATTGGGATAACCACAAGCACACAAGGATGCCCCAACATAACACAAGACCTCGGGGATCTTGGTGGGTACCACGTGGGACAACCAAGAAGACAAAAATAGACATAAAAAGATCAAGATATGCCCCTATGTTGACCAATCAAAACACACCATAATATGATGGATTATGGCGGTCTTGACCAGTGATGATAGGGAGCTCAAATGATAAACAAAATCCAAAAGCATCAAAAGATCGCAATCAATTTCAAACGTCCTTTGCCATAGGATCAAGGGGATGAATGGGATGGATGAAATCTGTTAGGAAGGATGCATCCTGTTGAGACCGATGAGGGATACTAAGCTAAAAGATCGATATGATGTAGGATATTCAAAACTAATTGGATTTGTTGATACAAGTGGGTCTTGTTTGTTAAGAACTAGCTAGATAAGGGCATAGCTTGACAACACGACACAAGGAAGACAAGACACAAGACATGAGACTAACACATCCTAGCGACCTAGGGGCTCGGGGGCCGATCAAAGATTAGCCTTGCCTACGTGGAAGCGCAGAGCCCTCGTAGTTCGATAAAAGGCGGACGACTGACCATGAGGGGGATTTTGATGGATGACCAAGATAGGATGCAGAATAGGAGAAAAGTGGACAATATGGATTGATGATGGATGGAACCCCGGGGGCAGATCAAATGATCGACCTTGCCTACGTGAAAGCGCAGGGGCAACGTAGTTCGACAAAAGGCCACATACAAGTGATGGATGAAAGATGATGAGATAACCCTAGATAAGGGGTTAAAATGACATAACTGACACGACGAAACAAGATAAGCCTGTTGGATTGGATTGGATGATAGTGACTATATAAAGCTCAGGGATAGGATAGTTATCCAAATCATTAAAGATGAAGTGGGCGAATGACATGTCATATAGATGAATGATGAAGTGATGGACGATGAGAAAGGATAGGAGATGGAAAATATGTGCAAAAGAAGCAGAAGTGATGGCGATAAGATAGATGACAATGGATTGTATGGGGAGAAGCCTATAGCTAGATACTAATGACAAGGGATTATGAGATGGGATGAGGGAAAAGGATGGGGGGAGGAAAAGGATTGTTTGGGTGGATTGGATAGAGGGATAAGGATTTGGATGAGGAAAAGGTGACCAAATGGATAGATGACTAATTCTTGGAACTAGAAGGTGAAGGGTGGGAATAGGTGGAAGATTACTCAGAATGAGTAAACGATTGATCAAGATTATGGAATGAGAGTTTGAAATGATAGAAGGAGGTTTGGTGAATGTTTGAGATGAAGGTTCGAAATAGATGAATGGTTACATGGAATGAGTGAATGAAGTTATTAGAATGGAAAAAATTGAAGAAGATGGAGGGAGGGATCTTAAGACTTTGTTCGGTATCCAAAGACATTGACTGCAGATGGATGAAAGCCCAGATTAGGGGTTTGGCTAAGCTCAGATTGGGATAAGATTAAAGCTCAGATGAGGATTGGATTAAAGACTAGAATGATTGAAGGATATAATTGGATTGATTCTACACCGAGTTCCGGGGCTTAAGGGATGTAAGGTGTTGACAAGCAAATTTTGCCAAATTTGGCAATTTTCAAAATTGTCAAATTTTTCCATTTTAGGAAACTTCATGGTCGTATGTTTGAGAGTCCCAATTTTTTTCAAGAAAATACCCATTGGTGAGATAGGATGAATTGCCAACTAACATCCCAAATTTGAGATATGCATTTTGAGTTATGAGTGAACAATTTTTCAAAATGCTGGAAAAAATACTAAATTGGGATTTTGAGGGCCTAGATGAAAGTTTGAGGCCCTGAAAATGGGTCAAAACGGGTTCCAACGATTTTCAAAGAGATCAATAGGAAATCCACTCGTTATCTCATAACGCAACCACCCATCAAATTTCAACTCAAATGGACACCCGAGTCAAAAGTTATGGCCTCTAGAAGTTTCGGTGTAAAAATCAAAAATCAAATTTGAAAATTTCAAGACATGGGTTTTGTTCGCGGAGGAAAATTAGGAAATGGGTCGGGATCGGTTTTTTGAAAAAGAGAGTAAAAAGGTGAAGTTTTCACAGGGATAGGG